>JAUIMM010000916.1:5195000-5755000 GCA_031769625.1 Taudactylus pleione | reverse complement strand
GGCTTCCGTTGGTGATACTGTTGAAAAAAAATAAGGTTACTATTACACTAGTACAGAAAAGAGAGACACTGAGAAAGAGAGAGAGGGATAAAGAGAGAGAGAGAAAGAGATACCGTAGGTAGAGAGAGACTGACAAGGGAAGAAAAGGAGAGATCTACAGTGCTGTAGAAAACAATGTGGTGTACTGTACTTACAGGGCAGGAGGCTTCCTGCAGCCTCCTCATCAATGACGAGTCTGTCTGTGTGTACAGTATAAGAAAAAAAATATTATACAAAAAATCAAAAAGGCAGTAGCATGACACTATTGTGTCCATACTGTAACTGTTGTAATCATTACCACTGTCATTTGAGGAGGCTGCAGAAGGTGGTGGTGCTGGTGGTCGTGGAGGTAGGACTGTGGAAAAAGAACACTGGGCCTGATTCAGACCCACTCGCGAGCGGCTGCCCGCTCGCAAGTGGGTCGATGTTATGGACTGAGCATGCGCACGACGGAGGGAGCTCCGTCGTGCGCATGCGCCAGACGCGACGAGCGAAGGAAAGTCCTTCGCTCGTTGTGTCCGATCAAAGGGGGCGTGCTGTCAATGTTGATTGACAGCATGCCCCCTTTGGTGGGCGTGCCGGGGGCGTGCCTCCCTGACGGGGGCGTTCCCACGGGAACGCCTCCCGTCAGAAGCCGGCCCACTGACATCACTAGTGATGTCAGTGGGAGTGATTTTGGCTCTGATAGAGCCAAAATCACTCCGGAGCTTGCGGTTGAAAACCTCAACCGCAGGCTCCGGCTCGCAAATTCGATGGTCGCGATGGTCTCGACCATCGCGACCATCACAATGCACGCTCGTATAGCCTGTGGGTGGTGACCCACAGCTATACGAGCGTCCAGGAGGACGCTCCATGAAAATGGAGGCCGGCCCTCATTCAGAGCGTGCGCTCTGCTCAGAGCGTCCGGCTCTGAATGAGGGCCACTGTACTGTCAGTTTCCCTCAAAACCATTTTTAAACAAATAAACTGTACAAATTTTGTCCAGAGTCTCCATAACACCAAAAACAAACACACAAATGACAGAGAGAGAGAGAGAGAGAGAAAGAGAACAGTGTAGAGTAGTGTGTACTGTACTTACTCTGAAAATTCACCCCACTGGGCCCGGCTGCTGCCGGTGGTGGTGGTGGTGTCGGCGGTGGTGGCGCTGCCGGGGCAGGGGGGGCTTCTCGCCCTGTGGGGAAAAATACATGTCGTCATTAAGGAGAATTTGAAAACAAGAGTTCAGACCTCTATTCCAAATTGGAGAGGGATTACGGTACAGTACTGTAGATGGCCTTAGGGAATTAGCTATTGATTAAAATACAAACCAATACAGTATACTGTAGTACAAAAACTACTGTAGTCTGTGAAGATGGCATTGGGCCCAACATAAAACAGTATGGTACTGTATTGTCCTGTATATAAAAAAATATACAGTCCAGTAAAGTACTGTATGACCAAGTGGTGCAACGTCACACATACTGTAGGCTATGTGGGTGGCACTGTCTCCACCCCATGAGCTGTACAAGATGGCACATGCGCATGACACTGGAGCCCAAACCCAGCGGAGGACCCCCCTGAGGACTTTGCGAGACCTCGCCGTAGGGGTACGTATGGTATGAATAAATACAGTACCAGTGGAATTTTCGTTTGTATCACAGTGATACCAAACAAAATTTCCCCCTGGTATTTCCGTTCGTTTGTAAATGGGGCAGCTTGTGAGATGACAGTTGGGAGCTGATTGGAGACCCCTGAATCTGTGCATGACGTACAGTAATAATGTCAGACTTAAAGGGGGCAGGGCCAGCACAGAAAAATAGTGTGTACAGTACTGTAGGTTAACATAGATTTGGTCGACAGAGATTAGAATGGTGGATCAATCAACTTGCTACTGTAGGTTTATTAATCAAACAAGCCATGTCGACCAATAGTGTGTAACCCTTTAGTCCATGTACAGTACTGTAGATTTAATCAGCCTGTCAATCAAATGTCTGCCAGTCATGTCAGTATGTGTTAACAACTGTCAGTCATCGTCAGATACTGTACTATCCAACACCCTACAGTGCAGTGTACAGTAATGTAGAGTATGTCAGAGTCGTGCATTGTACTGTATTCGTTATTGTACAGTATACTGTCATTCATGTGATTATACAGCAATACTGTACTTACTTCGCCTTATACACCTCCGGATGCGCTGTAGGCGAGGCCTATCCCTCCTCAGCAGGTCACTCCACGTGCGCTGCAGTGAGTGAACGTTGCGGCGCAGGCCGTATAGCCTGTGGATCTCACGGCTTGCACTTCTGTAGGCGAGCTCTTTGTCTTGGTTAGTGGCGAACGCTTGGCCCGCCACTTAACCAACACAAAGAGCTCGCCGGACGAGTAGCATCTTGCCCTCATAGAAGCCATTTTGACTAGCCAGTGACGCACGTCGTACTTTGCATGACGCACGACGCACGGCGTCCTCCTACTGGGCATGCGCCCGCCAGAGATGGAAATGCAACAGCATTACAGTAGAGTACAAATACTGTACCGACTGCAGTAATACAGCCAACTGCGCATGCTCAGTTTCTGCAGTTATGAAATCACTATTCTGTGGTGCTAAATTGTACAGCACCGTCAGTTTTGAATATTCAGTACAGGCACATTCATAGCGGCACACTAGTTGTCCTAGCAGACGGGGGATGGTGTCTTTGGCAATGGTGACAATTCGTAGCATTTTTCAGGACACTAGGGCAGAGCTGACTGCTTACAGTAAATGGATTAACAAAGCTTCCTTTATTATGGTAATGTGAGGCTCTTGGCTTGCTTTGGGGGAAGGGACCTGATGCACTGTGTATGACTCTCGGCCCACTGGGCATGCGCCAGAAATCCCATCGCAACCCTCCTACTGGACATGCGCCCGCCAGAGATGGAAATGCAACAGAATACAATACTTTACCGACTGCAGTAATACAGCCAACTGCGCATGCTCAGTGATAGCATAGCGCTACATGGCGTATGGCTTGGCGCCACAGATCCCATTGTACCCCCCTCCATTTGTAATCCATCACAGATGGCTGACAGCCACCATAGCGCCAACCGTGTAATACAGAGAGCTCTCTCTCATACAGATCCCACTACTACCGTACTTAGTGTGCAAGGTTGGAGCAGCATCACCAATATCATCAGTTTGGGATGCAACGCTATTTTGCGCATCAAACGCACAGTCAGCTTTGAACACAGAGCACTCTCTCACAGACGGAAACCACTCTCAGACACAGTCCAAGGGACGTAGCCATAGTGCACAAGGCTGAGACCGCATATGCATTGTCGCATGTTTGCGTTTTGCGGTTTCTGTGTGCACAGTTTGTGATGCAGAGGCCTGTCTCACATTCTAGACAGTAGTTTCACTAACAGTTCCTGCAGTTATGAAATCACTATTCTGTGGTGCTGAATTGTACAGCACCATCAGTTTTGAATATTCAGTACTGGCACTTTCATAACGGCACACTAGTTGTCCTAGCAGACGGGGGATGGTGTCTTTGGCAATGGTGACAATTCGTAGCATTTTTCAGGACACTAGGGCAGAGCTGACTGCTTACAGTAAATGGATTAACAAAGCTTCCTTTATTATGGTAATGTGAGGCTCTTGGCTTGCTTTGGGGGAAGGGACCTGATGCACTGTGTATGACTCTCGGCCCACTGGGCATGCGCCAGAAATCCCATCGCAACCCTCCTACTGGGCATGCGCCCACCAGAGATGGAAATGCAACAGAATACAATACTGTACCGACTGCAGTAATACAGCCAACTGCGCATGCTCAGTGATAGCATAGTGCTACAAGGCGTATGGCTTGGCGCCACAGATCCCATTGTACCCCCCTCCATTTGTAATCCATCGCAGATGGCTGACAGCCACCATAGCGCCAACCGTGTAATACAGAGAGCTCTCTCATATACAGATCCCACTACTACCGTACTTAGTGTGCAAGGTTGGAGCAGCATCACCAATGTCATCAGTTTGGGATGCAACGCTATTTTGCGCATCAAATGCACAGTCAGCTTTGAACACAGAGCGCTCTCTCACAGACGGAACCACTCTCAGACACAGTCCAAGGGACGTAGCCATAGTGCACAAGGCTGAGACCGCATATGCGTTGTCGCATGTTTGCGTTTTGCGGTTTCTGTGCGCACAGTTTGTGATGCAGAGGCAGTAGATTCACTAACAGTTTCTGCAGTTACTATATGAAATCACTATTCTGTGGTGCTAAATTGTACGGCACCGTCAGTTTGCAGATGCAGAGCCCTGTCAGCCACCATAGCCACAGTATGAAATCACTATTCAGTGAAATACAGTACAGTACAGAGCCCTCTCTGGGCACTATAGTGTCCAGAGCAGACAGTGACAAAAAAAAAATATACAGTACGGTATATTCTTTTCCAGGGATCGAACCCCGGACCATAATTCTACCAAAGTGATCACCTAACCACTAGCCCACACGACAGCTACAGTGAACCACAGAGAGTGGCCTCATCCTTGTGCACTCCTCCGCTGCTGTTTTTTAATAAAAAAGAAATAAAAAAATTGTCATACTGTAATGCATCTCATATCAGTGAAAGCTGTGCGTGCATCTAATCATTCTACAGTATCGGTTATACCGTGACAACAACTCTGGCAACTTCTCTACTATTCAGTTACTGCACCGTACCGTATGTACAATACAGTACAGTATGTGCAGTGATTTGCATCCTGTTATAAGATGTTACGTACAGTACGGTACAGTACTACAGTATATACTGTATATGTATATTATGCAACATTAAAAATACAGTATGGGTTGTGCGTTCATGCAAATGCTGTGAATATGATAGACATTCAGTACAGTGGAGCACTCGCCACCCAGCGGTTAAGCACTATATTACATGCAATTACAAAAGTGGAGCACTCGCCACCCAGCGGTTAAGCACTGTATTACATGCCGTAGCATATCCTTCGTTGAAGAATACCACGGTATTCCACAAGTCCATGGCGCGACTCAGAGGCCTGCATGCCACGCCACAAGTCCATGGCGCAACTCACGCTACGCCATGAGCAACAAAATAGCTGGGCAGATCTGTATGACCTTAGGACTCATAGGACTGATTGGCAGTACTTCCATTAGGTAGTTCCAAGTGTGGTCCATGCCTGCCTATGCTCCACTCATTACATCATAACTATGCACAGGGCACTTGCAGTCCAAGCTATAGTTATACAATCACATGATAATCTGATTAACTACAAGTTGTTATATTACTGCTCCCTTCAAAACTGGGAACACACACGTCTCCAACAGATGGTGGATAAAAATAAAAAGTTGATCTGATCTTAATCTTATATATTGTTAACAACTTTGAGGACATCTGGAACCAAAGTAACATAAATTAACTTAAATAGAACTGTTACTATATTTACCAAGCACATATCAATATTTCTTTAACAGTAAGAAAAGAACAATGTTTATAAAAAGCATTGTGAAGGCAGTGTGCATGCATTCAAATGATTAACAAATTATTAATACATTTCTGGATGTTAACCGCGGTTCTTATCTTTTACAATTCCAAGGTCAGCTATTTTTTAATAAGCTTTTAGCAACATTGCAAATTCTGTGTTAAAATGAGACAGAGAATGTAATCTTTAGCAATGCTCCTTTTAGAATTTAATTTGGAGTGCATTTTAACACAATGTCCTTTTTGATCATTGCATGAAAGGGCAGAATTTAAAATGCTGGTATGTCTTCCCCTTCTGTTAATATAAAATGATCAATATTCAAGCTAGCAGAATAGAAACACTTGCTGAAAGGTACTGAACTAACACATTATATTAAGAGGATTGAAACTCAAACTAGTTTATATAAATTGCATTAAAAGCGTTATTGATGCTGCGGCATTCACAATAATTGGCTTTCATTGAGATATTACGGGTTTAGAATGGGAACTGTCAGCGCACTAGTATATACAGGTAGCACACTACTGTAAGATGCAGCACACCCTTGTGGTGCATTCATTAATGTTTCTCAAAGCTCCCCTGGCGTGAGGTCAAATTCCAGCTACTGTACGAAAATATGCAAATGTCGCAGCTGATTTGTACTGAGACCCCCATAGGTGGCATCACAACTCCTATCGACTGTGTACAAAAATGCATCTTCGGCTGCAGATTCTCCAGTATTTGGTTTTCTGAGTAACCCTATAGCTACTGAGAATGGCCACGTGTACTACGGTGCTGGAGCCATGTTTGTTGTGGATGAGATCACAGACGCAGGCTGTGACAAGCCCCGAAATTATGCCTGCTTTTTTTTGGCGCTTCAAAAAAGGAACGACAGGGAAGCCACTACCATTTTAAATACTCATCCAACACTTTTGTAAATGTTTGTATATATTGTATTGTGGTGATGTCACTTTGAAGATGTTTTTGGATTGTAATATTAAACATCCGACTCAAAGAAAAACCTTGCTAACTCCAGTTTATGCACAATGAATGAGAGATGATTAGCACAACTAGAATACACTTCAATGAAGCCAATTGTTTTTATCTGAGTGTTTCCACCTAAGACGATAGTATTAGTATTATGTTTACTCATTTAGAAGTACTATTATTTTCATTATATTTTATTTGGTTTGGATCATTTTAGATTTTTATAAAAGAAAAACAATATTATTGTATAACCACACCTTTCGAGAAGTAAAGATGTGCTGTGTGTTTGTGAAGTTAGGTGACAATATTTCACAAATATGATTTAAAAAAAAAAGAAAATGTTTAAGAAAATAATACATTATAGTAGGATATTTTATATTTTATCTTAATTACAGAATACAGAGGTTTGCAAATTATTTGACTCAAACAAGGAATTTAAAGCAAAAGTTTTTCTATAAAACTATTTTATTGACATACCATTTACAACTATTAGTTCATATGATATTATAACCATTTTCATGTGGTTTGGCTGCTGTTCATGGGAGTTTCAGAGTTTCTCTTGATGTCTATATCCCTATGTCATATTTGGATAAGTTCTTCTATGAGGCCTGTCTTGGTGGTGATCGTCTTCTTCTTGAGTTTTTTCTTTGCAATTGCCCATATATTCTCTTTGGATTTGCTACTGGGCTGTTATCTGGCCAGGAAGGGACACTGATCTTCAAAAAACAAAATTTCCCTATAAGTTTTTTTTTAAATAAAGGACTTAGAATCTTAGGTAACACATGAAAATAACTTTTTTTTTTACAGTTTTACAGTCTACGTTTGTGGTCTGTACGCAACTGGCATTGAGTCTAATAATTTGCACTACTCTTTATTTTATTAGAACGTAGCGATGGCTGAGACTAAACTGTTTCAGATATTTCATTTAAAAAAAATCTCAAATTTGTATAGGCTGACGGAGATGTACACACAGGGCCCGATGCAAAATGAGCATTATGATAGTAACCATAGCTTAGCTTGCGTGACATTGCTGCTCACATACTGAGGAAAGTGGGTTCATGCAGGAACATGTACTTATGCATATGCCATGCTTCTGGTACTTATGACATCCTGTACCTTTCAAGAACAAAAGAGAAAAGGGGTGGGATTAAAAGGTGCACTCCGGGAGTAGGTGAAAGCTGGGCTCTGCTAATATTTCTTGGTATATATATATATACAATGTTAAAACGGGAAGCAGTTTATAGACTGGCGGACTAAATGCTGCCGGTCTATATCCCGATAGGAGATGCCCGATGAGGGACTTAAGATAGGCATCGAAATACCGATGCCTGCCTTAATCAGATAAGGACACCAGCCCGAACTAAGTAAGTCCAGGGTGACCTTAGCGTTAGCCACGCGCGGTGGGTTTAGGTTTAGGAAGTACAGCGGGGTTAGGTGTTTTTGGGGGAGGTTAAGGTACTTACCAGCCAGCCTTGGGATCTCCACCTGTCGGGTTTCTCCTGTCAGGATTTGAACCAGCGGCTAAACCGCCGCCACTATTTCATACCGATCCCTGTTTCTTTTATTTGTTAATGTTATAAAATAATGTAAAGTCCCTGCTTCAGACTACCACTATTTAAAGTTCCTGCGATCTCCCTTGACAACGGGGCCCCCGCTAGGTTATTAACTGTTAACTGTTTAGTAGAACCAGAAAACCTAGTGTAACTATTTTGAACTGGCAACATTATATCTTTGGATAACAAAGATTTTGTTGTAACCATATTACTAGCTACTGTGAAAACACATGATTGCAAACAATTAATGAAATATATCATATGCTACAAATAAGTCAGATTAGATAGCTCCTAGAGTGAATACAGTGAATAAATATGGAGGAAACACAGATTCAGCGAAAATAATTTTATTAATTTTTTTTAAGCACCTTATTCTTATCTATATAACACCTTTTCTAAATCTATTTTTTACTAAAAGAGACTTTACATTAACAAATAAATGTTTCACCTACTCCCAGAGTGCACCTTTGAATCTCACCCCTTTTCGCTTTTGTTCTTGAATAGTACTGTATGTAGTGAGTAAGGTAGCACCATGTCCTCCGTGTATATAATACTATTATATTATACAAATTTTGTATATAATATAAGAAAAGTCCCAGAAAAGGAACACAAAGGAACAAGGGAGTTGATCAAGAAAGTTTGTCTATTGGATCTGTGCGGGATCACATCTACCATTGAGACATCCTGTACCTGCAGAAGTAGGACAAGTACGGGGTGTTTAAAATGCAAACATATGCAGGCCATGACTCAAATGCATATACACCTCAGAAAGTCATATTATTTATGGGTAGCCAAGGGCAGGGGCAAATAGCTAATGATGATGAAGGCCAGCACATGCTAGTTGCAACTTTGCATTATATACCCAATCATATTTTTTTTAGTAACCGCAAGTTGCACCTATGTTTTGGGCATAATGTGATCAATTATGCATCAGCCCCCCCACAAGTACATCATACCTGGTTGATAGCAGAATTTTTTATACCTCATAATGAGATTTTATTTATTTTACAAAAAAAAATATTTTCAGACCATTTGTTTAGAACAAAAACCTCATTGTCCTATAGGCTAGAAATGGCAAAAAAAGTGTAAAAACATTTATAGTGCATTATACTGCCTAAATACATGGCACAATTTTTTTTATAACAAGTTTGAAACTTAGGGGACTGCTAAAACACCTTTTGTTCACTTTGATTCTAAAGTACTTGAAAACGTTGACTGGATTTTCAAACTGTTCTTTCCTCATTTGGACCAGCATCAAAGATTTTATTAATGAGCTTTATAAACCAAAAAGGTCATTTCATTAAATCAACCACTGTGACAATTCAAGTCTACGTACCATACAGTATATTTATAATATGTGGAGCTTTATTCCTGCTGTTCTAATGAGATAATTAAGTGCATGCATTCAAACTTGTGAACTTTGATAAACAAAGTGGCTCATTAACAAATGTGTTGCAATTAAAGACTTCTGATAAAGAAAGATGTATTTCTTCTGGTATGAATATAACTGAATTATTAATAACCTCAATCATTTTTGACAGTGTTTACAGTCATTTTTCCCATTGGATTCTTCTAGAACGCTAAAAATAGGCTATAATCTGACACCATAAATCACATGAAACTACAAAATACTCTGTAGTCATTACTAATTTAATGTGTGCCAACCACAAACAAAAATATTTTAAAAACAAATATCTAATTTTGTTACATATATACTTTACATTATGTTACCTAATGCATGTGGATCCAAGATCTCATTTACTCAGTGCTGGGGTCTCACACACTCATTTTCTAAGGGGTACCAGCGTTGTGTTACTTCAGCATTTTTAGTGATTTAGTCTCCATTGAGATTTCCTGTGTGACTGGCTTCCTGTTCCTATACATTTGCTTGTGATATTGACATCAGATTGTCCTGACCATTCTTATACAGGATGCAGTCAGGAAGCCGATGATCAAATGCCGACCGCCGGCTTCCCGACTGTCAAATCCTGGCAGGGTAATAATGACAGGCGTCAAAATCCTGATGCCTGTCATTAGACCTACGCCAGGAGCCTGACGCCCGGCATATCGAATGAAGGAAAGCTAGGCGCAGACACCCGTGGGGGAGAGGGTTAAGTTTTAGGGCTCCTGTGGGGACTTAGGGTTAGGCACCCCCCTGGGAGAGTTAGGTTTAGGCTAGGGGAAGGGGGGGTTAGGGTTAGGCACCTCCGCGGAGTGGGTGTGTTCCGACTTTGCATATGCTGGGAGTGAGCATACGCATCTAGCGACCGGGTCTGAATCAGGCCCATATTCACTAACTGGAGCGAGTAGCAGAAATAATACTGATATAGATGATGCAGTGTAAAGCAAATGAGAGTTAAAGCACACATGATGCTATAGGATTACTTAAATAGATTAAAGTAATGCACAGGAAATTTTGCAGGACTACTGGTGCAGTGGGAAAGACAATGTACTACAGATCTGCTGAAGCAGTGAATATGTAAATGTACAGGTGTAGCTGCTGGACTGCAGTAGCAATGCAGACTGTACATTGGAGATATTGAAGGTCTGCTCGAGCAATGCAGTGGATAAAGCATAGATGTAGCTGCAGGAGTAGTGTGAGACAATTTACTGAAAAGGCTACAGCCAAGTCACAGGGATACATCAGTGATTTCCAGGAGGAGACCCAAAAATAGCTGAAGCTCTTAAAGCCAGGAACCATTACGATGACTGCATTTAGTGCAAGGGATTTCCAGAAGGATTCCAGAGAGTAGAAGGAACACTGAACACAATGACACCAGGAACCAGGGGACAAAATGACCACAGGTTCTGGGACAGGATTGATTATTTACGGTGATGGAGAAAATTCAAGATGGTGACATCCATTTACCAGCACCACTATATGAAATGCTAAAATAGCAACTAGCAGATGATGGCAAGAGAGAGCAACAACATGGTGGACACCTCAACTAGAGAAAGAGAGTCCAGCAACCGGACATACCTGGTAAGCTTGTGCTGCTGTCTGGTGGTTTGTGTCAAGAATATGGTACATAGTCATATTTGTAGTGTAGTTTAAACTTAAAATCTTCAAATAAAGATAAACTGTGGATCAACACCAACTTACATTAATGGACTAGGCCACCAAAAACATCATGTCCATTTTCTTGTCCAGAGACAATATACAGCTCCTTAGCATGGAGAAATGCTGCAGGATATTCCACACTGTGAACAACAAATAAGCATACTCTATTTTTATAGGCTGCTAGCTATGATGCCTGGCACTGCCCAGGTTGAAGTCTGGACCCTGAAGTACACCTGCAGCCTTAAGTTATTTGCTTGCCTATAACCTGGAAAACTATGCAAATTAGGAGTAAATGACAATGCATGCAGCGTATTCTCATACCGTTTGGAATGGGTATGTCAGAAGCAGATTGATTCACAGAACAGAAATTAGTATAGCTTCCAAAATCACTTTAGTTTCAGAAATCACTGCAGAATAGAGGGGGTGATTAAGTTGTGAATGGTTATGCTGTCGCAGCTGCTAACTTGAATGCTGCATCTGATCATCTGTGATCCCTTCAGCCAGCTGAGTAACCATGGGGTCACACAGGATGTCTGCCGCAGATCAGTAAAAGAGACCAGGAAATCTCCATCAGCCAACAGAGATCCTGTCCTCTCAACCCCCCCCAACAGCGGCGATCTGCCTCTGTTTTGGTAAAAGGAGGCCGTCGCTGCCCCCTCCCCACTCAGAAATGACAGCAGACTGTAAATCACTGACAGTCTGCTACCGGACTGCATGCGGGATCACAGGATGGGTCAGGCACATGCACAGAGACCCAATAATCAGGAATCTGCAGGATCCCTGTCACTGTGTCCACAGCTGAATCACCCCCTGAAATCACTCTGCAGGCCAACACTGAAGACCATGTCTATTAGGGTTGCCATTTGGAGGGGAATGCTGGGACTGGAGTCCCATTCCTGGACAGAAGGGGGCCTACCTGCAGTGGCACTACAGTGCCTGAAATCAATCTCCCCTGCTGTTTGTAATTTCTGCATGCTAAACTTTGGCAGGATCAAATATAGTGGATTGATTATAATGTCACAGTCTGACTGTATCGAGTGCTGAGCTGCTCATGAGCCTGTCAGGCATTCTGCTAAGACCCCTGGGGTGGTTGCTGTAAGATCAGACAGTGAGTGAAATGCTAATAATACACACTGCTTAGTGTCAAAGTTTATCATGCAAACACAGAGGGCTGACTAACTTCATATTTCATGTTTGCAGCTGTTGGAAAAGTGATATAACACAGCATTTTGGAATAGATGAGAGCCCTCAGACCCAGAGCCTGTGTAATTTTAGAGTGTCCCAGTTTTATGACATTGTGTGACAGTGTGTTTCCCTGATGAAGTTCAAATGTAGGCAAAAACCTAATCCTGGTCAAACTACACCACCATCATACCCATATTTGGTGGAGCTACAGTAGGTACAAAACTCTGGCCATGCATAAAGGACAAACAGACAGATAGACACAAAATTTCTCACTTTTTATATAGATAGTGCTTTTGAGATTGCGTACTATGCCAGTTTATAAAGTATAACTTATGTGAAGTCACTCTGTGCATGCTCAGAAAGAGAATGAAAGCATATGCAGGAATGCAGACTTCCTTGTATTGACACATGTTCCTCCTTACACATATATAGGTGGTATGGGGGAGGTACAGGTTGTTCTCATGCAGCCTGAGCACAGTAAGGACATGTATCATGCAAAAGTGGGTCATTCAGAGCTGCAGATACTCCTTTATATAGGGGTATCATTTGCGGGGGCTGATGCAAATATCCGTGCTGATTAGGCGGTGAACATTAGCACAAATATTGTACCTATATTTTTGCTTAGAAATAGAAAAACAAATGAAAAAATTGCCATTGCCCCTTTAGATGCATATCATGTTGATTGGCGGAAGCTACATTTTAGAAACTACTCTCTGGTTGTTGGCCATTTTGGTTCTACCTGGCATGGAGTAAAGAAACATTTTATTTGGAATTCATGTGTCCTGTTGTATTGCACAATACACAAATGTACATTGTGTCAGAAGATTGGCTGACATGGCTCAAAGGGGCATATTCAATTAGACGTTAAAAGTCGGAAAGTTTTTGCCTGCTGTACGTTTCGCCGACTTCGCGTGTTTTGGAGGCAAAATCTTTTCATGCGCGGTCCCGCTGTTCACCCTATTCAATTCCAAAGAACGCAAACACGGGAACTGGCGAATGCAAACAGGTGAAATGTGCTGTCAGATTTGGGGAAATCAGCCTGACACCACCAAAAGATGCTCTAACATTGGGGATCAATGTAGTTGCCCCCGAATAGCCCTACTGAAGCTAGTGGTGAAGAATAGCATTTTGCAGTTTTTTTTGGGAGAAAATAACTACAGCAGTCCCAGTAAATTTGGGGTACATGGAAATGGGTGGAAGCATGGTTAAAAATCGCAAAAGTGAAGGTTTAAAAAACATGAAAAACGTGCCTTCATCAAGCACCTGCAATAAAAAACACCTCCCCCATACTTGCAGACCCCCAAAAGCTTATGTTTCTAGTTTTTTAGTTTGTACCCCAACTTTGTACTTTTTCGCCCCCTTTTTAATGTAATTTTTTGGGTGTTCTTCAATTTTTTTTTAGGATATTTTGATGCAGGTAACCTTTGGGGACATGTCCCAATGGTGCAGGGGGGTTTCCCTACCTTTGCACCCCAAAACCGCAATTCTGCACTTTTTTTCCGCCTGGTTTCCTAGGCGAATCTTTTTCGCCTATACCAATGTATTGACTTTCTGCCTAGGCGAAAAGTATTTGGAATTGAATATGGGGATAAGTTTTCGCCAGGCAAAATGACATCATCTGCAAAACTTTTTCGCCGAAAACGGCTTATCGTGGCTAATTGAATATGCCCCAATATCTCTAATGCATTGAACTGCTGGTTTTAGATGACAACATCACAAATGCATGGTTTGTCCACTAGGAATGGTGGGAGTATGGCTATGCCAGGCTCTCTGACAAATCAAACAAGGTACAGACTTATACTTTCTTAAACCTAGCTGGTGCAGATGTGATTGATAAGGTTGAAACATTTGTTATTTTGGGGGGAGTAGAGTGAATCAGCCAGTTAATGAACACTATCAGTGAATGAACATTTTCAGGTTTAATACTGTAATCTAAAATGTAATGCATACAATCTTAGATTAGATCTATTGACTATGTTTAATTGATGTTAGTCATATTATTCATTTACTAGACTTGTCTGTTCATTTGCTAGCATTGTGCGTTCATTCACTCGTAATTTCTACACATCTCCTGTATTGTGGTCGTAAAATTCTAACTATTCCTTCAGTCTTTAAACCAAAAATGTATTTTAGAAGTATACATAGTAGTAATGATGGCACTTCTCATAATAGTTTTTATGTTGTATCTTCTAAAAACACCATTCCCTTAAATGTGAGAATTTACTTAACCATTCATTCACTGGACGATTCACCCTATATTGAAGATCCTGAAACACTAATCAAGAAATTGAATGAGATATTCTTACCTGTAAAGAATTTATCTAGGACATGGATTCTTTCAATACATTGGTACAAAGCCCCCCAAAAAAGTATTCAGTCATATGCTGCTATGCTCAAGTTGTTGACAAAAATGGGACTAAGGTACTATCACACGCAAATTAATTAGAGAAAGATTTTCTGTAGCACCTGCAGTTACACAAAAGACACACAACTTCTGCATCACAAAGAGCTGACACTGGAAAATGCCATAAATAGAACAATTTAACAAGGATTTCAAATTAAGAGTTGATGTGTGCAATGTTCAATACCATCCCCAGCAACTTAATTGTAGCAACAACTATTCTCATGGCTATTATGGGCCGTGTGTAATACAATCCACATTCTGGTTGCAGTGTGATACTTTCACCTAAATTTGCAGTGCGAATTTAGGAATTATCAGAGTAATGTATCAAAACTCACTTGCAGGGACAGAGCTTGCGATAAAGCTCTGTTTCTAAGAATACCATCCGCACACTTATCACTGTAATCACTGTATTCTTTGCAAAAAAGTGAGAAGATGTCTGTGCCTGCGCTGCCAGCCCACCAACACCCCCCTCCACCACAGCTGCACCCCTTTTCCCCTCTGCCATGGTCTCAAAGTGGTCACCCCTTTCAGCTTACACCCATCTGCCCTGTGTTCGGTGCTCTGGTGAGGTCCTCTGGGGCTCTGGTCATCTAGTCTCTGGGCTCCTGCACTGTGACCCCGGTCAGCTGCTCTATGCTGCATCAAAGTAATCCAATTCTCATCCTAACCCGCTGCTTCATGCTCCCTGCTCACTGTCTCTCTATCTGTGTCCCCTTTAGAATGTAAGCTCTCACAAGAAGGACTCTCTTCCCACATACTTATACTATCATCTATTTCATACTCCCTACTACAACACCTAACCTTTGGTTCCTGTCACCCTGCTGATTATTTGAGTATAATAATAACATTACTAATAACAATAATAATAATTCACATGACACGGTCAATTAGTCAACCACACAAGGTGAACACTATAGAGAATGAGCCAGACAATTAACCTGTTAGTAACTTCCATTGTGAAAGCATTGATTTGAGAACAGAGAAGGGCAAGATATCCACTACTCTCATAGTTAAATGCAATCACAATGTAAAAAAAGTAGATATTGATACTAGCTCCAAAAGCAATGCATGGTCAAAGGACCTCCTCCATAACACCAACTCACAGATGCACATCAATCACTCACATACAGTGAACCTCATTGCCTATGGTGGTAAAGTAATTAAAGCCATAGGCACAGCAATGCTTAGTTGCACATGTACACCATTACAATTCCACATTGTTGATGATGCAGTTAAGCAGCTCTTGGGTATATCTGATGAGGTGAAACTTGGGTTGATCATGGCAAGTGCTTATGTACATGACTTTCAAGAGTATATTCCAGAAACCAAGGATTTTGCAGATTTCATTGACTGCAATTCCATTGGCAAACTCTCAAACAATTGCTACTGTATACAGAAAATGTCCTTTCTTATGGAAAATCTTTGCCTGCAGCTTCAGCACTTTCTATTCATTACAACTTCCTCTGCACTGCTTCAACAGCTGCTTCATATAGATGGTGTTTGGTGTTGGACCAAACACCATCTTTCAGCTTTATCTCATCTGAAGTTCTTGATGACCAACTGACCTGTGCTCCAAAACATTGATATATTGTACAAATACCAGTACTAATATCATCAGATGCCTGTTGCTTTTGCCTCTAAGGCAATGACTGACTGAGGTGAGGTTTACAAAAATTGAAAAGTAACTTTTAGCACTTGTGTTCACTTCAGGAATTTACCTGTTGCCATCCTGTAGTCATAGAAAATGACCTCCAAGCACTGATTCCCATACTGTAAAATCCACTACTTTATGCATCTGTGCACATACTAAGGTTAATTCTCAAGTAATAACACTACCATCGGGAAATGGTCTACAAGTGTGGTAAAGAGCTACATGTGGATTGCAGTATGCACTTTCCCATCCTCATCTTCCTCAGATTAATGTTCCCAACAGAGATGATTGGAGGAGCTGTGTGAGGCAACTCTTAAGGATGACCTCTTTCAATGCCTGTCACAAGATGTGTTGAGTGGCTGGTCTAATTCTATCAGTGAATTGTAATGCAAAATGTGTTCCTTCTTTGCCATGCATGAGTGCACAATCACTATTAGTGCACAATCACTATTTTTTATGGTATCCTTATGTGTGGTCAATAGTTCAATGTCCCTCACTCAATCCAAATGCAAATCAAGATCATCACAGGCACTTAGGCTGTGAGACCACCAATCGCAGCGCTAAAGATGCTTTGTACTGGCCCTTTACATCTAGTGACATCAGTCATGTAGATGCTGCATTTGTTCCTTGCAATGCCCTTCAGGCACATCATACCAAGGAGCCTCTGACTCTCCATAAAGATCCTGAACACCAATGTTCCATTACTGCTTCTGATATCTTTGAATGGATACGGACAGCACACTTTCTACTGGAGACTTATACTCTGGATGGTTCAAACTGGATTTTCTTCCCCGTCATAAAAGCTCAACAGTAATAAAAAAGTTAAGGAGGAACTTTTCTGTGCATTTCATACCACAAGAACTCATCACTGACAATGCTATGTAAATCAGGAGCAATGCATTTCAAGACTGCAAATTATTTTAACATCAAGCACAAGCAGTCCTTGTTATCCACAATCAAATGAGCTAGCAGTCTGACCTGGCAAACATTTGTTGT
Source organism: Taudactylus pleione (assembly GCA_031769625.1). Lineage (NCBI taxonomy): Eukaryota > Metazoa > Chordata > Amphibia > Anura > Myobatrachidae > Taudactylus > Taudactylus pleione. The sequence goes on along the minus strand of JAUIMM010000916.1, from coordinate 5,737,702 downwards.
AAAAATGTTCGTAGGATGGCTCAAACCTATTCATGGCTATACTTCATTTAAGAAACACCTCAAGAGCAGGGCTGCTCTAGCTGCACAACATCTATTGTCAGGGAGCACCCATGCCCTCACTCCTGTAATCAAGACTAAACCTCTACCAAGTGTTGAGAGACATATGCTCACCCAGATGTAAAACTTGGGTCAAGATCACACTTCTTGAGCCAACTACATCCAGGTCAAGTGGTTCATATCCAAACCCTGTTGGATTTGAGAAATTGGGTGGCACTGTTCAAGGTATCTCCCGTTAGACATATTGTGGAAGCCAACAGTACATCTCAGAGTGAAATAGATGTCAGCTGTTGGGGGTTTCTGAATCTGTACATTATTTTACTGCATCTCCACAGGGGTGTCCAAGTTCACTAGGCAATGCAGAAACACATTCAAGGAATTACCTGCTTGAACTCAGAACAGTACAATGTTTATAGTTCAATCAGAGTCAACTCAAGATGATTGAACATCACATTTACCCACTCCCTCCATCATAACCAGATCTGGATGTACCTACAGACCCAATCCCAAGTTTCAGGACTATGCCACATGATTCCCCACATGTGCTATACTATGCATTGTTCATGTTTTTTGTTAGATATCACTGTTCCACATGCACCACATTACTGCCACACTGCCACCACTCTCTCATAAACCTGTTATATATATATATATATATATATAATGTATATATATATATATAAATATTTCATTTGCAAGAAAGGAAGGATGTTGATGCATGCCACATTGGTTGGAGGAATGTATTTTTAACCAACCACTCTTTGTATCTGAAAGTTTACATGTAGTAAAAACAATTTTTTTTCAGCATCTGGGTGCAAAATTGGTGGACAAACTGCATGGAGTCCACAACAAGATAGCTATCACTAGGTTATGACACCCTGGCTTGGTGACAATATAAAAAGGAATTATCCAGCATTTGGTCTCCCTGCCATGATGTCCACCAGATTTAGCCTGTTCAGCATGGGCTCAGTTTTTTAGATGAACTGACCACAAAAAAAAATGTGGGCCTACTCCAGGAGGAAATATCTTGCTGCCCCAAACATAGTCACAGTTATTACTCTGTGCAAGTTATGAGCAAACTTAGAGAACTGTATCATATATTAGGATCAATGTTCACAACCTATTGACATAGCCGAGCCTGTTTGTGTCATACCACCTCTTGCTGCTAAACTAAACTCTTCAGCTTTTGTATTGTAAAAGGATTTTTACACCTGAATAAAACTGACATACATCTTGGGGACATTTAAAGGGAATATGGGTGGGACAAATTTGTATGTAAGGGGCATGTGGGAGGGCCTGAGGGGGATGTTTCATTTGTATTGGGTCCTGCAATTTGACAGTCCTTGGTTATAAGTTAAAAAAAAATCCCTTTATGATTTTAAATGTATTTATATACATACTGTATCAAAAGAGGATTTTTATTTGTGCAATGTTTATGATCTGTCATATCTGGATGCTGTCTTCTGTCTCTGACACTTTATATGGAGTTTATATGAGTTTTTGGGACGGCAATCACTTTTCAAAGTAGTCTGTGGATTGTCAATATTTGGTCAAATTTTGTGTTTCATACTAATCATTTTGTGATCTAATAAGAGGGCACTGTGTACACATACCAATAGGAAAATAAGACCACATAGTTGGATCCCAGGTAAACGCTCCTAACCTTTAAAGCATCAGTTGCCCATTTCTTATATGATGTCTGATGACAGTACACAATGGAGAACAGAGCAGAGGCTGCACCATTTTCTTTACATCCCACAAACATAATCTGTTGTGATGTATAATCAGGGAATTCTATTGATCATTTTCCTAGCAGAACTTGTAATCTAATTTCTAATATTGTAATGTATTTTCCCCACCAGAGAACACAATGAAGTAGTAATATGTATCTGGACTGTGAGAGGAAACCAGAGCACATAATACTACCTAGAGATCACCCTGAATCAGGACAGAACCCTGGGCATCAATACTAACCATTGGTGCACAGGGTACCACTCTTCGGGAATTCACAGTTTACAACTGACAATGATTTAAAACTCCTCATAAGAAGTACAGATGGAGTATGGCTCTTTTAATCCAACAGTACTTATCTACTTAAGCTCACTGTTCTAAGGAATAGTCAGTAATCGATGTGAGTGCATTGCAGCTAGAGACAGTAAGGATTACTCATTGTAATTTTTATTCTCCAACTTCACCTGTTCATTCATCAAGTAAAACATCAGGGAAAGTGTCAACATATTTGAAGTTCTACAAATGATTGATTGGCCAAATATATAATTGCTCTGCTCCTTTCATTGACATACAATCAATTAGGTTGTATAAATGAGCAAAGATTGTATTCATTATTTTTAGACCCTATAAGATGTTTTGTTTACTTTATACAACAAAAAAAATCCCAAAACATTTAAAACATTTTTTTTACATATAAGAAGGTTAAGTACAGGTTAAGTTAGGTATTGAATAAAATAATTCTTAACATTTGCTGCCGGCTGGATTAAGAAATTGAATTACAAAAATACATTTATAAAACTACTGCTAAATACTGCTTTATGGTCAAGTCCTCTTTCACATTGTTAAGTTTTTTTATTTTGTAACACTGAAAGAAATAAAAGGTTTTAAAGGTAAGCAATTTAAAACCACCATTTTGGAGCAAATTTGTGTATCACTAAATGTGTTCAAGGTTACACATTGTAGCATCTGTTTGATGATTTTAAATTAATAGTGTTTACTTAGAAAACAGCAATGGCATTAGTTGAAGCTTTTTCAGATTGTTAAAACTAAAAGCATATTTATGGAAGTGCTAAAACACTGTTATGGCATTAATGCAATAATGTTCCCATAATAATAATTTGCCTGTACCATCTAACTAGTTTAGCCTCCCATATACCAATATAATGTGAAGCTGAGTGGCTCATCAATCCAGAAAAAATGAATGTTTAACAGAAGTTTTAATAAACAGAACATTTTGCAATATGAAAGTGTTTTTCACAAAATGTATTTAATAATAAATCCTTGTGTTTGTTTTTTAAAATAATTAACTTTGAAAAGCATAGCTTATTAATACATATGGGAGGTTAGCAGGATAATTTCCAAACTTTAAAACAAAATAATCTTAAATCCTGGATCAGAATTAGGGCATGTTATCTTGAAGAAAGGTTCTTAAGCCCCCATTTTATCTAAGAGAAATGGAATTAAGCACCCTGGTTAATTTTTGCACTTTCCACCAAAACTCAATGTATAGGTGCATGTAGCTTTCTTTCATTCTAGCTAGCCAATACCAGTGGGGTAAAGGCTAGAACCCAATCATGATTTGTGTGATGTTTATTTATATCTTGCTCTGGATTGGATCAGAAAACTGTTTTTACTTCATTTTCAATTAAAGTATTTTTGTCACCTGCAGTCTCAAACAGCACCAGAGCAGAATGCAACAGAATTCCACACAGCTAACATGCTGCTCCTCAGTCTTGTACCCTGGGCAGTGTTGTCTTAACAGCAGTGTGGGCCCTGGGCAAAGCAATGCACTGGGGCCCTTATCCACCTATTCACGGGAAATTTTTTTAAATGGTCAATAAAATTAAACCCTCCTGCATGCCCATCAGACCTCCCACACATGCAGAGAGACTCTGGGCCTGATTCAGACCCGCGAGCGAGCGATGAGCGCTCGCAAGCGGGTCGATGTTGGCCCATTGCGCATGCGCACGATGGAGGCAGCTCCGTCGTGCGCATGTGCGAGACCCGGATAGCGACGGGGAAGCCGTCACTCCAGGTCTCACTACAAAGGGGGCGTGCTATCGATGTTGAGTGACAGCATGCCCCCTTTGGTGGGTGGGCCAGGGGCGTGGCTGCCCAGACAGAGGCGTTCCCATGGGAATGCCTACCATCTAGGGCCGGCCCCACTGACATCACAAGTGATGTCAGTGGGAGCGCTTTTGGCTCTGTCAGAGCCAAAAGCACTCTTGGGCTTGCGGCAACGAGACCGTACCACAAGGGTCTCGTCGTAAAGCCCGATGGTCACCATGTTCTTGACTTTCGCGACCATCTTTTTGGCCGCTCGCTATAGCTATGGGTGGTCACCCACAGCTATGTGAGCGGCCAGGAGGCCGCTCTAAAAAAAGAGAAGGACGGCCCTGATTCAGAGCGAGCGCTCTGTCAGAGCATCCGGCTCTGAATCAGGGCCTCTGTCTGACTGGTCTGAAGCTGGCGGATAAAGTGAAACTGGGACTGAGGTGAGTAATCGTCACGGGGGGAAGGGATGGGACGGGGGAGGTTAGATCGGATTACAGTGCATCGTCGGCCATCTTATAAAAATGTCACAAATTCACCAACTTGCCGCTGCTACAGGGTGGCGGATTGGTGGGCCCCAACAAGCTTCGGGCACTTGGGGAAATGCCCAACAAGCCCAATCGAAGAGATGACCCTGACCTTGGGTGGCAGTAGTGTTCGAGCTTTCCTCATTATAAAACTGGTCCCACTTTGAACTCACTAAAGGATAAGTACTCTTGTGTGGACTTTTTTTTGTTTGTCTGTTGTTTGTGTAAAATGATTTTTAGCTGGCTGAAAACTTTTAGCATGTGATCCAACAAACGTAAGTGGGTCAGGTGTTTCCACTAGCACAACCCAATTGAAAAATGGGAGTGCCAGAAACCATGCAAAAGTGGTTTATATAGCTAACGAAATATGTGAAAATTTGTCATGTTAAAGTGCTATAATCAAATACAAAGCCTGTCAGCCCCATCATCCCGGAATTAAGCAGAGACAATTCTAGTGACATATATACAGTACAGACAGCCTAATAGTGACTGCTAAACAATACACCACATTTTTTGACCACTATACTATACACAAAACATTCTAGAGACCAATATACAACATAGAAAGTATTCTAATGACCAATATACAATAGAAAGAGCAATCTAATGACCAAAATACAACACAGATCAGTAGTATCCTTTGTTCAATAGAGAAAACATTCTAGTAACATCAGCAGAATACAGAAAACCTTATACCAAAGAATATACAATACAAGGAGTATTATAGTGATCAAAATACAAAACACAGAGCATTCAAGTGACCAGTTTAAAATCTTAGTCACTGCAAAACACTACACAGGGCATTATAGAGACCTCTATACCTGCAGAGAGCACTCTAGTATTATCTGTATGAAACAGACTGCATTCTGGTGACCGAGTTACAATACACAAGTCATGCTATTGACAAACTTACAATACAAAGAGCATGATATTGACCTGCTTACAATTCATAGATTATTATATTGTGATTACTAATCAATCTATTAGGCAATCCTCATATACTTCATTATGTATATATATTTAATCATAAATACCAATCAATCAAGTATACTTTTACTCAATGGCCTGCGTCACACCTTAATACTGATTATGAAACATGCTTGTCTGAACTTGATTCGAGTTTGGATCCGGAGTGGACACAGGAGTAGTACGTGGGACCGTTTGCTGGTATTGAAAAGATGCCGGCCTTAATGGGGTGTGTTTCATGAATGGAGGCAGGTGCAGGAGGTACAAACTGTGGCAACCGAGGGAGGCAAGGTATGTCGGACACTGGAGCTGGAACTGGAGGCGTCCAAGGACACAGAACCCATAGGGACAGCAGGACCCTCTATAGGGCAGGCGACTGGAGCACGCAATCTGGACAGGAGTCAGAGGTGGAATGAGCTGGAACATGGACTGAGAGTTAGCAGGCTCACCACGACAGACTGCAGCAATACAAACAAGGGAGCTCAGGAACTAGCACACAGCTAAGCTGTGTGAAACATTGCACTGGCAACTAAAGAGCCTCTTGACAACTCATTAATACCCTCAGGAAGTGCAGGATAGGTTGCTAGCCTTCCAGCCCAAGCTGTAAGCTGATTGGTCCAATTTAGACATGTGACCTGGATCCAAGATGGCGATGTCCAGTGGTCAGCAGCACTGCTCAGGAATATACAGCCTGCTGTTCAGCCAGCCACTACACCCGATCTCCAGGACCAGGATCACCTCCAGAAGCCAGGATACCTGCAGGAAAAACCATGCCAGAGGGCCCTGAGAGGTAAGGCCCATGCCACTTGTGAACCTGCGGTCCTGGTCGTGACTGTACCCCCTCCTTTAGGAATGGCCACCGGACAACTTTTAGGTTTCCCTGGATTTTTAGAATGGAAATCACAGATCAGACGAGGAGCCTGGGCATCTTCTGCTTTCACCCAAGATCATTCCTCAGGACCGTAGCCTTTCCAGTCAAGACGGTATTGTAGTTGACCATAATGGAACCTGGAGTCCAAAATTTGTTTAACCTCGAATTCTACTTCTCTCTCTTTTTGAATTTTAGGAGACGAAGGTAAGGATTTGAAGAATCGGTTGAGAATTAAGGGTTTCAGAAATATGGAAGGAGTTAGGAATTTTAAGGTACGGAGGAAGTTTTAACTTGTAGGACACAGGATTGATGACATCGGTGATAGGGAAAGGACCAATGAAGCGAGGAGCGAACTTCATGGACAGAACCCTGAGTCGCAAATTGTGGGTAGACAACCATACTTGATCTCCCACCTTAAGACTTGGAACTGCTCTTCTCTTTCTGTCAGCCCCGAGTTTGTATCGTTGAGATGCTTTCTGAAGAGAGGAATGCACTAGAGTCCAGATTTTAGAAAAACCTTGTAAGGTTGTAGTCACGGCTGGAACATCGAAGATGGGTAAGTATTTAAACTCAGGTACTCTGGGGTGAAGGCCGTAGATGACAAAGAATGGAGTTTGTCCAGTGGAAGTGTGGTAGAAGCTATTGTGTGCGAATTCCTCCCATGGAAGGGAATCGGACCAGTTATCTTGAGATGAAGTCATAAAAATCCTGAGGAAGGTCTCTAAGTCCTGATTCACTCTCTCGGTGGATCCGTTGGTTTGGGGATGGTATGCTGTACAGAATTTTAATTTAACCTGGAGCACAGAACATAAGGATCTCCAAAATTTGGCCACAAACTGGACTCCACGGTCCGATACGATCTCTGCAGGAAGTCCGTGTAGACGAAATATATGAAGAACAAAAAGTTGAGCTAATTCAGAGGCTGTGGGTAATTTTTTCAAAGGAATGTAGTGTACAATTTTTCAGAAGCGGTCAATGACTACCCATATAGTGGAGAAGCCATTGGAGATGGGTAAATAAGTAACAAAGTCCATTGATAAATGAGACCAGGGTCGAGTCAGAGTGGAGAGTGGCATCAGAGCTCCTGCGGGAGGTTGTTTGGATGTTATATGCTGGGTGCATAAGGTACAGGAAAAAATGAATTCAGAAACTTCAGACTTCATTGCGGGCCACCAGTAGAATCGTTGTAGAAATTCCAGGGTCTTGCGAATGCTGGTATGCCCAGCAAAACGAGATGCATGTGCCCAAGTGAGTAGTCGTTTATAAAGGGTAGGTGCAACAAAGGTTCTCCCAGGAGGTGGCTGGATCTGGATGATGGCAAATACCTTGGATTCTAGGAAGGTGGTCTCTTTTAAAGCTTCAGAGAGGGTTCCAGAGGAAAAGGAGCGGGAGAGAGCATCTGCCTTCTCATTTAGAGAACCTGGAAGAAAGGTTAGGACGAAATTAAATCTGGAGAATAATATCGCCCATCTGGCTAACAGTAAGTTCTGATGATCAGTGTAGACAGTAATAGAAAATTGGGCTCCTTCGAGGAGGTATCGCCATTCAGTAAAGGCTGCTATAACTGCCAGTAATTCTTGTTCCCTGATTGGGTAATTCCTCTCTGCAGGTGAGAAATTTTTAGAGAAGTAACCACAAGGATGAATCTTGTTATCTTTGAATTTTTGCGATAAGACTCCTCCCACCACTTCAGACGATGTGTCTACTTCCACAAAGAAAGGACGATTGATGTTGGGCTGTCTAAGGATGGGTGCAGAGATGAATGCCTGTTTCAGCATCTGGAAGGCCGTTTCAGCTTCAGGGAGCCACTGTGAGGGGTTAGCACCTTTACGAGTCAATGCTGAAATTGGCACCACTAGGGTAGAAAAGCCTTTTATAAACCTTATGTAGTGATTTGCAAACCCTAAGAATCTCTGTACAGCTTTTAATGAGTTAGGGCGGGACCAGTCCAGAATGGCTTGCACTTTCTTGGAATCCATCTCCAATCCGGATCCGGAGATGACATACCCTAGAAACAGAATGGAGGGTACTTCAAATACGCATTATTCCAGCTTGCAATACAAATGATTCTCTCTTTGGTGTAGTAGGACCTCCTTTACATGTATACGATGTTGAGAGAGGAAAAAGGAAAAGATCAGGATATCGTCCAAGTATACCACCACTGACACATACAGTAGATCTCTGAAAATTCGTTCACGAAGTTCTGGAAAATCGCAGGTGCATTGCAGAGTCTGAACGGCATTACCAGGTACTCAAAATGTCAGTCTCTGGTATTGAAGGCGGTTTTCCATTCGTTGCCCGAATGAATTCTTATGAGGTTGTACGTCCCCCGTAGATCCAATTTGGTAAACACTGTAGCCCCTTTGACACGGTCAAATAATTCAGTGATGAGAGGCAACGGATATCGATTTTTCACCGTGATGTCATTAAGGCCTCGATAATCGATACAGGGTCAGAGGCCCCCATCCTTTTTAGACACGAAAAAGAAGCCAGCGCCTGCGGGGGAAGAGGAATGGCGAATAAACCTCTTTTGGAGGTTTTCTTTAATATATTCGCACATTGCTTGGGTCTCAGGCAACGACAGCGGGTATATCCGACCACAAGGAGGAGTCTTGCCTGGAATTAGGTCAATGGGACAATCCCAGTCTCGGTGTGGAGGTAATGTGTCAGCCCCGATTTTACAAAACACATCAGAGAAAGGCTTATGATAGATGGGAACCTGTGAAGTTTCAGAGATTTGAACCTTTTTAATGGGTTTAATACATGGCAGGCAAGAAACATAACAGGAATTCCCCCAGGACAGAACTTGCATGGAGCTCCAATCCATACAGGGTTTATGCTTACATAACCACAGGTATCCCTGAATAACTCCATGTGAAGCCTTGGGAATAACTTAAAAAGGAAATGAGTTCGGTATGAAGGACCCCCACACGAACACGAACAGGGTGGGTTTGTAGGGATACTGTGCCATTGACAATTTGACTGCCATGTTCTGCCGATAAGGTGATGGTCCGGGTGAGAGGTCTGACAGGAACCTGAAGTTCTTGAGCCAGGTCAGCGGTAATGAAGTTTTCTGCTGCTGACAGGACAAAGTACGGTCAGCACTACACAGTGAGTGACAAACATACTGCCATCGGCGTCGGCAGCAGTGTGTTTGTTTTAATGAGTAGTCAATGAGAATCTACCAGACTCTCATTGACTGCTGCCCCTACTGCCAGAGCCGGGCTGGAGCTCACTCATTAGCTCCATCTTCTGGCTCCTGCAGTGGGTAATGGGAGAGACATCATGACGTCTCTCCCATAATGCAGAGCGGGCCAGCCCGGGAGCAGGAGCGGGGATTTAGCTAAGTGTTTTTTTTTTAATTACGTGTATGTCTACTGGGGGGGGCACTACTCGGGTTGGGCCACTGCTGGGGGCACTACAAGGGGGCCCACTACTGGGGGCACTACAAGGGGGGCCCACTACTGGGGGCACTACAAGGGGGGGACTACTACTAGGGGCACTACAAGGGAGGGACTACTACTGGGGGAACTACAAGGGGGGGACAACTACTAGGGGCACTGCAATCAGGGGACCACTACTGGGGCACTGCATGGGTGGACCTCCACTGGGGGCACTATAAGGGGGGACTACTACTAGGGGCACTGCATAGGGGGGGGACTACCACTGGGGCACCGTATCGGGGGACCACTACTGGGGACTCTATATAAAAGGCAATACTGGGGGTGCTGCATAGGGGGGGACTACAACTTGGGCCACTATTTAAAGGGTACTGCATATGGGGTACCACTATTGGGGGCACTGCATGGGGGGAACTAGTACTGGGGGCACTATATAAGGGGCACTGCATAGGGGGTATCACTACTGGGGGAACTGCATAGGGGGACTACTTCTAGGGGCACTATATAAGGGTCTTACTACTGGGGGCACAAGGGCACTGCACAGGTAGGACCACTACTGGGGGCAATGCATAGGGGGGATCACTACTGGATGTCTGCATAAGAATATTAGCAGAGGGCCTGATTCATAGTTGTACGCAATACCGAATGTTTACAGAATGGAGTGATTATCAGTAAATCAGGGCCACTGTCTTGTACTTGCCCCCCCAGGCTAAAAGTTGCCAGCCAGCAACTGTGTGTTGGCACTGTGTGAACAGCACATTGCGTACAATGAGAAGCACAGGAGTGTTGGTACCTTTGGAACAGCTCGTAGTGTGCAATGGAAGCCACAGATGTGTTGGCACTGTGGGAACAGCTCGCAGCATGCAATAAAAACACGGAGTACATGCATAAACCCAGGGGCTCAAAACCAGACACACATGCACATAGATCATAAATACAAACATGTGAAATTGGCACAACCAAATGCACTGGCGCAGAGTCTAAGAACCACACTGGATTTCACCAGGGATCTCTGTAAGAGGATATGAACTTTACTCAGTGAGGACCCTGGTTGTGGTTGTGTCGATGGTTCCCACAATGAAAGCAACAGAGTACTTAGCTGGTATGAGGACTTTGCCCAGAAACATTGCAGATGGAAATTCGGGTATGTATGTTCTGCTATCAAGGAGACCAAACATCAGGGTTGGAACAACACAGGAAGCAAACTATACTGTAAATAATAGTTCCGAAGCAGAAGCATGAGAACACAATTGATACTCAGGCACTGGAGAAATGCACTGATAAGGATTTTATAGTGGTTGGCTGATAAGTGATTCCCTGCATGAGTCATTAGTGCTGGACTTTTGTGGTAACACCTGATAGAGGTGTCATGTCATCTTTAGCCTTAGGGCCTGATTCAGAGCCGGACGCTATTTGCGGTCGTTCGTCCAGAAAATAGGGGTGGCTATTCAAATGAACCATTCGCTCTTTGCAGTCTGTTCACGACTCTATGTCTGAACGAGCGAACAAAACTTGCGGTCGTTTTTTGAAAAAATATGCCCCCTGGCCGCTCGCATCCTACTTCATGTCCGCTATTTATTAGATTAATCGAGTACATCAACAAGCGTATGAACTGCTTGTTATTCTTGTGGTTGGTTTTTGCTACCACAATCTTGCGAGCAGTTCTGGCTTTAAAATAACCCAGTGACGTGGTCAATGACGCTGCTGTATTAATTATGCACACCCTTAAAACGCCCGTTTTGACCTTTAAGCACGCTTGCGTTCGGATCTCCACTCTCCGTTTTCAAGCACCTTCCCCTGTTACCACCCACATACGCCTCCTTCTGTCACTCAAAATAGCAGGCATTCGCTATTTAGCGAACAAACGATTTTCGGCCGCACTGACTGGTTCGCGCATGCGTATTACGATCTGTACGCATGCGCAGTTGGGCAAACATCGCTCTGAGCGGCCGCTTATGAGCGGCTCTGAATCAGGCCCTTAGTCCAGTGAAGTTCTGTTGAGAATTCTGATAGGGAAGGCCAGCAATTAGTGACTTGCTGAATGTTTGCAAGCAGGCTAGTCATGTCCATGACTGTTGGTACTGACAAAGTTAAAAGCTGATACAAGATTAATGTAAATTACTTTAGTGATTTTTTCCTGTTTCTGGTTCTAGTAATAAGAATTAATAATGATACCAACAAAAATTATGTTGGTACTGTGTACCATTAGTAAAACAAAAAACATTGCATACAAGTAAATAAGGTTGCTTCCAGAATTTTTTTTTCAGGTTTGCACTCACCAGGTTAGCGGTCATATCCTGTCCTCTTGATGTCTGTGTGCGTGCTTACACTCTCATCTTGGTTCAAATGAATGAATATAGGCACCCAGTGACATTATCCAAATTGTATTTATAAACTGTGTAATTCTTATTACCTATTGATAACAAAAAGTTCTGTGTGCTAGACTGTAGTGCTTTTTATTTTACTTTAGTGCTTTTTATTATTAATAATTTGTGTTCAATATTTGCTAGTTTGTCCTCTGATCAGTACCACAACCTTGAACCTTTACTCTGTTATCTGACCTTTCTTTGCTGGCTGACTTTTCCCTCTATTTTTAGTAGAGATGTGCGGTTTGGCTTTCCTCAAAAATGAACACACCCAAACTTAGGGGTTCCAAGTTGATTTAAGTAGCAGCTCGGATCACTTTTGAGGATCCAAGTAGAACCGAGTCCAAACTGGGATCACTTTTGGGATTCTGACCTGTGGTCACAAAAAAAGAGGAAGAGTTTGTCTGCACTCTATAATGATTTATACTATATATTCACATATTAGACCCCCAAATAATTAATAATAATAATAATAACAATAACAATAATAATTATTATTATTATTATTATTGTAATTCTTGTTTATAGGGGTGCAGTCCAAATTCAACCAAATTGAACTGTAATGTGTAGAGTGAGAGCTAGGGGTTGTGTTTAATGGGCGCACAGGATAAACATGTATTTAAAGTAAGACTTAACTTTTATTCTCATTAGTCTAAAATTATCCCAGTCTTCGGGAGATATACAGTGAAATATAGAGGTTAAAAAGTTAGAGATTAAAGAAAAATACTGGTAAAAAAAGTCAGAAATAATGTGAAAAGATATTATTTAAAAAACAAAGCCAGGTCCACTAATCAATCTCTGCTAATATTGGATACTGCCCTTAAACTTAGACAAGATAAATACATGAAAATAGAGGGAAGTATTATCCACTGATATATTTTGGCCTGGTATTGGCCTGTGTTATTTGTCAGTATCTACCATGGAGCATATAAATTCAAATACTGACACTGTTTATATTTGATTCATTTAGGAAAAATAATCTAATTATGAATATTGCTAGCAGAGGCATTAATCTATAAAAAAAATATGGTTTAATAGGTCAGACTGGTAAGATTCGCCAGAATTGCAAGGTATTACTACTTAATCTGCTATGTAATACCTCTATTACACCATAGCTAAAACCAGGGTTATAGCAGGGTTAACCCGGGTTGCTCCTAGGTGTAAAAGGGCAAAGGGTTGGATTCCCGGGTCGAGTGACCCGGCAATCCAACCCAGGTAACTTGCAGGGTTTTACACGGGAACAACCCGTGCAACCCTACAGTGTAGACTGGAACCCTGGGTCATTCGACCCTGGTCCCGTTTACAGCATGGAGACTTCGGGTTTCTCGGCGCTTGGAGATGATGTAATCTTCAAGTGCCGGGACAAGTCTTCCACTGAACCCATGTGCAGTGTGAACGGCACCGATCCAGGAGTAATCCGGAATGGCGCAGCAGTAGAAAAGGTCTGTCCTGGGTCTGACCCGTTTTGGAACTGTGTTCCAAATCTCGGGTCAGACCCAAGATTTAGGTGTAAAAGCAGTATTAGTAGATCACAGAATTGTATCTACTACATCATTCATTCTCTAAAGCAATATCTTATTTACATTCCTACACTGTATTCATGAACATTTCCAAAATACAGTTGAGTTGAGTCTACTATATCATTCACAATTCAGGGTAGTGTGCTATGCGCATTGCTACATTGTATTCATGAATGAGGGTGTTTTTGCCAAAACGAAAACATTGGGGTCCGCGCACATTTTTAGTAGGTTGGATATAGCTCACAAGCAATTTTGGTTAACCAGTTTGGACATTTTTTGACCAGACAGTCTGAACACTGCACTATACGTGTGGCCCCAGGCTTGCAGATCAAAATCTGATCCAAATAGTGAAGAGTGTATCAGCAACCTGATATGGAGGAGACAGCAGAGCAGCCCAATGAAAAAAGTGAAAGCAGGTGACATTGCACACTACTGTAGTGCCCAAAGCAGTGACATTTCTGGATATTGCATATTGATCAATTTGGTAATTTGTCACAGCAACTGCATTGCACCATATGTGACGAGCTATAGTGTCCTCAGCATTCACAGCAGTATTAGCCTGTTTGCCTATCCTGAGTTTTATCTCAGGTGAAAGGGAATATCAAACTCAAAAAACACTAATGTATCTTATGTCAAAACTAGGACAGATATTTTGAGCAGTTCCTATATATTGGACACTGTTATAGGAAATGTAGATTTAATATTCATATCAGTTTCAGCTTTAAGATCAGGTTTAGCTACAGCAATTTGTCATGTATTTTCTGCTACAGTATCTGTTGCTCAAATTAGTAACTAGTAAGCAAATATCATACAGGAGTAATCATTTCTCTTAGATTTTTCTTGCATATATGTTATGTATTTTGCTTCACAGGAAATACAACCAATGTATCTACGATGTTCTTCACAAATAAATACTTCATGACACAGGACATAAAGAATTGAACAGACATTTCTATCAGAATCGTGCATACCTATTAAAAGTCAAAGGCTTTATAGATGCCCAAATATTCTTAACATACTGTATAAAATGTGGCTGCATGCCATTCCGAGATACTATATTCGTCTAATTGGATCCATAGGGATCATTGTGGTTGGTGAATGACTTGTAAAAGCCTTATATTTTACCTCAGAATTGGCTAGTCTGCAAGGAAAGGTGCAGTTAATACAGCTGAATGTACTACTGCATAAAATGTTAATATGGCCTAAGGAAATTTGATTAAATAATGGGCTTGTTTGTGCAACCATTACAATTCATATTAAGTAAGAAATTATGTTCCAGTGAAGCTACAGTATGAATAAGAATAATGAGAAAAATGGAACTCAGTTTAGTCATGTTATGGAAAACATTCTACTTATGTCCTAGACCTAGATTATGTTTATAACCTGTAGGCAGCAAGAATTTCCTACAACAACGCTTGCAGATTAAGCAATAAAGTTCAGTTGAAATAGAAAATGGAAAATGTTTTGTTTGGTAGCTCCCTGCCACATCTTCACACTTCACAACATTAAAACATTTTTCACAGTGTTATCTGTGTGAACATAGAAGGTTTAGGGTCTATTTACTAAGCAGTGTTAGGAGACAGAGTGAAAAGTGATAAGGTGCCAGCCAATCAGCTCCCAACTGACATTTTTCAAACACAGCCTGTGAGATGGCAGTTAAGAGCTGATTGGCTGGCACCTTATCACTTTTCACTCTGTCTCCTAACACTTCTTAGTAAATAGACCTCTATGTGTGCTATGTATTGCACAGTTCACAGATGCAAAATACATTTACTTAATGCTCCTATAATAACATGGCATAGGTCACAGGTAACAAAAACAAATAAGATTCAACTGTCCTTCATATACTGTACTAGGGCCTCTCAGTTAAATCGTTTGAATATATTATCCACTATTTTAGTCAGCCATTTTCACCATATTGGTCTCAGGGCCTGATTCAGCAAGGATCGCAATTGCACGCAGGCAGCTTTGCAATGCGATCCTTGCAATCATGCAAATGCAGCAGGAGGTGTATGACACCCCCTTCTGCATTAGTGATCCAAGCACCACGATGGAGGTCACAGTGCTGGGATCACCACCGCGACCATCGGTCACGATGGTGGACAGCGCCGGGTGGACAGCGCGGGGTGGCCGGCCATCTGAGTAAGCGTCAGCTTACTCAGGCTGGCTGGCTTGTTAGCCCAGCAGACTGCATACATCCACGCAGTCTCTGGTCTGGTCACTCCCAGAAAATGGGGTGTACACCTTCCATTTACGGGAACGCCGGCTGCCCCGCCTCACCCCTTAAATGCCTCTGCCTGTCAATCAGGCAGAGGCATTCAAGGGCTAGCGTGCGTGTTAGCAGGACCCATTCTGCACAATTTAAGTATAGTATTATTATATTTTATTTATATGGCCCCACAAGGTATCTGCTGCATTGTAAAAGGGTAACCAATACATCTCAACATAATATATATGATAACTATACTAAAGGAGTACAACAACAAAAATAGGTGGATAAGGTTAGGTTTAGGTTTAGGCTCCAGTTAGAGTTAAGGTTAAGTTTAGGGATACTTACCTTGTAATGTAAAACTATGGACAGCAAGCCAATAGTTGACATTGTGAATGTTGACATTCTATTGTTAACATTCTGAATGTCGACATCCTCAATGTCAACATTTTTTATCACACCCGTATGAGAGACAGGGGAACAGAGGCACAATGGTGACAGGGTTAATGATAGTAATAGACAACAGGTGAACAGGACTGTCAGGTCTTACTGACTAAAATCTTTCCCTTATATCACTAGACACACATCCATGGGCTGTTGTAAGGGCTCTCAATCATCTGAGCACACATTGATTAAAAACATGACTATTGATGCCAAGTGTCCATTACCACATGACCCCCCTTTTCCCATACCCTTGTATCACTGTAATAATAAGGTTTATCTTAGTATTACCACTGGAAAAAACACAGTAAAGACAATTCTCAAAATGATACAACATCTGCATTTCCTATACAGATACAGCTGCTGGTGCACACAGAACAAACACATGCAGCGTATCATTTTAATCATCAAAGTCTGCTTGTGTGTCTTATTCACATTGTGAATAAGACGCACTTGTGGTGAAAAAAACGCACAAAAGATGCTTGGCATGAGTAAACTCGCATGGGTCTAGGCACAACTAGAATGTTGGGCGTAACTGGCACATCAGCGCCCAGTGTCGGCACCCGCCCACTAAGCATGCAACGTCATGATGTCCCATAAAGGGGGCATTACTGGCAGGTCCAGTAAGTGCAAGGCTGACCAGGTGTCTTTAGGACGCCCGAACACCTGCATATAGTGTGCAAGGTTCTCGTCTGGAGCATCTACAGGACGCTCTAAGTGTGCAGCAGCAGTAATAGCCAGCCTCTGCGTTCTGTGCAACAGCACTGGTCGCCCATAGCTAGTTACGGCGCTACTACAAGGGCTGTTTAATGCGACTGCAGCAACAATTATGGAGGACATATCTGTAACTGAGCGCATGGTAGTGTTAATCCCCTGCTTAGACACGCTAAATAAAACATATACACCTTCCTATATTTTGACTGCAGATTATACTGTGTGCAGTTCAGTGGCGTAACTAGGGGGGGTCGGGCAGGGTGCGTGCCCTGGGCACCGTGGGACCGGTGGAGTGGGGGTCGCCGCCGGCCACGGTCCGGCCCTCCCTAGTTAGCCACCAGTGTAGCGCCGACCGCAATGAGTGCGGTCAGCGCTACACATTTACACAGGACCGGCGCTAGGCTTCCAGCGACGGTCCTGTGCTGCACACCTGAGCCCGTTCCTTCCCCCTGAGCACTTGCCCAATAGCGCCAGGAGGCGGGCTCAGGCTGTGCATAACACACGCATCGCCGCCAGCGCTGGTGGCGATGCGTGTGTTAAAAAGCAGCCAATGAGAGTCAGATAGACTCTCATTGACTGCTGCAGCACCCACTGCAAGAGCCGGACTTCCGTCCGGCTCCTGCAGTGGGTAATGGGACAAATGTCATGACGTCATGACGTCTGTCCCATTATGCTGAGCGCGCCAGCCCGGGAGGACTGGCGGGCGGCGGCAGTGGCGGGAGCAGCGTCGCGGACTGGAGGAGCAGCAGCAGCAGTGTGGATTTAGGTAAGTATGTTTTTATATATATATATTTTTAAAAACCTGTCAGTACTACCGGGGGCACAACGGGGTGGCTACCACTGGGGGGACCTCTACTGGAGTGGGGGAACAATGGGGGGGGGGCTATTACTGGGGGCACCATTATTGGGAGGACCTCTACTGGGGGGGCTATTACTGGGGGCACCATTATTAGGAGGACCTCTGCTGGGGGGGCTATTACTGGGGGCACCATTATTAGGAGGACCTCTACTGGGCGGGGGCTATTACTGGGGGCACCATTATTAGGAGGACCTCTAATGGGGGGGGCTATTACTGGGGGCACCATTATTAGGAGGACCTCTACTGGGGGTGCTATTACTGGGGGCACCATTATTGGGAGGACCTCTACTGGGGGGGCTATTACAGGGGGCACTTAATCGGGAGGGGGAACCTCAACTGGGGACCCTACTTGGGGGGGAACTACTACTGGGGGCATTATAAAAGGGGCCTACTACTAGGGGCACTGCACTTGGGGGACCACAACTGGGGGCAATAACAGGAAGGACCACTACAGGGACCACTGGATAGGGGGGGTCACTACTGGGAGCCTGCATCAGGGGGACCACTACTGGGGGCACTGCATGGGAGGGGGTAGGACTTCTGCTGGGGGCACTATATAAGGGGCTTACTGCTAGGGGCACTGCGGGGACCACTACAGGGGGCACTAGATAGGGGGGATCACTACTGGGTGCCTGCATAAGGGGACCGCTACTGGGAAACCTGCATGGGGGGGACTACAGCTGGGGGAACTATATAAAGGGCACTGCATAGGGGGGGCACTACTACTGGGGGCACTATATAAAGGGCACTGGATAAGGGGATACCACTACTGGGTGCACTGCATTGTGGGGACTGCTACTGGGGGCATTGCATAAGCGGGAACACTACTGGGGGCACTGAGTAAGGGGAACTAATTGGGGCTGTATAAGGGGGACCACTACTGGGGATACTGTATAAGGGGCACTACTATGGGCCTGCATAAGAGGGACCACAACTGCATACTGGGGGTACTGTATAAGGGGTACTACTGGGGTTAAGGTGCATATGAATAGGAATGTTCAGCGTGAAAATAAAGGGGTGTGTCATGTTGACACGCCCCATTTTTAAGTGACCACGCCCATTTTTTTCCCCACGCGCGCCTTCGGCGCGTGCACATATCGGGTTGTTGAGCGGGGGCTCCCTTTTCAAATTTGCCCTGGGCTCCAAATACCCTAGTTACGCCACTGGTGCAGTTACCTATATTTGCAATGTCAATATTTTGACAGTCTATATTTTGATTTGGTCAAAAGGAGGACATGCACAATATAGACATGCATACAGTATATTGTCAATTTCAACATTTTGACTATCCGAATATTGATTTGGTCAAAAGGACCACATTAAAATGTTGGCATGCTTATATTTTGAATGCAGTGTAGACCAATGTATGCACAGTTAACTATATTGTCATTGGCACTTTCTAATTGCAATTCTGCTGATATTCATTTAATAATATGTCTATTGCTAAATGCAATCAGTCTGATATGACAGGCTCACTGTTTACTGGATTTAGCTATGTCTACATGTTGACAGTCGACAGTTTAACTGTACAGTATGTACATTTGGTTGTCGATGGTTTGATTTGTCTATATTTTATCTGTTGACATTTTGACTGTGTCTACATTTTGGTTGTCGACATTTTGTTTTGACTACATGGTACGCGTGTTTATATTTTGACTGTCGACATTTTGACCATGTCGACCTTTTGTTCATGTTGACCTTTGGATTGCTGACTTTTGACCCTGTTGACATTATGACACTTGACATTTTGGTGTTTATGTATTGACTGTATAAGATTTGACTACTTTCCATCACAAGTGATTTTAGATACTAAAGGCCAAATGTAATAGGTAGTTTGTTTTGGTAAATTGCGAGTTTGGTGCTAAACTCGCAATTTTTCACAACTCTCCAATGTAATAGGGTGTCTGTTCACTAAAACTCGCATTTTTCAGAGTTACTAAAACTCTCCATTCTCAAACTCGCATCCAGATGTTTTCACATTGAAAACTATCAACTCGCCCAATGTAATAGAGTGTCTGTTTCAGACTCGCAAAAAAAAGTTTACCAAAAGTCCCCAAATAATAGACCTGCTTCAGGCTAGCGAGTACATCCTGAGCAGGTCAGATTAACACAGAAACATGCACATATCCATGAGATATGTACATGTTTCTGTGTGTACTTATGTTAAATGTTTTTAAATAAAAAAAAAAACGTGCTCCCCCTCCCCAAAAGCATAACCAGCCCGAGCTTTATAAAGCCTGTTCTGGTTCAAAAATACAGGGGCCAAAATGCGTAGGGGGCCCTTGTATATTAAGAACCAGCACAGGGCTTTGTTGAGCTGGTCCTGGTTCTGGAAAATCAGGGGACAAAACGAGTAGGGGTCCCCTGAAAATTCCAGAACCAGCACCGAACTCTTTCTAGCGGGGGGATAATGCCACAGCCAGGGAAAACCTTTCACCGGTTTCGCCGGCCAAAACATTACCCCTGACCGCTAGTCAGTCCAGGCCAGGGATCCCTGGTGAGTTGGGTACCCCCCAATAAAGGGGTACCCCTCTCCAGGGCACCCCAGGCCTAGACTGATAGCCCGGGGCTATCCCCGGCACCCTAAGGCGGTGGGTGCCGGGTTGATAGTGTAAAGTGTAAAATTAAGTTTTCAATATTGTCTTTATTTGTAGAACCACAAGTACCAGCAAGCCTCCCCTGCATGCTGATATTTGGAGAACCACAAATACCAGCATGCGGGGCATTACGGGCCCGCTGGCACTTGTAGTTCCACAACTAAAGAAATACGTAAATAAACAAACATACACCGTGAAAGTATAATTTTAATAAAACATACATGCACACTCACACTCACACATACTCACCTAGTATCCGAAGTAATCCATAGGGGTGCACCTGAAAAAAAAAATCCATACTCACCTCTCCTACTTGTCCGAGTAGGCAATCCAGGGGTTAAAATAAAAAAACGAAAAAAAAAACGAACCATACGGACTGAGCAAAGGTATGTGTGTACACATACCTTTGCTCCACATAAATGACCGGGGCACACGTGTGCCCCGTCAGTGAAGGGGTCGCCAGCCAATCAGGGAGCATCTCCGTCGGAGCAGCTCCCTGATTAGCTGAATGCGGCCAGCCTGTGTGTTCCATAGACGTCTATGGTGAGAAATCCCCATAGCCGTCTATGGTGGGAACAGCGACATTGTATCAGTGATGTAACCACAAGAATAACCTCAATTATTCTTGAAGCTACGATGTACACATATACCTTTGCTCAGTCCGTATGGTTCGGATTTTTTTCGTTTTTTTATTTTAACCCCTGGATTGCCTACTCGGACAAGTGGACGTGATCTACGCATAGGAGAGGTGAGTATGGATTTTTTTTTCAGGTACACCCCTATGGATTACTTCGGATACTAGGTGAGTATGTGTGAGTGTGCATGTATGTTTTATTAAAATTATACTTTCACGGTGTATGTTTGTTTATTTACGTATTTCTTTAGTTGTGGAACTACAAGTGCCAGCAGGCCCGTAATGCCCCGCATGCTGGTATTTGTGGTTCTCCAAATACCAGCATGCAGGGGAGCCTTGCTGGTACTTGTGGTTCTACAAATAAAGACAATATTGAAAACTTAATTTTACACTTTACACTATCAACCCGGCACCCACCGCCCTAGGGTGCCGGGGATAGCCCCGGGCTATCAGTCTAGGCCTGGGGTGCCCTGGAGAGGGGTACCCCTTTATTGGGGGGGTACCCAACTCCCCAGGGATCCCCGTCCTGGACTGACTAGCGGTCAGGGGTAATGCTTTGGCCGGGGAAACCGGTGAAAGGTTTTCCCTGGCTGTGGCATTATCCCCCCGCTAGAAAGAGTTCGGTGCTGGTTCTGGAATTTTCAGGGGACCCCTACTCGTTTTGTCCCCTGATTTTCCAGAACCAGGACCAGCTCAACAAAGCCCTGTGCTGGTTCTTAATATACAGGGGCCCCCTACGCATTTTGGCCCCTGTATTTTTAGAACCAGAACAGGCTTTATAAAGCCCGGGGCTGGTTATGCTTTTGGGGAGGGGATGCACTTTTTTTTTTTTTTACACACACACAGAAGCCATCACGGATCTCACTGATCTGTGATGGCTTCTCTAAAACTCGCACCTTTTAATGCTACTCGCATTAAAAGGTGTCAGTTTACATAGTCCTAAACTCACCTAAACTCGCAAATGCAGTAGCCTCCAGCTGAAAAGTTTGCAGGCTATTGAATTTGCGAGTTTCAGTACAAACTCGCACTTTCTAAAAGTGCGAGAAAGTGCGAGTTTGTACTGTTACTAAAACAGACTACCTATTACATTTGGCCCAAGGTGTGAATACCTGGATATTTTAGACAATGCTTTGATGCTGTGTGGGCCGAGTCAAAATATGACCACCTCCAACTAAATTGTGGCAAACCCTTCTAATTAATTACATACAGACAGAACCATGTTGCAAGCATTACAGTTGGCTCTTGACGTTTACCACAACCACCTAAAATAACATGCAAATTATGTAGAAGCATGTTTACACAAATTCAGTATATACTAACAAAGGTTAAAAAACCCCATACATTTCATAACGTAATATGTATTGATAAGAAAGTTATATTTTGACAGCACCAACCTATGCAAAGTTTCAATATGAATTTGCATAATACTTAATTCTTATTTAAATTTGCACTGCATCAGTTTTGTTGGAATTCATTTAGATGCACATCCTCTGCCTTCTGCAATTAGGTCTTTCAGTGTTTGCAAAGATAAGTATATATTGCTGGAAGTGCTGCATTAATTGTGAAATACAAACAATGATTACTTAATGAGTTTGTCTTTTAATAAGTCTAGAAGTATTTTAAAAAAAAAAAAAATCTTGAACAGTTCTCATCCACAGGATGTCACCATAGTACAGTTTCCCCCAAAAAATTATTTCAGGCAAAATTATGCCTGCCACTGTCGTTCTCTAGGGTTTCCGCATGTCATGCATCAACATTACTTGTAATGTCTCTCTCTTTTACTGACATGAAAATAATTGTTCAGTCTTTTCAAGTCCTGATCGGATTCTCTTGTGGTAGTAAAAAATCTTTTAAGTTTAAATGCAGATAATTAACTATACCCTGTGACAGACTAATTTAAGACCAGTATATAAATAAATTTTCCTGCAGATAAGATACTTAACTGATTTCTTTAAAACTAAAACAACGGCATAGTAGGAAACTTTGCAAAGTAACAACATTATAAACATAAGAGCTGAATGCCCCAGTTACGCCAGCTTTTTCATTGATTGGTCAGTCCCAGGATTTACTCTTATTAAGCACTTTATAGATTTAGGCATTTTATATTAATCATTATACTCATGGTGCACTTAATGAACATATTTGTTAGTTAATTAATACATTTTATCCATTGGATACGTTTTACTTAAGGGCCTTTGATGAAGCCATTACCTCTGCTAATTAATTATTGCTTTAAATCTTGTTTTAGCATTTTAACTCTACTAAAATTACCTTTGAACCTTTAATTTAGTCCTTGATTTGGTTTTTAGATGAAATGTATTATTCCTATCTGGTTTAAAATTCTTATCTGCAATTATTTTGTTGAATTTACCAGTTTAAAAAATAATTTCCCCAATGATATCTTCAAGAGGCTGCAAGATGTTGATAACAGTTTCTGACTGAGATAATCAGATTAATGCTCACACCAGTACTACAAGCGCTTAGTTAAAACATGCCATGTTCACCTTGATAGTTTCTGTAACAATTTTAAAATCAGAGATTCTATAAAAGTTGGGGTATTGGAAGGATGATCATTTTCTGATCTCTCTTTTGCCGAATATTAGATTTGAAAGGGTTTTATTAACACTTTGGGGCCAATGCAGAGTTGAACGCAAGTCAGCCGCAGTTACTCCAGCTTTACGTGCACGGTACTAAATGCTGATATTTGACCATGTTTGGTAACTGCACTTACTGGTACAAACCAGCTCCTCATGCACATATAGTATAGTAACTACAGAGACTACAGTAGCTTGTGTAAAGCAGTGAGTTAAAGTTTACTGCTCTGAGCCAGTATTGCCAGGGCAGATGAGTAACACTCAATGGCCTCAGAGGTAATTTTTTTTATAACTGCAGATAGTTTTGTTAACTACTGCAATTAAACTTCATACTTATCCCTGTGTTAGGGGGAACCAAAATTAGACACAATAACCACACAAACTGACAGACCACTGTCAGATTCAAGATCAATGCTCTACTATGAACATTTTCATAAGCTGATGGCTTCATGTTTTATTATCCTTTAAAATAAGGAGCTACAGATGTTAAGGAAATCAATCCTGAACACCCTATTCAAACATACTTTTAAAATTCTTCTAACTAAAGTACCTCTACAGTAAATGGGATCCCAGTGGTCAGAATGCTGGCAGTCAGAATACCAATAGCGGCATCTTGACAGTCAGAATTCTGACACTTGCAGGTAAGCAGGGCCGTAACTATGGTGGTGGAACATGTGCCATGGCACAAGGCTCCGCCGGGCAGGGGGCACTGCTCAGGACTTTCAATTTTCTGTTTATAATAATTCTCACTTGTAACTTCCCTTTTTTTATCCCTGGCATCTCCTGGCCGCTCTTATCTCTTCCTTGGCCATCTTCCCCTCCATCTGGCCACCTCACAAAGCAATTCACTCACACCCTCTTTTGTTTAACATGCACATTTCAAAATACTGTTATACCTGGGACTTAAACTTATCACCTCTCACTTTGCAGTCACCCTACACATAGAGCTATCTGCTCCACAATTTCTTTGCCAGAGAGTAGAGCTGCCGGCGCCAGTTATATACATGGATCTCCCCGCCGTTGATATTTGTGGCATATATACTACTTGTAGCACTCTTTCTATACCTTCAGTCGGTGATCTATACTGCCGACTCCAGGCTTTTGCATGTCTGTTCTGATGGACAAATCCTGATGGAGGTACAGCTTTACCAGCGCTCTCCTACATCTAGCACTGGTGAGTTATTCTGCATAATTATTGTGTATCATCACTGAAGTCATTGGATTGACACTGTATTTGGCAGTTACACCTGGATAACAGTAGTACAATGACCAATCCCATTGTACTACTGTTACCCCCTCATATGGGACAAATTATATTTCCCATGCCCCTTTCCCATGAGGCCACACCACTTTTTTGGGTGGTGTCTTATGTCCTTATTTGAAAAATAGGAGGGGGGACACCAATGCTCTTTCTGGCACAGGGCTGCAAAAAGTCTAATTTTGTCTCTGCAGGGAAGTACCCTAAAACCAAAAGCAGAACAAACAAGGAAGATGAGCTATGGTGGCTCTCCAGCTTTAGGAAAAGGAAAGATGTATCTTTTAAATTTTGCAGAAAATTGAAGACAATTTTAAGGAGCTGATTTTGAGTTGCCTGCAAAGTTGCTGTATTTGTGGTAGATCAAACACACCAGAACTTTGAGGTTTCCGAGTCGAACTGAGTCGCGGCCCGGACCACTTTGAGGTTCTGAGTAGAACAAAGTCCCGGCTCGGGTCTCCTCAATACATTCGAAACTCAGATCTAAAAACTGGATCTCGCATGTTTTTGATTGCATTTAAGATCATGCCCTGAGATTTCAGGTGCTATGAGGTGGTCAAAATGGAGTGAAAATGACTGGAAATGACCATTATTGATGTTAATAATAATAATAACAGGTCCAAGTTACATGATTTTAGCAATTATTATACATTTTTTTTAAAAATTCAAAACCAAAACCAAACCAAATCATTTAAACATATTGATGATTTATGACCAAAACAAAAAAACTGTGCACATCTTTAATTTGTGGGAAGCCACAGAATCCTGATCTTTGCCTTATTCTAAAGCGAGAGTCCGTTCAGCTAATGCGAGCATTCATGCGCCTGCAAGTTGAAACCCATGCTGCCATTTATTTTACACCAGCCACTGCAACCGTCTTCATTAGTACTGGCACGTGCATCAGCCCCATGCTCGTTGCAAGAGATAATCAGAAATAGGCTTCCATTTCCCATATGCACAACTAAGAATCACATGGAGCTTTAGATACATGCCCACTACACTCCCATTACACTCCTGCAAGGTCCAAAGGGCAGTTCTGTTCAATGGCATTGTTGCTGTGCACTGCCCCCCCATGTTTTGGTTTTGGATCTAAATTCATCTTCATGTTTTGTTTTTGGTTTTGCCAAACCACACTCAAGTGTTTTGGTTTGGATGTTTTTTTTTTAAATGATAAAAACAGCTATAATCATGTATTTTTTTTGGAAAACCAAACACACCCAAACTTTGGGCTTTTGAGTCAATTCGAGTCCCAGCTTGCATCACTTCTGGGGTCCGAGTAGTAAGTTTGGAACTCGGATTTAAAAAACAAATCTCGGGTTTTGGTTTGCATGCAAACCGGTCAAAATTAGATGACTTTAGCTGTTTTTATAAATCCAAAACCAAAACAGAAAAGAACCAAAACACTTGAGGGTGGTTTTTCCAAAACCAAAAACCAAAACACGGGGGTCAGCACACATCTCTACTTTCAATGTGGCATCATCATAGGATGGCATTTTTCCAATAAGTCAATTTGTTGCAATATTGCTTTGCTAGAGCTGCCATGGCCAACTGTAAGTGCTGTTATTGTAAAGTGGGCTACACAGGCTCACAGAATGTGATGGTTATCTGTTGAAGCACATAACATGCAGGAATCTCATGTGGCCGATTGCAGCACTCACTACCGATTTCCAATCTGCCTCTAGAGGTAATTTTAGCACAAGAACTGTTCATCGGAAGCTTCATGACTTGGGACGAGATGGATCAAGCAGTGTAAGAGTGGAGTAGTGGAGAAGATGTCCATAGCAGCCAATTAGCTTTGAGGTAGCATTCATCAAGTACATTCTAGAAAATGATAGGAAGAAGTTAATTGGTTGCTATGGGCATTTCTTCCACTTCTTCACTTTTTAATCTGCTTGATACATCTCCCTCCTTAGTTTTCTATGGGAAAGCAGCCTCACGCAAGAGGTGTGGTCTATCAAATCAGTAATAATAAGTAACATAACTGAACCACTCCATGATTAATATACAGTCATACAATGTTTATTACCTGTATACTGTAGGTGACAAACAAATAAATTATATGAACAGTGAATATGAAAATAAGATGACTTGTTTCTTTTAAACTCCTATTCTAGTATTGTTTATTGAATATAAATCACTGATTCATACATGATTATGATAGTTTAGAGAAATGGTGAAGAAGCTAAGATGTGTTTCACTAAATGCTTCAAGATTTATATCAGACTTTTATAATTATAAAACTGTATTGTTTCCATTGTTTTATTAATAAGCATCTATGGATAAATCATGTTGGATTACGCTGTCTCACTGTGATAACACATCACAAAGTAAAAATATCTGTCATATTGTTTTAGAAATAACGGAGAAGGAATGAAAGACAACAGAAAGGCTGATAGTGAGCTGTTTGCAACTGAGAGTAATTTACGAAAAAGCGCATGCAAAAATAGTGCACTGTCATCCATATCTTGAGATGCAACTGGTTTTGACAAGTGCAAAAATAGAATATTTACATTCATATGTAGAGCTCAAAAGATGTGTACTCCTCTGCATCATCATAGGCATATGCAATGTGTTTATGGCAGGCATCTTTACATTTTAAAAACAACAGATAGAAACTATCTATATTAGGTGCAATAGAAATATATTTAGAGATGTTTATCCATATTGCAGCTTCCAATTAGTATCCTGGAAATACTAACTAACAATAAAAAAAACTACATATAAGCACAAATAAAGCACTCAGGGAGCGCAAAGAAGAATCATTGCATATTCATTTAATAATTAAACATACATATAAATATATATAACACTGTAATAGAAAAACCATATAATCAAGCTAAATAATTAAAACATGTACAAAAAAAAAAATATATATAAAATATCTCTGTTCTAAGATAATTTCCACTTGAGCTATTGTGCTCGGATACAGTCAAGATAATCCTCTTTACATTGAAGTATAGATGAATCCCAGTGTTTAGGCACTAGTACCAATATATGTGTCCAAATACTGGTGTTGTGCTCTGGGTACTTAGTTGTAAGGAAAAAGTTAACTATTTATCAACATAAAGGCATATAACCATTACAATTATTATTGCCAAATAACTGAGTGTGAGTATATGTGTGTGAAGGGGTAAGTCAAAGTTTCAGTTTTATAGGTGCAGGTAAGGATAGGTAGGATAATCAAAGGTAAAGGATATTGGGGTTGGTAATTGTCTGAGCTACAAATACAGTGTTATTCTGTTGTTTTAGTAAGCATAGAGGGCAGTTGATAGTTATTTTATTGTGTTTTGTGGAGTTATTGTAATAACAAAAGTGTTATTGTAATTGTTGTGGAGAGTGTTAGACATACTTACCGACATTTACGAATCCTTTCCGGAAGCAGCCTGGAGAGGAGAGCTGCTCTCAGCTTCAGGGGGTGGGGCCAGACTATAGCCATTATTAGGAAAAGGAAAAGCCCACAATTCATGGGGTTGCAAGAAGGGGGCTGGGCTAGGGACCTGCAAATTTCTTGTAAAATATCCGCATCCTGCACACTTCACTAGGAAATGGGTGGGATGCGGGTGATCTGCCTACTCTATCGGTAGTGTGGGGGGCTTATGCAAAAAGTTGGGAGCCTCTCGCGACTCCTGGGACAGTAGGTAAGTATGGTGTTAGGTGATTGTACCTTTCTATTTAGGAGAGGGCAACATTAACATTAAGTGTGTGTTAACTTGCTAAACACCTGCTTGACATGGTCGCATTGTATGCAACCACACCAAGATGGCTGTCCCTGACATGGTCACATCTCATGCGACCAGTCAAAAATGCCCACTAGGCAGCTTTGGGAAGCTAATCTTCCTGCAGCCACGTATATCAGAGGGACCACCTGTGGCTCCCCCTCCTTTGTGTCCCCACCACTTCTGACCACAGTGATCTGAACCCGGTGGCACCCCCTCCCAGTGTGGCTGCAAGAGTAGCCATGACCTCCATAAAAGCAACCATGGCTCCTGGCTGCTGCCATGTTCCAATCACTGTGGCCAGCAGTGATCGGGAAGCTGGCATCCTCCCACCCAGCATGGCTACAGGGCAGCTATCACCTCCATAGAAAGCAGCAGCCGCGGCTTCTGGAAGCCAGCCGCAGCTGCTGCTGTGTCCAGCCACCAGCACCCCATCTCCCCTGTTCGGCTGCTGCTGCTCCCAAGTATCGCAGAAGCACAACTATCTCCTCCTGGTTGGGGCAATCCCATCAACTCCTCATTCCTTCTGGCCAGCAGCAGCAGCTCCACCTCTTCTGCCTCCCTTGTGCCCACTTACTGTGGTCAGCAGACACATTCCAAGTATTTACATTTTATATATAGTAGATGTATGCATATATAATATATAAATATATGCTGGTATGTATATATATATATATATATATATATAGTGACACAGTCGGGATAGGGATCCCTCTCCTGGGTAGATGGACTCCCTCTTTACACACACAGCAGCCGGAGAGACACAAAACAATTCTGGGGTTCTCGTGCAAGCTGGTCAGAGCCAGTCTTTATTGTACTGGACACGTAAATAAAACAAGACACAAACAAAAGTCCCAGCCCATCTGTGCTCTAACTAGACAGCAGGTTCCCTCACTAACAGAAGACTAAATAAGTTCATGTCCACAGTACTTACAGGTGGTATCACACAGTGTTTTAGAGCAAACTATCCTGCGGACCTGCCCTCCCAGACACTCAGCTATAACAAAACCCAGCTTATCTGAGCCACTTTCAGGTGCAAGCCCTAACGAGTCTGCTACCAGGCTGAAAGGCACAACACCTTGAGTGGCCTGTGGATGGAACCCTCCCGCTCCTCACATCCACACCCCTAGGACCCATTCCGGCCTTTCACTAAAGCTGACATTTCTAGTCTGTTTTCCCAAACAGACTTCCCCTGGGGGTTTTAATACACATAGGACAGGAATCTGGGACAGACATAGAAGCCACTCAAAATTGTTCCAATGCTTCTATCACATATCCGCCCCTTTGTTTCAACCTGTGTGGTGGAACAACTGCAGCCCCCAAGCAATGAACGCATGACAAAGCATCTGCATTGGCCAGCTTGCTTCCTGGCCTGTATGCTACCGAAAATTTTAAGTTCTGTAATGCCAAGAACCACCTTGTTATTCTCCCATTGCTCTCCTTGTTCTCTGAAATCCACTTCAATGGGGCATGGTCAGTGATCAGCCTGAATTTCCTTCCCACCAAATAGTAATAGTGTTTTTAATAACAAATTTGTGTGTAATTTATATAGTAAGGGGAGGGAACCAGAAATACCTCCAATATAGTCTTTGGGGTATCCCCAAACTGACCTCTTGTGAAGCTCCTTCCTCTGGAAGATCAAGGCAGCTTGAGTGTAGACACCACCAAGAGGAAGAATCATTTATAAAACTAAACAGTTTATATCATTGTAACCCTGTCACAAGTCCAGTGATAAAATAAATCCAGATGAGCAAGTGTTACACAACCAAGCAAACAGATGCATGTGTAACCCTAGCTGCCTATTGTGGAACTCACTCTGCAGTGAGAGGGTTAATGCTGGGCTCTCCGTGATGCATGTCATAATTCACTAGAAGTCAAGGTAATGCAAAAGCTAAGTGCAGATAGTGTATGTGATCAGCAGCACTCAACATTGGGACCCCGTAATTAAGTGGGTCTACAAGTATCCTTAAGTGGCATGTGAGGTGAAAGGCATAGAAGGAGGTGCATGAGATTGAATGTATAAAGTAGTTTCCAGTCAGTCAGAAGTCTCAAGTCAGTTTGTTAGAGTCAGTTGTCATTGCTAGTCACCCTTTGTGTCCATCACAGAGATAAATTACTCACTGAGTCATATCAAGCCCTGAAAATCAAGCGCTATGAACCAATAAAGAGGGACTTAGCTAACAGAATCATGGTTAGCCCTATTTGTGTAATACCTCCAGCTCCTAAAGATATTAAGACACAGAACTACACTATGTCATTAATTGTGACTTTTCTAGAGCAATTTGATCCTCAGACCTTCAATTTGAAGTCAGTAAGGATCTGAATTCTGAGCAGAGAAGTTACATAGAAACATAGAATTTGACAGCAGATAAGAACCACTTGGCCCATCTAGTCTGCCCCTTTTCATTTATCCGTTTGGCAAATTCCACCCTATTTTTTCCTTTAGGTCTCTCTTAAAGGATATTCTTATGATTATAGTTGGTGCTGAAGAGACTCTAGTCTCAGAAAGCAGCTGACCATCATTATTGGGAATGAGGTATTTGAGCACAGCACACAGTACTTGCATCACTCACTAGTGAGACTAGTTGACCACTGGTGAACCCCCCTTTTTGGAAGATGACAAAGACTTGGGTGTATGAGCAGAGTGTATGGTGACAGCAGATAGTAATAACAGTGTACTATCACAAATATGCGTAACAGTGCAGTAGTGCTCCAGATATGGAGTTAAACCCAGGTACACATATACTGGCCAATAGGCTGATGGCAATGTTTGTGTAACAGAGGTGTTGGTGCTGGTGACAGCTAGGACACAAGGTATGCTTAACCAGTTGTATTGTAATCTGGCAGAAGAACAAGTAACATAAGACACATGTGTCACAGCCTGGGTATTCTGTAGATCCGGTTCGGGACCCTTGGACTGAACGGAGGTGCAGTTAAAATGAGGAGGCTTAATGTAACTCTTGTTCATGAATATAACCAGGAGTACAGGTACACTAGTGACAGTGTAGGAACCACAGACGTGTGATATGCATGGATACCAACCAGGAGTGAACAGACCAGGTCCACTGGGCGACCCCTTGCCTAGTGACCTGTGAAGGCCAGCAAGACCAGAGATATACTCCAGAAACAAGGATGAACTGCAGGACTCAGAAAAATATAGCACAGTAGATAGGAACTCAGGTTTGACTGAGCTTGTCAGAAATGCTAAGATCCAGATTCATGACAACAGGGATATCACAGGTGTAACAGTGGTAGGCATTCTCTGTGGAATATATCAGTCTGGAGTTTAGGGTAATGCTCGGTGCTGTAGAGCACCGGTGTGAGATGGGTGAATACATCTATGGATGAATACCCCAAAGTCTCTCTGTGTATCGGTGGTAGTATAGGATACTTGTTGTTATTGTTACTGCCTGTACTGGCACGTATTCTGGTGGGAGCCTCTGGAGTCCATCCTGTCCTCATGGATGCTGAGGAGATGCAGTAGCGCATGTCAGAGGTCATGCTCCTCCTGAATGAGCTGCGTTGGATTCTAGCGACTGGTGGCTCAGCCCCACCTACAGGATGCTGGAAGAAGGCAGTGTAGGAGCACAATCATTCCAATAGGGTGGAGGCATCGACAACTTAATAAAGCTGTATCAGTACCCTGTCACCCACCTTCTTGTAGTCATTAGGTAAGCAGGTGTGACACATGTATAGCCTTAATTAGGCTCATAAGCCAATAAGCACTACCATCTATTTTCAATTGATTCATATTAACCATTGGTGACATTTCTTTTCTTTCTTAAATCAGTTACTCTATTTATTTACTATGGCAAATGTTATGTTTACAGCTCATTTAGAACCAGTAAACACTTTTGAACCTTCACTTTAATATGTACGTATAAGTCTAGTGAAACATAATTCCAATGTAATTTGATAAGCATAAAAGCTTGCAGACATTTGGTTTGCTAAATAAACACATGCCTGTACTAATCTGTACAGCAAAAAATTTTACATTTCCATACACCTAAAAACTGCTGTGTGATTGCAGAAACTCCCACAAAGAAGCGTGGGCTCAATTATTTTCTGGATGAAGTACCTCTATGAATTCGAAATCACTTAGGCAAACAACTGTAAATGCACAAGTGTACTTTATTTTATATATATATATATATATATATATATATATATATATATATATATGAAAACTAGGAATGTGCGCCGACCCTGTATTTTGGTTTTGGTTTTGGTTTTGGATCTGTATCTCCTTCAAGGTTTTGGATCTGGATTTGGTTTTACAAACCACCCTCAAGTTTTTTGGTTTTGGTTTTGGATCTGGATTTTTTAAATAAAAGATAGATAAAAAGTTTTAAAAATAGCTAAAATCATGTAATTTATGCAATCCAAAACCAGAAATTCGGATTTAAAATTGCAAAAAGATCAGAACCGCGACCAGGATTTACCCGGATCTCATTAGGAGATTAGAACAGAAACTCAGATTTACCCGGATTCAGGGTGAATTCAGATTTCTGGAGAACCAAACCGCACATCTCTAATGAACACACACAGAATACAAATAGCACAATTAACAAGGTCCACAGAGCATTTGAAGATCCTATCACTTACACAATCCTGGACCAGCCCAACAGGAGTCATATCGCTGTCAGCACTGTCTCAGAGTAAAACATACCTACAGTTTCTTATGACCGAGATCCCTTTAACTCTAGTCTGATTCCCAGGGTGGTTTGGGTTGAGTGTGGCTGGGTTTAGAGAAGTTTTATAAAATTGGTTTGGATACCTGTGTAACGGAGAGCAGTCTGTTCTCCAAGTTCTTGTGCTGCCATAGGCACCTTGCAGTTAATGGCTCCCGGAAGGTGATTTTGGTCAAAAGCAAAGGGAACCCATTAGTTGGGAATAAAACATGATAAGATATGCATGAAATTTGATTATCTTTGATGCTCATGTGAGAATTGTGTCACGACCCTGTCTAGTTGTTACCTTTTTGCCTTGAGACTTACCCCTGTCAGCTTCCCCATGGATCTGTGTGTGTAACTTGCCTGGAGGATTTGTTCTGATTATTGCACCTGGTCTCTCCTCTGTCTGTGAGCACTGCTAGCCCTGATTGGAACCACAGGTGTGGTTCTGATTCTCAGAGCTCCAGAGATGAATACTCCCTCTGCATGTTATGCCTTCCACCACTCAGAATGCTACTACCAGACCACCTGTCCATATCCACCAATTGCTGCCAGACCCATGGTATATATATCCTCTCCTGATAGCATTCTGGGCCTGAACATCTCATCTTTCCATGGTGTATGGTTCATGCATTCAAGTCTGTCCCTGAAACCTGCTACAGCAATCCCTGGCGCTATCCAGAAAACCTGTTTCAGCTGTACCTGGCAATCCAGTAAATCTGCTGGCAGCAACCCCCGGTGCTTCCAGAAAACCTGTTACAGCCAAACCTGGCAATCCAGTAAGCCTGCTGACAGCAACCTCTGGTGCATCCCGAAAACCTGCTCCAGTAATACCTGGCATCCAGACGTCCAGTTACAGCAATACCTGGCCTGTGCTCTGCTGCTAGTCCTACTCCTGGTTGGTCCCTGGCACTCTGTAAACCTGCATCGTGTTACCCTGCCTTGCTTCCTGCTGTGGATCAACTCCTGCCCTGTTACCTACCTATTCCCTCCCTGAACCTAAAATTCCCAAACCTACCCATTCCTTACTGAAACCTGTTATTTCTAATTATCCTGTCCAGCCTGCAAATTCCCAAACCTACCCATTCCTTCCTGAAACCTGTTATTTCCAATTATCCTGTCCAGCCTGCAAATTCCCAAACCTTCCCAATCCTTCCTGAAACCTGTTATTTCCAATTATCCTGTCCAGCCTGCAAATTCCCAAACCTTCCCAATCCTTCCTGAAACCTGTTATTTCCAATTATCCTGTCCAGCCTGCACCTGAGTTCTAGCCTTTGTCATAGTAATTCCAGATTACCCTGTTTAGCCCTCGTCTCAGCATTACCTGACTTCCCTTCAGCCATTGTCACATTCCAGTCCTGAGTCAAGTTCCAAGCTCATCAGTTCAGTCCACGTTGTTCCAGTCCAGAGTCAAGTTCTTAGTTCATCAGTTCAATTCAACAAGTCTTCCTGCCGGTCCCAGTCTGGTCCCTCCAGTTACTGTCATTTATCATCAAAGGCAGTTTTCACTGCTACCCAAGTCTTGTAAATAGAGCTATTTACATTATCTATGATTCCAGTCATGCCGGCCTCTGTTGAAACCCGATCACCACCTGAGACAGGTAACTCGCAGACACCAATTGTGACAGAATGTTCAGGCCCAACGATGGTGGCGGATCAAGCACCTATTAAGGGACTAGATGCTTTCCGTAATCTGGTCTCCCGTTTGGATTCACAGGAGGCCGTACAGCATCAAGTGCTACAGCTGCAGCAAATCCTGAATAACCGGCTAGAAGTTACCCAAACCTTACCTGAACCCCTAACTACCTTCCATCGACTGCTGGAACAGCTTCAGACTCTACTCAGCAAAATTTTTCAGATCATTCCTGAATTTCTAGAGCTGCCTCTGTCTCGACTAAAACCTCTGCCTTGGAATCCCTAAGAAACAAGGATTCTTCTGAACCAAGTAATGTCAGACAACGTAGTTACCCACGCCCCAAGCTCTCTGTGGCCGAACACCAGTGGCGCAAAGATTCACAGCTCTGCCACTATTGTGGGAGTTCTGACCACTTCATTAAAGACTGTTTCCTTTGCAACTCCAGCAGTGGTTCCAAGTGTCAATGTCTCAGTGCCCGCTCCGGCCCCAGCCCGGATTCTGCCCGTTCCGGCCCAGATTTTGCCCGTTCCGGCCCCAGCCCGGATTCTGCCCGTTCCGGCCCCGGCCCGGATTCTGCCCGTTCCGGCCCCGGCCCGGATTCTGCCCGTTCCGGCCCCGGCCCGGATTCTGCCCGTTCCGGCCCCGGCCCGGATTCTGCCCGTTCCGGCCCCGGCCCGGATTCTGCCCGTTCCGGCCCCAGCCCAGATTCTGCCTGTCCCAGCAGGGGACTCCAGTCAGCAGCCCCAGGAGGGATCTCAAGTCTCATACCCCAGGAGGGGGCTTCAAGTCTCGTACCCCAGGAGGGGGTTTCAAATCTCGCATCCCGTTCCGGTCCCAGCCCGGATTCTGCCCGTTCTGGTCCCAGCCCGGATTCTGCTTGTCACAGCAGGGGACTCCAGTCAGCAGCCCCAGGAGGGGTCTCAAGTCTCGTACCCCAGAAGGGGGTTTCAAGTCTTGTACCCCAGGAGGGGGTTCCTAGTCTCGTACCCCAGAAGGGGATCTCAAGTCTCGTACCCCAGGAGGGGGCCTCAAGTCTCGTACCCCAGGAGGGGGTTTCAAGTCTCGTACCCCAGGAGGGGGTTTCAAGTCTCGTACCCCAGGAGGGGGTTTCAAGTCTCATACCCCAGGAGGGGGTTTCAAGTCTCGTACCCCAGGAGGGGGTCTCAAGTCTCGCGCCCCAGGAGGGGGCTCAAGTCTCGCGCCCCAGGAGGGGGTTTCAAGTTCCTGTTATCAGGGAGAAGTATCTTGTGCTACAAAATCTGATTATGGTTCCTGTTCACCGTCTCCTGCATATATTGTTCCAGAAGATGACAATCTCTGTAGTCTGTTCTCAGCTTTGATTGTTGATGCTACTGTCTCTAGCTCCCCAGGACTCCTTCCAGTTCCATCAATTGGTCCGAATTCCGAATATCGGTCAGCTTCAGTTATTTTGACTCCTCATCAATCGGAGCATCCTCAAATTTCCTCCTGCCAGGCACCTGAAAGTGCTCCACAATCCTTGAACACACAGAATTCGTCAGATACTTCACCATGCATTTATTTTGATGGGGACTTAACTCAATACTATGCTTTATTGAAACAATTCTTTGGTATGATGAATTCTTCTCTGCCATGTGGAGTCAAGTCTACTAATATTGTAGAGTTTGTTATCTCATCTTTTCAAGGTAAAGCTTGGGACTGGGTTGCCCCTATTTACAACTCCAAAGATCCAATGCTTCAAAATATAAAGACTTTCAGTGAAGCTGTTGTCAAAGAATTTGGTCCTTACCCTGTAAACCAAAATTCTAGCGAAGTTCTCAGTTCCAAAATATTGTCCAAGCACTCTGTTTGTGCTACCAAGAATTCATCCTCCACTCCTCTGAAATCTGAACAAGGTCAAGTTTTCAAGGGCCAGCGTGCCGAATTCCAGGCATCCCAAGAGAGCAGTACTTTTGAATCTGTAACCCAGAACATGACTTGTGCACACACCTCCTTGTCCCCTTTCTGCTACTGTTCCTGCCAAAATTCTGATCCTGTCCTTCCCAGCCACATATTTCCACAGGAGTTACCAAAGATTCCTGGTCCGTTGGTTGGCACAAAACGTTCTCGCAGCAAAAAGAAGAATCGGCGAAGGTCTTGAACTATCTGCTTTGTAGACTTTCCACTCCAAGTATCCCAAGAAAATGAGAATTGGGAAGATGTCTGAAAGTTCTGCTTTGGTGTCCGGAGTCCACCCATAAAGAGGGGGGTACTGTCACGACCCTGTCTAGTTGTTACCCTTTTGCCTTGAGACTTACCCCTGTCAGCTTCCCCATGGATCTGTGTGTGTAACTTGCCTGGAGGATTTGCTCTGATTATTGCACCTGGTCTCTCCTCTATCTGTGAGCACTGCTAGCCCTGATTGGAACCACAGGTGTGGTTCTGATTCTCAGAGCTGCAGAGATGAATACTTCCTCTGCATGTTATGCCTTCCACCACTCAGAATGCTACTACCAGACCACCTGTCCATATCCACCAATTGCTGCCAGACCCATGGTATATATATCCTCTCCTGATAGCATTCTGGGCCTGAACATCTCGTCTTCCCGTGGTGTATGGTTCATGCATTCAAGTCTGTCCCTGAAACCTGCTACAGCAATCCCTGGCGCTATCCAGAAAACCTGTTTCAGCTGTACCTGGCAATCCAGTAAATCTGCTGGCAGCAACCCCCGGTGCTTCTAGAAAACCTGTTACAGCCAAACCTGGCAATCCAGTAAGCCTGCTGACAGCAACCTCTGGTGCATCCCGAAAACCTGCTCCAGTAATACCTGGCATCCAGACGTCCTGTTACAGCAATACCTGGCCTGTGCTCTGCTGCTAGTCCTACTCCTGGTTGGTCCCTGGCACTCTGTAAACTTGCATCGTGTTACCCTGCCTTGCTTCCTGCTGTGGATCAACTCCTGCCCTGTTGCCTACCTATTCCCTCCCTGAGCCTAAAATTCCCTAACCTACCCATTCCTTCCTGAAACCTGTTATTTCCAATTATCCTGTCCAGCCTGCAAATTCCCAAACCTACCCATTCCTTCCTGAAACCTGTTATTTCCAATTATCCTGTCCAGCCTGCAAATTCCCAAACCTACCCAATCCTTCCTGAAACCTGTTATTTCCAATTATCCTGTCCAGCCTGCACCTGAGTTCTAGCCTTTGTCATAGTAATTCCAGATTACCCTGTTTAGCCCTCGTCTCAGCATTACCTGACTTCCCTTCAGCCATTGTCACATTCCAGTCCTGAGTCAAGTTCCAAGCTCATCAGTTCAGTCCACGTTGTTCCAGTCCAGAGTCAAGTTCTTAGTTCATCAGTTCAATTCAACAAGTCTTCCTGCCGGTCCCTCCAGTTACTGTCATTTATCATCAAAGGCAGTTTTCACTGCTACCCAAGTCTTGTAAATAGAGCTATTTACATTATCTATAATTCCAGTCATGCCGGCCTCCGTTGAAACCCAATCACCACCTGAGACAGGTAACTCGCAGATACCAATTGTGACAAATTGCATGAATGGTCATTTTTGTATCCATCAAGTTGCAGATCCACAGTGTTACCCTATGTTACATTAATGAGAATATAAGAAAGGTTTTTCTTGATCAACACTTCCTTGATTAGCTTATTTACCTTTTTATTAATTGTGTTACTGTTGTTGATGGGATGGTTTGTTAATAAATTACACTGTTTCATTTTTATTATTAATTCATGGTAGGCTTACAAATTAAGAATTCCTTGCTTGTCTTTTGTGGATTTAGTGTTAGTGTAACTTTTTCATTTTTGATTACTGGATGAATAATGAAAGACAACATTGTATAGATAATTAGTGATGCATCTAAAATATAATCAACATTGAAAATAGGGACACAATAAGGACAAATCTCTAAATCAGGGAATTTAAATTTTAGGGACAGTTGTAAATGATGGAATCAGGACGTGCGCTACCACTAGGCAAACTTAGGCAGCTGCCTAAGAGCGCCGGCCACTGCAGGGTGCCTCTGGAATAATGTGTAGTGCGTACCGCACATAAGTACAGCCCGCACTACACTACTAGTAACAAACACACAGCTGCCGGTGCCCGCAGCTGTGTGTTTGTTTTAGCAGCCAAAGAGAGTCAGACAGACTCTCATCGGCTGCTGCGCCCACTGCCGGAGCCGGGCTGGAGCTCATTCATGAGTTCCATTTTCAGTGGGGGGTGGTAGAGATGTCATGACATCTCTCCCATCATGCAGAGCAGGCCGGGCTGAGGGGACAGAGGAGCAGACGCCGGAGTGGGGATTAAGGTAAGTTGAGTTTTTTGTGTTTTTTAATATGTGTGGGTGTGTCTGGCCCTGGGATCACTGCTGGGGGTACTGCTGGGGGGGGCAGACTACTTCTGGGGGCACTGCTGGGGGGCAACTACTACTGGGGGCACTGCTGGAGGGATTACCATGGGGGGCACTGCTGGGGGGGCTACCACTGGGGGCACTGCTGGGAGGACTACTACTGGGGGCACTGCTGGGGGGACTATTACTGGGGGCACTGCACTGGTGGGACCACTACCTGGAGCAGTGCCAGATTAAGATCTACATCGACCTGGAGCTGAAATTTATGAAGGGCCTATAGTGTGCCACCAAAGGGGTTGTGACCAGTGCCGTGGGGGTGTGATTAGTGATGTAAGGAGTGTGGTCAATGTTGTGGAGTTGTGACTAGTGCCTACAGTACCTTGAAAAACCCTAATCTCCCTCTCCTTTTCACTTATATCACTAGTGTGAGAGTCTACAAATGAACAAAACATGACCGTAAAATGTTATAAAAAAAGAAAAATGGCACTTAATGATAACATTGAAAAATACGTTTTTTTGCGCTGGTCAGTGTTACGGAGCTGCTCAATAGATAATAGTTAGCTGAATGGTGTAGATCGAGCGCTAGTATGTATTAATGTTATGTTTAATATATAAATATGACGGTAAGTAGGAATATGAGAGGTAAAAAAATAGGAGAGGTAAAAAAATAAGCAGATGAGAATAACATGTAAAGATAAAACCAAATAAAAACCAAAATAAAAATATAAAAAATATGATAAAAACCATAAAAGTAAATAAACAGGATAAACGAAATAAAATTAAATAAAATAATTCCAGCACTAATGTTTATGCTCTTTTTCAAAGGTGTGGTCTTTAGTCAGAATCAATAGCGGTAAACTATCCCTACTCACCCTACCTGGTCCGGGTTCTTCAGACTGACGCTGCAGTCCTCCCCGCCAGTTCTTGGATGCCGCATGCAGTGTGGTTGCGGCGACTGTGGATGACCTCAGAGGCCGTGTCTCACTTAGGTGTTTGTAGCGTGATTCTGTTCAGAATTCGACTTGCCTGGATGTGTCCAACGTGTTTCATAGCACTTGGCTACTTTTTCAAGGATAACTATTGGAGTTACTTGGTCTTTATTTATAGGGAAAACTTGTACAAAACTTTATTGTTCTTCTTTAAAAACGGAAGTTAAAAAAAGGAAGCCTCCTTCATTTTTGTGGGAATCCTATGTCCTTTACAATAATGGGATACAAAAGTGCTGAATACAATAAAAAAATAATAATCATAATATAAATAAATGGGGCTAAGGATGATAGGAGTAAATTATATAAAAAGAGAGAGTAAAAAAAATTATATAACAATAATAAAATAAAACTAAAATACTAATAATGGAAATCCAAAAAT
The DNA here is from genome assembly GCA_031769625.1 of Taudactylus pleione. Lineage (NCBI taxonomy): Eukaryota > Metazoa > Chordata > Amphibia > Anura > Myobatrachidae > Taudactylus > Taudactylus pleione. The sequence goes on along the minus strand of JAUIMM010000916.1, from coordinate 5,697,192 downwards.
AAAAATAAGAGAAAGAATTGGATGTTAGAAATATATTTATAGGAATACCCCCAATTCTATATCTATATTAATGCCATGGGGTTGTAGTGTTTTTAATAGGTAGATCCACCTCTTTTTTAAGGCTATTACTTGAGATCCACCTCTCCAATCAGGTTTTACCTTTTGTATCCCTAAGAAACTTAGGGCCTGATTCAGACCCACTCGCGAGCGGCTGTCCGCTCGCAAGTGGGTCGATGTTATGCACTGAGCATGCGCACGACGGAGGGAGCTCCATCGTGCGCATGCGCCAGACGCGACGAGCGAAGGAAATTCCTTCGCTCGTTGTGTCCGATCAAAGGGGGCGTGCTGTCAATGTTGATTGACAGCATGCCCCCTTTGGTGGGCATGCCGGGGGCGTGCCTCCCTGATGGGGGCGTTCCCACGGGAACGCCTCCCATCAGAAGCCTGCCCACTGACATCACTAGTGATGTCAGTGGGAGTGATTTTGGCTCTGATAGAGCCAAAATCACTCCGGAGCTTGCGGTTGAAAACCTCAACCGCAGGCTCCGGCTCGCAAATTTGATGGTCGCGATGGTCTCGACCATCGCGGCCATCACAAAGCACGCTCGTATAGCCTGTGGGTGGTGACCCACAGCTATACGAGCGTCCAGGAGGACGCTCCATGAAAATGGAGCCCGGCCCTCATTCAGAGCGTGCGCTCTGCTCAGAGCGTACGGCTCTGAATGAGGGCCTTTATCCTTTGGGTCCTTATTGTGTACATCTGAAAAATGTTGGGATGCGCTGTGTGTGCTTAAGCCTCTTTTAATGTTGTATATATGTTCTGCCACTCTTATTTTTAATTTCCTTTTTGTTTGGCCTACATACTGAATTTCACAAGGACATTGCAGAACGTACACCACACCTTCACTGTTGCACGTTATTCTGTCTCAGATTTTGTGTTCTTGGTGTGTTTGATTGCTTGTAATTGTTTTTTTAGGTTTAGTGGAGCCATTTTGATGTTTGCATCCCTTGCAGTTTAAGCAGTAATAGTGTCTGTTATTTTCTTTCTTCACCTTCTGTTTTTGTTTCACCAGAGAAGTAACTTTATGTTAATTCTTGTTTTAAGTTTTTAGTAGATGACACTTGGTACTGGTGGCAATATTTTCTTAATTTCCTCGTCTATTTGGAGTATGTTCCAATGTTTCTATAAGATGTGTTTAATTGACTTGAAGTTGCCATTATATTGAGTGATGAAAGGTATTTGTGGATCTTTTTCTGTTTTGGATGTTGTATTGTAGTTGATAAGTTCTTGTCTGTTTATTTTTGAGACTTTATTTATTTGTTCTTCCAGAAATTATTCTTTGTATCCTTTTTGTATAAATTTGTTTTTCATCTCTTCACTTTGGGCTCTGAAGGTAGTGTCTTCTGTACAACTGCGCTTTAATATACGGAATTGGCCTCCTGGGATGTTTTTAATCCAATTTTGATGATGGTTGCTATGAAATGGGAGTATGTTGTATAATTGTAAATCCCCACTACTAAAGAGGCTACGGGAATGTGAAATCTTTCCATATATAAAAAAGATCTTACCTTATTAATAGCAATACCGAGAAAATATTAGTTATGGGGTGGTGGAGCAGAGCAGCAAAGAGGTAGAGAGGGTGGTGTATATATGTGCCAGTCACCCAGTACTTTAGAAATTTTGGGGTCCTACCGCACTATTTTTGGTCCCATTGGAATGTAAGCTTCAGTGTAATAACTAAAATGGTTCGAGCTCTTAATGCACCTCAGACTGCCCCTCAGACCTCCCCACCAAGCACTTAATGCACCTCAGACTGCTCCACAAGGCATGAGACCTCCCTACCAAGCTCTTAATGCGCCTCAGACAGCTCCACATTGCATGAGACCTCTCCACAAGGCCCTTAATGCACCTCAGATTGCCCCACATGACATGAGACCTGTTGGAGATTCTCCACCTACCATGGTGCTGGTTTTGATGGTTGCATCTAAAGATGTACAAAGCGGGATTACAGTCTAAAGAAGCTCAAAGTGGGTGTTTCTTGCACATTCAGAAGCACAAGGGGGGCACAGTACACGTGACGAAAATTCACTCCAGCGGCATATAGCAGTTTACTAGTATAAGCTGCAGTGCGTCATGGGGTGATGGTGATTGCCGTGGTCCCAGACAGGTAACGATTGCCTGTAGAGCTCGCCACCTCGGATCCACTAATTTTATAAAGGTGAGTTCTTGATACACACAAACAAATTATATATATTGGCCGCTGCTGGCAGGCTGAAAAACACTTTTCCTGTCTCCAGCAGCATGCAGCAGGATCTTTGGGCGGTGCCTATTTTCATAGGAGGCCTGGAGCTGCAGCTCCACCTGCCCCATTGTTAATCTGGCCCTGACCTGGGGCACTATATAAGGGGCACTGCAAAGGGAGACCACTACCTGGGGCACTATATAAGGGGCACTGCTTAAAGGGACCACTACTGGGGGCACTGTATAAGGGGCACTACTGGGGGCACTGTATAAGAGGTACTACTGGGGGTACTGCATAAGTGCTTGTGTAGCTATACGAGGGTGAGGGGGGGAGTGCGTAAGGTTGAAGAAATGCCTAGTGTGCCAAAACACCTTGCACTGGCCCTGGATGGAATGCATTACTGAAGTATCTCGCAACTCCAGTCCTCAGGGACTGCTAAGAGCGCATGTTTGACATATCTCCTCACTATCACAATTGAAATAATTAGCTCCACCTGTGGATCTTTTAAATGTGTAAGTCATATGTATTTATATGCTAAAATGTAACAGACAAAAATTATAGGGCAACTATTTTATTTTGCACATTTCTCATGCAAATAAAACATAAATAAAATCTATTTTTGTCATAGAGATAGATGAACGAAGGACTTAATTTTGACATAACACAATGTCATCTTATAGAATACACATTCCGCGACATATATGCGAACCAACTGCTACATGCTCCTTCCTCACTATCTACCCATCTGTCTCGCCCCTGTCTGTCTGCCCCTCCCCTTTAGAATGTAAGCTCTCACAAGCAGGGCCCTCGTCCCTCATGTGTTTTGCCTCCCCTACTAATACTATCATGTACTGCTAACCCCCCAATTGGCACCTAACACTTGATTGCTAATACCCTGCTGCTTGTGCTATGCAACAATATTTATAAACCATGTCCTTGTTTTGTATTACTATTACTGTTTTTTCTTGTGTGCTCATTTATGTACTGTGTAAGGCGCTGCAGAACCTTTGTGGCGCCATATAAATAAAGGATGATAATAATAATAATTAAAAATTTTTTTTTAACAAGAATAAGATCACATACAAATATCCATAGAACGATGGTGGTTCAAATGGAAATAATAGGGCTGATTAGCAGCGGGCGCTGATGGGGGTACTCACGTAGATTCACATTATTTGGGAATCTGTGCATGCACAGGACCTGCTCTGTGCATGTGCAGAACAGTTGCTGAGAGTTTGCACAAAGGCCACCCCTATGCCCCTGCCTGACAGGCAGAGGCATTTTGTGGGGTAGTGCGGGGGCAGTGACAGCCTGCATTCCCAGAAATGGGGGGGGTGTGTTGCCCCAATTTCTGTGAGGGATGGGGCCAGGGTCTGAGTCCATGGATGTAGACTTCCTGGGCTTGCAAGCCTGTTAGTCTGAGTAAGCTGAGGCTTACTCAGCTGGCCAGTGCCGCACATTGCAACGGATAGTTGCGATGGTAATCCCAGGCTGCGACCTTGCTTGCAGCACTGGGATCATACTGTAGATGCTGACAGAAGTGTCTCTTCTCTGCAATTACCTCTTGCAGCATTAGCCTTTTAGCAGGAAGTTGCAAAGTGGCTTGTGCACAGCTTTGCAATTCTGTCCACTGCTGAATAAGCTCCAATGTCACTAGTAATATCAGTTTATAAGATTAATAATATAAAATGTCCCCAAGTATCTTGTTAAAACTACAATACATACTTGTACCTACAATACTGGAAAATGTGGGGATCTCCATAAGGAAAATGTGAGGGATCTCCATAAAAATGTGGTTGCAGGTGAGATAAATGGTAACTAAATTATAACCTAATCAATGTGAAAAAGGTTCCAACATAGAATGGAAAGAGTTAGACAAACAGCTCACCGTCTGCTTTTATTTACCTCTGTAGTACCAATAACTGTCTTTGACAAGCTCATCAGAAGCAAATGAGGAAATGAGAAGAGGTGCTCTTTAATAGTCATAATTAGGGATGAGCAGGCTCGGATTAGTTCCGATTTTCCCGCCAAGTTCTGATTTTTCCCGCCAAAAATAGGGTCTCAGAAAGAGGCAAAACATCATCATTCCTGGACAAAAGTCCATGAAAGATGATGTTTGTCGATGAAAGATGACGGTTTGCCTCTTTCTGAGACACGATTTTTAGCTGGAAAAATCTGAATTTGGTGGAAAAATCCAAACTAATCTGAGCCTGCACATTCCTAGTCGTAATCATCACAGAGCTTCATAAAAAGTTGCACCTATGTATTAGGAGCAGCTTGCTGGATTCAACCTATGAAACTGTTGAGGTGCATATCCACTACATGATTCGCTCCATGAGCGATATCGTGTAGTGTGTCCCCGGCAGCGGTGTGCTCAATGTCTTTAATGACATTGAGCTCGAACACAGAATGATATATCATTCAGCGCTGGGACCCACCCTCATCCCTGAACCTGCACAACTTGACAATATCGTCAGGTTGGACAGTAGGTTAGACGATGAGTGTTGTCGTCAATGACCAGCGGGAGCGCGCATCGCTCATCATTGATGGCATATCCACTGGACGATATAATGAACAATTGAACAATAATGATATCATTATCGTTCAATCGTTCATTATATCATCTAATGGATATGCGGCTTTAGGCCCTCATTCAGACCCACTCGCAAGCGGGCGCACGTACGTTAGGCGTACGTACAAAAATATTTAAATTCAAGGGCTCGCTCGTATTTTCGATCGCATCTAAAAATCCTCCCCAAACTCAGACGACCCCTCCTCTAACTAACGAGCGTGCGAAATAGCGAGCGTACATCCCCGAAATGGCTTGAAGGGAACGCACGCACAAGTATAAACCGGAAGTGGCCATGTCAGATGTCGATTACCTGCTCCTTTATTCTGCCTACCTCCATCAATCGTATCATGCCAATCAATGTATCAATTAGCTTAATGGTTTTTTTTTTTCAACACAATGCAAGAAACTTTACTCTTGTCCGTGTTTGTGTTTACCCGCAGAATACGTACGGCTTAAACATTCGCTTTTATTGCTCAAAAAATATGTTAGCCACAATGAAACAATTGTTCTATTGCTGTGGATCCCTGCATATTTTCCGGGGTTCATTTCTTTATTTAAATTTGCTTACGCATGTCACTGCATCAAGCCTATCATAACTCTCCAGAGATTTCTTGCCCTGTCGAACACATGACTCATACACTAACCAATCAAATTGCTCCTGTTAATTTCCAAGATACATTAGCCAATCAGAAATTTTTGGCACACTTTATCAAAAATGAATTTTAAGAAAAACACCATTGCCATCATGAGAGCCTCCGCATTCACCAGGCGTGAGCTGCTGGTGCTAACGGAGGTGATGGATCGGCGTATCACCAGCCAGCCTACACCCATCACCAACCGGCAGAAGCGTTCCGTGTATGCGGAGGCACGGGCCCGCCTGCGCTCCTTCGGCTCACGCCGCAACATCGGCCAGCTGGAGCGCAGGTGGTCTGACCTGCAACGGCGAACGCCCCGCTTGCTGGCATGCTTTCGCATGCAGATAGTGGAAAGTAAGTGTCATGTATTGTGGTTTTCATGTTTGTCTTTGTGTGGCAAACTGCGTGTGCATGTTTTCATGTCTGTCCTATTTTTTCATTCTCATCATATCTGCGTGTGCATGTTTTTATGTCTGTCCTATTTATTCATTCTCCTCATATCTGCATGACCATGTTTTCCCTCTATTTCTGATATATTCATTCTACTCATATTTGCATGTTTTTTGTTGGTGGTGGGTGATTTTAAAATGTTATTTGGCCCGGATTTGGCCAGAAACTAACCACAATTTGTTTGACATCTTTTAGGGGGACAGGCAAGACTACGCCGTCACCGTCCGGCCAGACGGCGGTCCCGCCCACTCTCACCCACCCCCAGCCAACACTCCACCCCAAATAATTCCCCTATTCCCCCCTCCTCCCAAGCCTTCCAAGACCCTCTCCCGGAACTGTCGGGCCTCCTTCCCCTCCGTCCCCCTTCCCCCTCTCCTCCAACCACCCCTCTTCCAATTACCCCCTCCCCGGAGTCCGTGATAACCCCGCCCCGTTCTTTGGGGAATGAAGGCTCCTCCGAGGATGAAGATGGAGGGACTTCGGGATCTGCCGTTTTGGCTACCGGTATGTTTTTCTTTTGCGTTTTTTTTAACCACAAACTGTATGTAATCATGTGTCGTTCCTTTATTCGTGATTTTTGGGTTGTTTTTTGGTGATTTAGCAGTTTGCCTTTACCTCTTCCTGCTGATTTCAACATACACATATCACACCTGTGGGTATTTCTACATAGGCCTTGTAATTTTTGCAGCACCCCTTTTTTTTTAAATTTTGGTTTTGGAGTGATTTCGTTGTGTTTTTGTTATTTTAAAGTGGATTCCCTATTGTTTGATTAATCCACACACTTTTCTCACCCACAGAGGAACAGAGGCGTCGGCAAGAGGTCGAAGATTGTGTGGCACACATGCGCCAAAATGTAATTGGGGTGCTTGTGGCCCTTGACCGGCTGTCTGGCATCCTTCGGCAGTAGTTTTTTTTGGTTTTTATCTTTTTCTAAATAAATTGTTTATTTCTAATATACGTTCTGCCTCATTCGTTTTTTCAAAACCAAAGATAGTTAACCCTGACATAAGTAGACTGTTCCTGCAAGGTTTTGCATTTTTTAAAAATTAGATTGGGTTTTGTATTTGTATGTAAAACACCCTCAAGAAACACATAACAGTAACAATGTCATTTCCCTTTTTGTGTGTAGTGTCAATTAGATATTTCTACATTTTACAGGTTCCTAGTTGGTGGGCAAGCTGCTTAGGCGAATCTTACAAAGCCAAATGATTGGACAGGCTTCCTTTTGGTGTGGGTTGGGAACCTGAAAACATATTTCATTTTTGCTCAACTGGCGTCAGTACTGGATTACCCCTTAGTCAAATGTAAGGTGTGTTAACCTGGTTAATCTTGCTGGTAACGTCCAAAAAAAGGAAGACCATTTCACTCTCCAAACATTTATTCACAACATAACTGAGAAATCAAAGTGGTCACTCACAAAAAAAACACACAGTGATAATCTCAAATACAACACATACCCAATAAAAAAAAAACCAAAAAAAACAAATCAAGAACTGGTTGAGGAAGGACCATGCCAAAATGATTCCACAAACATGGCGCTGCGATATGGGTTCCAGAATATATTCCCAAAATGACCAGATCCAGGTTTGGTAAGGGTAGCATGAAGTAGTGAGCGTTGTAGTGCCAAAGATTATGTGAACAAACCGAAGATGTTGAAAAAAATAAAACAAAATTAGATGTTCGCAAACAAACACAAACACATTAGGTTTAAACACTGTTTTGTTAAAACTTACCTAAAAAATCTGGCCACCACATCATCGCGTATGGCCCCCCACATACTGACCTCCGACCAACCTCGGGGGGGCCATCCTCAGGTAAGGCATCCTCTGGCTGCATTGGGACACCACTCCTTATGGCAATGTTGTGAAATATCCCACACAGGACCACAATTTTTGACACCATATCCGGCAAATACATGAGCTCGCCACCAGAGCGGTGGAGGCATCTGAATCGGCCTTTTAAAAGGCCGATACAGCGCTCCACCACTTGCCTGGTGGCTGTAAGTGCGGAATTAAATGCACTTTGTGGGCCTGGTGTGGGAGCCAAATAAGGAGTGAGCAGCCAGGACATGCAAGGATATCCACTGTCTCCTATGGAAAAGAATTGACAACATCAGGAACACTGTGTATCAAGCTTAACATTGTTATGTACTTATGGTCTCCACTTACCCAGAAGCCACGCATCACCAGCTTGTAGGTTGGTTAATTTGTGCCATATCCCTGATTGCCGGATGACGAAGGAGTCATGTGCACTTCCGGGTAATTTAGCATTCAGGGACAGGATCTGGAGGGAGGCATCACATACCACCATTACATTCAGGGAGTGATAGTGTTTCCTGTTTTGAAATATGGCCTCCAGCCGGGCTGGAGGCTGAAGTGGTATGTGAGTACCATCCACAACCCCTATGATGTGTGGGAAGGCAGCTATTTGGTAAAAATTGGCCTTGGCCACACTAAGGGCACCCATATCCAAAGGCATTTGAATAAAATGATGGAGGTGCTTGAAAAGTGCCTCCATCACTGCCCTCAGGATCCGGGAAAAGGAGGATTGGGAGATGCCCACCACTATTCCCACCGTTGTTTGAAACGATCCTGAGGCACAGAAATGTAACACCGCCATAAATTGCGTAAGTGGTGGTATTGCTGTTGGACTGTCAATTTGCCACTCAAGATCACTTTCTATTAATGAGAGAGTGTCTATGATGATTTTGGGAGGTAGACGGTAGCGTCTTAAAACCTCATCATCGGGTATTCCAAAAAGGGTGACACGTGTTCGAAATATCTGGGGCCTTGCATGCCTACGATGCCTATGCCTGGGACGAGATTGAGGTTGGTCGGCTTCCGGGAGCATGGCCAGAACAATCCGCCCCAGATCAACCTGAAATTCAAAGATTTCAAAGTAAGGCTTTTGACCCACCCCAAAACTATATTAAAACAACTTAGCTTGATGATACCATCCATTGCTGCTTACATGCCGGGGTATTGTCATGATACGTCCAAACTGAAAATAAACACCAAAATTACTTGACACATTTCACTCTGTGCATTTTTGTTTACAAATTTTGTGCTAGACCAAAGTTAAAATAGGCCAAACACCCATTTAGCAAAACAGCAAAGCGACATTTAACACAGTACATCAAAATGGGTCGAAATGTTGGCACAAAAAGCGAAAGAGAAACCACCAAAAAGTTAGAATGATTATTAAGCTGTTAAAAATGCGCTAATTAGTTCGCTAATACAAGTCACAAGAGTAACTACTAAAAATGCGCTAATTAGTTCGCTAATACAAGTCACAAGAGTAACTACTAAAAATGCGCTAATTAGTTCGCTAATACAAGTCAAGAGTAACTACTAAAAATGCGCTAATTAGTTCGCTAATACAAGTCACAAGAGTAACTACTAAAAATGCGCTAATTAGTTTGCAAATACAAGATAAAAAATGGACTTACCAAGAGCAAATATATAAGAGTCAAAATCAAAAGGTCTTTTGGGTCTAAAATAAACAAAATCTAAAATAGAAGAAATTATGGATCCAAAAATTACAAAAAATAAGAAACACAATGAAACAACAATTGAACCAAAGTTAGACTTCACAAAACTTACCAAATCAAGAAACGAGGTCCCAAAAATATAAACCAACAAAGATAACGGAAAAAAAACCCGCAAATCTAACCAACAAACGAATCTCCAACCGCCAACTCCTTTCTACGCAATCAATAAACTCCAGCCAAGATAACCTCCTACAATCCAAAAACGCCACCTCGACTTGAGACACACCAAGCCATAAATAGTGTTTCGTTTCCCGCACAAATTAAGGAGGGATCATAGGGCCGCACAATCAATGATGCGGCCGCAAAATAAGGACGCATGTATAAATACGTCACGAAAACACATTCAAATTCTGGTGTATTTCTTGTTTGGACCTCAGACATGGCGACAGACCAGGGAAAAAATGCCCAAGAGTCAGGCGGTAAGTCTTTCATGCATTTTGTATCAATGATTAATTTGAAACATAAGATTAGGCAAGTTGTGATTTTGTGAATTCTGTAAATTTACACAAATAGGTGAGGAGAATGACATGGAAGAGGCTGCTGGGCCCAGTATTCCGGCCAAAGCGGCCAAAAAAAAAGGCAGCCAGATTTCACAAGAAAGGAGATGGAGGTTTTGATCCAGAAGTGTGTGGACATCCTGCCACAGGCAGACAGGAATATGAGTCTAAGCCAGAAGTGGAGAATGTGGGAAGAGGTAGCCGTTGCTGTCAATAGGGTGGGTGATTATGTCCGTCTAGCCCGGGATGTCAAACGGCGGTAAGTAAACCCTTGCCCCCCCTAAAAACAAACCCCATTTTAAACCAAAGGATAATGGCTTCCATTTTTTCCCACAGATGGGGCGACTTCAAATATCGCTTAAAACAAAAACTCGCGGACAGGGCTTGGCATGCAAGGGGGACAGGTGGGGGTCCCACCCCTGTGTCATTGGAGTTGACGGATTTAGAAGAGCTGGCACAGGGGTGTGTGCAGCCTGTGGAGGTGTTTGGCGTGTCCAACATGGATACGGACATGCCAGACTTTGCGGCTCCTCATGTTGTCCCAGGTAAATCTTTGGATGTCATCAACTCTGAAATGTTATTGTGCCAATATGTAGATTGTAATGTGAGGCTTTTCTCTTTTTTCCTAACAGAGACACAGGCGGATGAGTCTGCTCCAGAGGGGAGCCTTGGCCGCCGAATTTCTGCTGGCTCTGCAGGGGAGGAACCAGTACATCCGGCTGAGGACCCTGCAGAAGCCAGTCCAGGACAATCCCCCTCGCAGGCAGTGGCCCTCCTCACAGAACTCAATTTCAAATCGGATTCCCATACGGAGATTCTGCAGAGGATGGACGCCAGTCTGCTACGGGTGGCTGAGGCCCTGAAGTAAAATGCTGCGGCCAACGAGACCATTGGTCAGGCCCTGGCGGAAAATACCAGGGCCAACATCTGCATCGCCAATGCCCTGGAGCAGCTCGTTCGCCAGCACATGGTGGAGCCGACCTCCCTTCCTGCCGGAACATCAGGATCCTCCACCTCTGGCACAACATCAGCCAATCCTCCAAATGTGCCTAGCCCTGTGCCTAGTCCAGAGGCCACAACATCTGCCTCTGGACAGGCCAGCCCGATGACATCCCGGACCCGGTCTGGCGCCCTCCCTCCCCCATCCAAACGGGTGAAAAAACAGTGACAGCAATGGTGACTTTTCCCACAATCCTTCTGTGCTTGGCTCATATTCCTTTCGGGTCAAAACTTCCCTCTCCTTTCTTGTGAAATGTTTTTATTTTTTTGATGTATGTTTATGTCAACAGTTATGTTGGGCCAATTTGTTTGATTTGGGAACATATCTTTGGGCAAAAAAGATGTCCCCAAAATTTAAAAAAAAAGTTTTTTTGTTTGAGCAATAAATTGGAAATTAAACAATGACATTGGATTGTGAAATTATTGTACAAATGGGTTACATTTAATCCTGGGCCAAAAGGCAAAAACTCGGCCAAAAAAAAAAAAAAGGGCTCTTTAAGGAACGTTTAAAAATTCATATAATTAGGCAAATTCAAGAGGCACAAATAAAATGGTGCGAAACTGAAAACATGATGAAATTATTGTTACAATAGGCCCTAACCACCAAATTGATGCCCAAATAAACCCCCCCAAATGTACGCAAATTGACTGTGTCATCCTGACATTTGCAGCTCTGAGTTACACCTGCGTACGTTTTGTGCTATCCCAAAAAACTGATTTCAAAACACATACCAAGCCGGTTCTCAATCCAACACTAATTGCTTTTCTGCCCGCCCGCGATTAATCGCAACAACATCGTGGAGTCCCGGGACGGAGGAGAAGGCCATCGCCAATGTGGTCGAGTAATAGAGACCCTAAGCTGTGCGAGCATTTGGAAGGGAAAGAGGATCATCCAGTGACATAGGAGTCGGTCCGTACACATTTTACGCTCGCATCTGCTAATGTATGTACGCCCCAAAAACGCCTCGCCACGCCTGCGTTTTTCCATCTCCACCCTCGTCAACACCCTAAAACGCCCTGTTCTGTCAATCACATTTGACATGTCACTTCCTGTACGCTATTTTAGGAACGAGTCCAAAAAAACTCGCAATCTGCAGTACGCACATGCGCAGTGTTACACCGACGCATGCGCGGTTATTCAACATCGGAATGCAACGAGCGTACTGCTGTTAACGAGCGGCTCTGAATGAGGGCCTTAGTTTGTAAAGAGTCTTGTTTAAATAGTTCAAACTGTATATTAATATACCAACCAATAATAATAAAAGCATACATGTAGTTATAAATGAAATAATATAATAAGCCCACCATAATGTGGATTTATTTACTGTAATTATTTGGCATGAATATGGATTTCACATTCCATAGAAACAGAAGCAGCCATATTGCAGCTGAGGTGAATCTATCATAATTACAATATTATAATTAATGTGAATAATATCAAATAGAATTTCGTATTTGATCTTAAAACAGGAGGAGCATCTAAGTAATACATTCCTTTGCTCTTTATTGAAAATGTAAATTATTAATATTGATATTAACAAACTAACATATATAATATGAGTGGAACAATTCTTAAAGGAACATTTGGATAAAGATATACCTTGTATTATTCTAAATAGAATTACAAACATGTAATGTAGTCAGGTAAATATACTTAGGTTACTAATACACCAGTTAGGTAGTGTTGGTTGGGTCTCACAACCAAAGGTCAAAAACATTATATGACACCATTAGGGTATGTCAAGGGTGGCACTAGAGGACTAAAATCAACCTTCAGGATGTAAAGTGTGCAATTTGTGAATACAGTATGATTCTCTAATACACAGCTTCTGGAATCTATCCCTGTCCCTTTCAGTTTTTTTGACTAATTCGATACCTGTGATCGACATACTGTATATCTACAGTCACCTAGGTGTACCTCTATACAGTAGTGTGAGACATTATGGTTCATCTAATTGATAGTGTTTCTCTGGTGTTCTAGCATTCTGTCTCTCAATCTACGGGTGGTTCATCTGATGACCTGTTCTCCATACAAACATTGTAATAAATAAATCATATGTACTGAATTGCAATTGATGAAATATTTAATTTGTTAACTTTGTTTGGGAATAAAGGAAATATGACATGGTTTTGTGCTTAATTAAAGTACAAGTAATGTATCTATTGGAGACATTTCTAAAACATTGTGCCATTGCTTGGGGAAGTCACATGGTTGAAGGTGATTGCCAAATGGATTATTTGATTGTGTATACTTACTTTATAGAAGCCTTTGTAAAAATATATTTTATCCCTAGTTCTAAGTCCTGTTTAGAAATGGATCAAATTAAATATTTTTTTGATTGGTTTAGATAAGCCTTTAATTTCTAATGATGCAGAGTTAAACCAAAATTGTTTTAAATCTGCTTCTATCCCTGATTTATGAAAATGGAAATACTCAGGAATGTGATAGCAAAATGGATACCCCACTAAGACTCTCCTCCGGATTCGTTGTTACCGATAATGCAAGAGCATTACAACTGGGTGAATTTGAACACATACAATGGTGGTTTACATTGTTTTTAGAAATGACAGGTTAGTGCAGGATATGCTGTCTGTGGCCCTTAAAATTTCTGGATATTTTCAGCATTCAGCAACCACATATAAAAGATTTCAATGGCTGCAAGAACAGTTCAATTTGCCAAACCACCAACTGAAGCAAGAGGTAGCAACCAGGTGGAATTCTACCCTTATTTTGTTTCAGCGACTGAAGGAGCAGCAAAATGCCATCCAAACTTACATTATAAGCCATGACATAAGAAGAGGAGGGGGAATATACCTTACTCCAGCACAGTGGAGAAAATTTTTCATTTTATGCCACAAACTGAAACCATTTGAAATAGTATCCAATGAAGTGAATACAGGGCCTCATTCAGACCCACTCGCAAGCGGCTGTCCGCTCACAAGTGGGTCGATGGTGTGCACTGTGCATGCGCACGACGGAGGGAGCTCCGTCGTGCGCATGTGTCAGACGCGACGAGTGAAGGACTTTCCTTCACTTGTTGTGTCTGATCAAAGGGGGCGTGCTGTCGATGTTGATTGACAGCACGCCCCCTTTGGTGGGCGTGCCGGGGGCGTGCCTCCCAGACGGAGGCGTTCCCAAGGGAATGCCTACCGTCAGAAGCCGGCCCCACTGACATCACTAGTGATGTCAGTGGGAGTGATTTTGGCTCTGATAGAGCCAAAATCACTCCAGGGCTTGTGGTCGAAAACCCCGACCACAGGCTTCTGGTCGCACTGGCGATGGTCAAGACCATCGCGACCATCATCCTGCACGCTCGTATGAGCTGTGGGTGGTGACCCACAGCTATACGAGCGTCCAGGAGGACGCTCCATTTTTATGGAGGACGGCCCTCATTCAGAGCGAGCGCTCTGCTCAGAGCGTCCGGCTCTGAATGAGGGCCACAGACTCTGCCAGCCTGAGTTAGATTATTTAATTAGTTAAGCTACTGGAAAGAGAAACTGAAGGGGGAGATGAAACAAACAAAGCAATTTCACTAAGTATGTTGGACATGTAGATCAAGTTCTTTATTTCCTTCAGCAGGACCAAAGGGTTTGCAACATCTTGCAATCGCTACATTTTGGTAACCTTGCTAGACCCTAGGTTTAAGTCTTTCTTTCCAACTGTCACAGATTTTAAGAGATGCAAAGAGCTTCTTGCAAGCTAGTTGTCAGCTCAAGTGGCACATGACATGTCCAAGGCTTCAGTTTCTCCCACAAATATTGCTGCCAGGAAAAACCAAGAGGTGAGGGTGTTAACTCAGCAGAAAGATTATTTTATTGACAATATGCAAATAAGCATATCACACAGTATCTTTGAATATTGGGAGGAAAAAAAATGGAAATTTGGAGCCCCTAGTACAAACTAGCTTTGCTTTACTTAATCTGCCGACCCTCTGGTGTGTAATTGGAAAGAGTGTTTAAAATAGTCGGGAATATTGTGAGCAATTGGCGTAGGAGGTTACTTCCTAATAATGGGGAAAAACTGATCTTCATAAAAATGAAATACTGCCAAATCTTGTCATCTGGCAGTGCCCATTTAGTCTGCAAAGAGCCAAAGGGAAGCACACCCTCAGAACCCACCAGCTGGCCCACTCAGAGAACACCTTGTTGAGCGCACACCCAAAATACAACACTAGAGGTACCTGGGGGGAAGTCGGAGTTGCCAAAAAGCAGGGTCAGAGAGAAAGTCCAGGGGTGCCTCCTCCATCTTATTCCACTTAGTCAATGTGGGACCTACTGTGGGGTAGGGTATAATGGCCACCCTGTATCACCACAGGAATGCCAAAAGGGAAATAGAAACAGAATTACCCTCTAACCAGACCGACTGTCTAGCAACCACTGACCTCGTCCAGTTGATAACTAGACAAATCATAATTATATCATAGTAAGATGGAAAGTGTGGGAGTTAAATACCACCCATATGTTTATGCCTGAACAGGTCAGCATGCTTGAAACAAGGTTTCCTGCCCCCCCAAACAAAGCCCCTCACCAAGTTGTGCAACTCCCAGAACCAAAGTTTAGGAATAGGGATATGGAGTGTCTGCAGTAAATATAGAACTTTGGTGAGAATTTTCATTTTTATTACACTATCTCTACCTAGCCAAGAAAAAGTTTTACCACACCAATTTCTTAGTTCAGTCCAAATAGTCTGGAGTAGGGGCCTAAAATTCTCCATAAATAGGTGGGAAGGATCTTTAGTTAAATTAACTAAAAGATATTTAAGGCTAGAATCATGTCAGGAAAATGCAAATGACTGCTTTAACATATCAACAGAGTGCAAAGGTTTACTGCAATGGATTTGGAATAGTACTTTTAAATTTGATAAACAAATTTCCGAAATTCGGCTTATTAACAGATTAGGGACAGAGGGCCTGATTCAGCAGTGCATGCAAGTGCACTGCTAAAAGCAGATTCCCGCTTTTAGCAACACACATACTGATAGCTGTTGTGTGGTTCGTGTAAAATAATTTTTTTGTTTTGCCAAGTTCCTGGATTACTGCTGAGACCAGCGCCAGGAGATAGGTGAGTATGCATTTTTTTCTGCAGAGCCATTCATTAAGGATATTCTACTGGACAAGGGAACAGACACATCTGGTATAGGTAAGTATGTGTGAATGGGTAGGTGTGTGTAATAAAGTTATACTGTCATGGTGTGTGTTTTGTCTTTTTTTAACTATTTATTTTACAGTGAAGTTACAGGTGCCTCATGTCTGCTGGCACTTGTTGTTCCACAAGTGCAAAATGGCAGGCATGCTGGCACTTGTAGTTCCACTGTAAAACACAATAGTTTTACATTATTTGGCCCCCCCATTACCCCATACCCACCGAACCAGGGGTATGTGGAAGAGCTCCGGGCTTCAGCGTAAGCCTGTGGTGCTCGGGAGGGGGGGTGACCCTTCTTTGGGGGTCTCCAACTGCCCTGAGATCACCAGCTTGTGCTGACTGATTTGGGGTGCTAATGCTTTGGACTTGGAGCCCCGGTGATTGGGCCTCCGGGCTGTGGCATTAGACCCCAGTTGGTTGGGTCTGGTGCTGGTCTTAAATATAAGGGGATCCCCATGTTTTATTTTTCCGCCTATATTTAAAACCAGAACTGGTCCCTGCAGCCTTGGGTTGGTTTCTAAAATATGGTAGAACCCTACACATTTTGTTCCCCATATTTTTGAAACCACCACTGGCTGGCAAGCCTGGGGCTTGTTTGGCTTTTGGGGGGGGACCTTATGTCATTTTTTTTGTAAATTTTTACCTCATTTTTTTACAGGTTAAACAAAACGGGAATTTTTGGAAAATATTCTAGGGACCCCCCCTAAATATGTGTAGACATAGGGGATCACTATGGGTACCCCCATTTTTAACTCCTGAAGGAAGTTGGGGGATTTCACATAGCCGCGGCAAGTGCATAAATGCGGCTTTGAATAAGGTGATGCAGAAGAGCATTTAGAAGTTTTTTTTAGGGCAAAACAATTATGCCCATCAAATTTGGGGTACTTGAAAATGGTGTTCAGTACATTTTAATCTTGCTATAGTGACTTAAAAAATTCGTGAAAAACCCACCTGCCGCAAGCACCTGCAATGAAAAAAAACACCTGGGGCATACTTAGGGACCACCCCAGAGTCGAGTTCGCTAGTTTTTAACTTTGTACCGCAAATTTTTTTTTTTTTACCCCAAATTCAAAGTTCATTTTTGGAGTGCCCTTAAGTGTTTTTTCAAAAATTTATGACACAGTTTACCTTTGGGGGACTGTCTGAAGGCTCCACGGGGGTTCTCGCAACGTTGCACCTCTAAACCCCAATTCTGCACTTTTTACCGCCTCCCATTCATAGGCGATACTTTACCGCCTATTACATTGCATTTACTTTTTCCCCCTAGGCGGAAAGTTTTTCAAATTGAATACCGGGTAAGACCAAAACAGGTGATAATGACATCATCGGCGGTAAATTACCGCGGATCCGGACTTAACGCCTCAAATTGAATACAGCCCTTAATTTTAATTAATCATTCAATATATATTTTAATAAATTTCAAATTGCACCAGCTACAGACATCTTTGGGCCTGATTCAGACCCACTCGCGAGCGGCTGTACGCTCGCAAGTGGGTCGATGGTCTGCACTGAGCATGCGCACGACGGAGGGAGCTCCGGCGTGCGCATGCGCCAGACACGATGAGCGAAGGACTTTCCTTCGCTCGTTGTGTCCGATCAAAGGGGGCGTGCTGTCAATGTTGATTGACAGCACGCCCCCTTTGGTGGGCGTGCCGGGGGCGTGCCTCCCTGACGGGGGCGTTCCCACGGGAACGCCTCCCGTCAGAAGCCGGCCCACTGACATCACTAGTGATGTCAGTGGGAGTGATTTTGGCTCTGATAGAGCCAAAATCACTCCGGAGCTTGCGGTTGAAAACCTCAACCGCAGGCTCCGGCTCGCAATTTCGATGGTCGCGATGGTCACGACCATCGCGGCCATCAAAATGCACGCTCGTATAGCCTGTGGGTGGTGACCCACAGCTATACGAGCGTCCAGGAGGACGCTCCATGAAAAAGGAGCCCGGCCCTCATGCAGAGCGTGCGCTCTGCTCAGAGCGTACGGCTCTGAATGAGGGCCTTTGTCCTTACCTTTGATTTGACTTTATTAGTAAAAATACATTTATGTGTTAGGTATTCTATAATATAACACAATTACATTTGCTTTCCCTTAAACAATGGTTTTCTATAGCTGTGTTTAAAATCTGATGCCGGAAGAATGATATGGTAGTGTGGGTACATATATCTTGTTCTATTGTAAAATTAAATTCTATAACTTAAGGGAGAACACTTTGTAAAAATATTTCTAACTAACAATTTATGGCAGGTTACATTTTTTTTTAAATAATAGACATTATTTTCTTAAAAATATATGTTTTCCAAAAATGGTAATTAACAGTCAATATAGAAGCATTTCCATCAAAATAGAAATTATGTGAATAATTAGGACACTTTTGCATGCTTCTGAAAGTAAAAAAATCTGCTTTCATAGGAAAGTATAGGGTTTTGATGTCAGGTCTGCATTGTGCAGGGCATTAAACCTGCTTAAAAGAGTCTTAAGCTGGCCACACATCTAAAGATTATCTGTCCAACCAGCCAACTTGTTGATTGGTTGGAATGAAAATCTGGTAATGTTTGGGAGTAACTGATGATCAGCAATTTGCTCCTAAATGCCAGAAAACAGATGAAAATGGTCGTCAGCCAAGTTTGTTAAATGTTTGATCTAAACAATTTGTTCAAACAACAGTTTTTGTCCATTTTCCGGAGTTTGGGAGCAAATTGCTGATTGTCAGTTACTCCCATACGTTACCAGATTTTCATTCCAACCAATCAACAAGTTGGCTGGTTGGATGTAAGTTGGTCTAGTGTGTGGCCAGCTTTAGAAATACAAAAGAAAGAAAAATTGTTAAATGTCCAAAAAAGTAAGAAAACCATTTACAGTACATCTCACAGCTAAAAAAAAATTTGAAACTTAATCTGTAAAAAGAACCAAAAAACTTATTGTTTTGTCATGTAGAGCATAGATTTATGTTGACATAAATATAGCATCCAGAATTTGCGAGACATGAATACATCTATATTGATTTCAAGAACAGGATATTTTAATTAACTACAAAATTAACATGCACAAACTGTCATAGAGAATATGTTATATATCAATAGTCTGATGTAGAGCCAGCAAAGCATAAGTAACTGGTAATAGCCTATTGTTTAGACAACACTTACTGTATCTTGGAGACAACACAAAGATAATTACTTGAATAATACAAAAATCATAATACAAACAAAATAATAGTCAGTGGTTTACATACAGATAAGTATACCTGGGTACACATGTAGACAACTAATCGGTCAGCAGACTGATCCAACATCAGAGCATACTTGCCTACCCTCCCGATTCGGCCAGGAGCCATCCAAAAATCGGGTGCCGCTTGTGGCCCCCCGGAAAGGCAGGCAAGCCTCCCAGGCTCCAGCGACCCCCCTTGCACTTTTCAGATTAAATCCTGGAAGCAGAGGGGTCAGTGACGTGATTTGCGCTGAATTGCATCATCACGGCCCCGCCGCCTGCCTCAGAATGCCTTTAATAACGACATTGTGAAGAGGTGGCGGAGCCCCGATGACGCGATCGTGATGTCAAGCCCTCATGCTCCACCCCCAAATTCGCTGCATCGTCTGGCCACGCCCCTGTCTTGCCGCAACCCGCCCCCTGCCAAGAATGCCCGACAGCTCCCTCCCGGAAGGAGGGAGTCAAATGTTGGTAAGTATGCATCAGAGCGGCCAATTGGTAAGCTATACACACTCACCAATCAGCCGGTCGATGTATCTGTAATGACATCACTACTGGGCTGGCATTTAATAAATTTGCTCGCTCAAATTGTCAGTGTCAGCGGCCCTTGCAGCAAGTGGGTGGGCGGTCTGTGGGTCACCCGTACACATTAGCAGATGCACCGATATATCTTTCAGATATATTGGCATCGGCTGTGCTGCATTGCTGACCTGAAATGTCTATTAACAACATTATTTACACACCCCAACGATCCACTTGCGATATATCCCTCATAGATAGAACGAGCAATGTAAATCCAAATGTGTACCAGGCATTACTGTATAAAGGACAAAAAAACATTACTGTACCTCATTCGTTACACAAAGCCATGCATTGGGACTTCCCGCCAATCACACATCACTGTGTACTCCTATTCTACTCTCTCCTATTCCCACCTATTCTTATCTATTCTTCTATCTGCATTTTATTTGGACAAATTTGAATTGGTACACAGTGCAAGAGTGTAAGCCCCATCAATAGTCTAAGATCCTACCTTTTGAGAAGATCCCTATTAATTACTACATACTGTATGTATGGGGATATTAAGATGGAAGGTGCAAAAGACATCCCATTAAAAGTATAGGAGAACTGCTCAGAGCTGGTGTAGCAATCTCTGACATTTCAGACATGGTACAAAAATGTAGTCCTTTTTGGCAGTTATTTCTGTGCACCTCTCTACAATGCAACTAATGTCATTAAAGATGCATCTTTTCATCCCTTTTTTCTCATTTCAGTAATAATTACTACTTAAAAGAAATATAATTTTGCACTGCTCAGCTTTTGCAAGAAAATTCTCAATCCTTCCCACTGGCAGTAGTAAAGTGCTCCTTTACATATGCCACTGTTGTACTTCACAAATCCATACACATTGGTGGAAATGTAGACACACCTATGCTAACTAAGGATTAGGCTCCACCAAAGAGAGTCTTGTGCATGTCTCGCTCATTTTGCCCTCTGTAAATTCACTCTGTATTTACTGTGAGATTCATTAGTGAGTATGGATATATAATGACTGCTGAAACAATAACAATAATCTCTTAGTCATCAGAAAAAAATATGACATTTAGGATAATTCAACTTTTTAGTGGTAATTTTGAAAATGTATTTCCCAAACCACTTGTACTCCTTCACCTAGAATTCTAATACAACAAAATGAGATACAGTTGTAACAGGAGCATTCAGTGTATTCATTATGGGTAGTCTCTACACCACTGGGCAAAAATTTTGGAACACTCTAATTTTTCAAATTTTTTTATATTTAAGTAATTTAAGTCCTTGAAAGCGGTAAACTGCTAGAGGTTAAAAACCTTTAGGTTAGCACAAACTGAAAAAATAATGTAAATTTGAGGGTTATAAAAAAATGCCTTTTCAAAGAACAAGTTATGGATTAAGAACTTAGTAGATGAAAGAACGATTTCACAGTGTATAGGCTATATTCACTAAACAGCGGATTATTAAAGCAACTGCTTCCCAGTGAGTTTAAGCCACAAATTTAAAATGGCAATGCTTTTAATAGAAAAACACCACATGTATCTATTGATATTAAAAACATTGGCCTTTTTAATTTTGGGTTGAAACATTCAGGGAAGCAGTTGATTGGTAAATATACCCTCATGGCACCAACTGTCAAACACGAAGGAGGAAGCATATTGGTCTGGGCTTTCTTGCTGGATCCCGAGTCAATGGTTTGAATGACAAGCACCCTGAACCAATAGGGCTACCACAGCATTTTCCATTTGCCATTTACATTTTTAATAGTGCCCCTTACAGTGACTGTAGGAGAAAGCACTTGATTACCATATCAGGATTTTTTTTATATTGCTACAATGTTCAAGCAGCAGTAGTGAAGAACTAAGACAGAAAGTATTGTGGGAACTATCCGTCAGGGCCGTAGCTAGGGTAGTGCGGCCGATGCCATTGCACAGGGCACCACAGATAAGGGGGCGCTGTTTGGGCCTGTCAAATTTCTGTTTATTATCATTAATTCCTTCCTCTTATTTCATCCCCAGCAAATCCTGGCCTCTCCTATCTCTTCCGTGGCCCTTTCTCATGAAGCCATGGCCCTTTTTTGGGTGCATTTGAAAAATGAGGGGGGCGCCAATGCTCTTTCTGGCACAGGGCACCAAAAAGTCTAGTTATGGCTCTGCAATTAGTCTCATCAGGTAGCACCTCCCATCATATATATAGTAAGGTTGTGCAGTCCAGAAATCTTTCCCATATACTCCATTTAATGTGCTTTATTGCACTTCTGAGGGAAAGGAGACGCCTTCATTCTGGATTAGCACCCTTCCTTATTGGTTTAAAAGCATGGAGTATGGTAATGTATATGCACACTGTATTAGGCACAATTCTAGGTAAGTCCTACAAGTTATATACTGTAGTGCAACTTTGGTTCATTTTTGGGGTGTGGGTCCCCCTGGATTGCGTTGGTTAATCTGTCTCAGGGCACCACATTATAACACATTTTCCTTTATAACACATTTTAACCCTTCACTGTGTGTGTTTAATATATACAGTATGTACTTCACTTTTTTTATTTTAATTCTTTATATGCAGCTGCAGCTGCCCCTAACTATCTCTTTACACTGCACTTTTCTTACTATGGTGGTGCCCTGGGGCAGCTTGGCTGGGCCAGTTTTTGGGGGTCCTGCGCTCAGGATTTGAACCCTAGTATGTTAGGGACCTACCCAAAGAGGTTACCTGGATATGGTGGGTAGGCCCATAACCTTGGCCATGTTTATGCTAACAATCTCTATTGATTGCAAAATTTTATTGCATTTATATATATAATTAATAATTTGGAGTTGTGCACCTGAGATTTGTCTGTTTCTGTGTGAGTAGTAAATGTGTCTTAAATGATAACTCTTCCTAAAACAAAACAATTGTATTGAGTGAGGTTCAATGGCATAGTATAAAAATCAGGAATATTGTATAATTATTATAATTATAAATTCACTGTTGCTTTACTCTGTTCTCTAAATTTATGCCAGGTCCAGTGTATATCAGAGCTTCCTCATTTGTTGGTCCTTTGTGCTCAAGTCTCTTAATGTCTCCTGGTCACCCCTCTTTATGCTTTATCTGGTTCTGTAATGAGACTACTCACTGTGGTACTTCTCCTCCTTTGCCTGTCTGCTGGATTGCTATATATGCCTGTAAACCCATGAGTTGGCTATGTAGTGTGATAATATGATTCATACTGATGAAAATTAGGCTTAGGAAAGCTCAGCTCACTTGGATGTTTTAAATTGGCTTACTGCAGGAAGCTCTTGACTGCTGTGCTGAATGGCCCTTTCCTGAAGACAACATTAGGATGGCTTTGTAGCTTCATCTAGAGCTAGAACCCACTGGAATTTACCACTGGCTTATTAGTTTCATCCAAAGATAGAATCCACTGGAATTTACCCTTAGCATGAAATTCCAGTACTTGTATTAGCATGGATCAGTGCTTGGTGCACTTGGAACTGGAGTATGCCTTTGAAAGGTATTTGTGTGGCCAGTTACTATAGGTTGGCCTTTACCTAAGAACATATAGCACTTCACTATAACTTTTACAAGTATATCACTTATTATTGCTCAATATCTACAGTATAGTTAAACAACATAAGGAAATACAGTTTTTATTCCTCTCAAAAAGAGGGGTTCCCAGGAATGCTTAATTGTTGTCTGTTGCCTAGTGTTATCATTGCAAGCTTAACTGCTGTGCCTGGTATCCTGCTCTCTTCACACTCATTGACATCTGAACATTCCTGATCAGATATTGATTAGGATTGGCTGTCATTTTGTGCCCATACACACCTTACTGAGTATATATATTATTAATGCCCTTTATTTATATTATGCAACACTATTTTGCCAAGAAGAATGGACTCAAATACCAGAGTCTGGGTGGTATACTTACTAAAGTGCAGGTTTTTAGAAGTGGAGATGTTGCCCATAGCAACCAATCAGACTATACTTATAATTCATCTAGCAACTTCTAAAAGATAATAGCTATAATCTGCATGGTTGCGATGGGAAACATCTCCACATCAAAAAAACCTACACTTTAGTAAATATGCCTCTAGATGTGTAAAACTGATAACACTTACCCAAATAGATCTGAGCTATCATTGCTGCCTAAGTATTGACTCTGGGGTTGGCGGAAGGCGTGAATAATAATGCAATCACTTATTTTCACTTTGTGCTGCTAATGCACTTTAACAAATGGTTGGTTTAAAATGTTTAATTGCCACATTATAAGCACTATTTATTGATTAGTGGGAATGTATTTCTGTTATACCATGTTGTAACACAGTAAAATAGAAGAAAAGCCCAAAGTGGGTGAATACCTTTTATTGCCAATATATGAAAAATCAATCACGACCTCTTGTACCACACATATTGAAGATTCACTAAAGATGCAAATGAGAGTACTTGAACTTTTTCTGCTGTACTCATAATACAAAATACTATAACTGAGGTGTAAAATGAAGCATAAGAAAAATAAAAGTTTATTGTACAATAATCTGTTGTATGTACTTTTACTTGTCTATATAGAACTATTATCTGTGCTTATGTTTCCTACAGTTTATAGTAGAAATAACAAAATGTGTTATACAACATTAAATCTAGGTATTATCCTCACAAGAGGATAGTTAGTTCAGTAGAAAGTGAAACAAGATATTACTTATGTATTTCATGTTTGCAACTGGACTGAGGGAACTTCCACATAATTAGGCTTTGAAAGTTTAATTTAAACTCACTAAGCATATCATTGCAGTTAAGCTCTCAATTTTGAAGTCACATAGCAGTGTTGAATTTAATAACTTTCACAGTGGATACCCTTCTTATTTCACAGCCTGTTGTTATTGTTATTTGTAAAAATGTGTAGAATTTTAGCACAGTTACATTTAGTTGTAAAAATTAATATCCCATTTTGCTAAATAGTTACCTTATAATAACAAATATACCAGGTTCTCGTAACCCACAGTCCACAGTGAAGTTATTTTGTAGATTAGAGATGAGCGGGTTCGGATTTCAGAGATCCGAACCCACCCGAATTTTGATATCTGGGGCGATAACCGAACGTGCGTTCGGTTCCCCCGCCTGCCCCGGATTTCAAACTGAGGCAAAACCATAGAGATGAAATCTCATGGCTCGCAATCTTTCGTCTCTATGTATATGAGGGACCACGCGCTGGCCGCCAATTCACTCCGGCTGTGGAGACTGAACAGGGAGGGTGGGTAGTGCAGGGCTGGGAGAGGTAGCACTAACCTGTGCTGGTGTTGTGCTGTGGTGTCTGCTGTGTCCTGGGCTGGTGCACTGCTGATCCATCTGGTGCTGTCACTGCTGTGCTGTCTGCTGTGTCCATCTGGGCTGGTGCTGTTGTTGATCCATCTGGGCTGGTGCTGTGCTGTCTGCTGTGTCCATCTGGGCTGGTGCTGATCCATCTGAGCTGGTGTTGTGCTGTCTTCTGCGTCCATATGGGCACAAGTTCTGGACCTGAAAAAAAAATACATATATTGTCTTTTTATTTCTTTTCTGTGTGCGTGTTAGGTTTAGCTGCACAAGATACAGCAACGCAACCTAGTGCTGCCCGACTCCATTCATCATCAATCTGTGCTCTGGGCCCAAGTTCTGGACCCTAAAAAAAAAATAAATAAATAGTGTCTTTTACCTATTTTTTTTACTGTGTGTGTGTGTTAGGCTTAGCCGCACAAGATACAGCAGCAATGCAAGTTGCAACCTAGTGCTGCCCCACTCCAGTCATCATCAATATGTGCTTTGGGCCCAAGTTCTGGACCCGAAAAAAACAAATAATAAAAATAGTGTCTTTTGTCTATTTTTTTTCTGTTTGTGCATGTTAGGCTTAGCTGCACAAGATACAGCAATACAACTTGCAACCTAGTGCTGCCCGACTCCAGTTGTCATCAATCTGTGCTCTGGGCCCAAGTTCTGTACCTGAAAAAAAAAATAGTGACTTTTGTCTATTTTTTTTCTGTGTGTGCATTTTAGGCTTAGCCGCACAAGATACAGCAGCTAAGCAAGTTGCAACCTAGTGTTGCCTGACTCCAGTCATCATCAATCTGTGCTCTGGGCCCAAGTTCTGGACCCAAAAAAAACATAGAAAAAAAATAGACAAAAGACACTTTTTTTTTGTTGTGTGCGCATAACTGCACGTCTGTGAATTTTGTAACCGCACCTTGGCTACACTATTGGTGCTTGTGACACTGCTTCAAGACCACAGAAAATATGGAGGGCTGTCACATGACTGGAGAGCAAGGCCAAGAACCACATGTTGTAGCTGCTGCCAGCAGTCATCATGATAATGCAAGGCCGTCAACTTCCTCATCCTCTATGAAGGCCCATGCCCCAGAGCTTAAGTCACGCCATGGATATGGTGAAGCTACTTTTACTGTAGTAAAGAAAAAAAATGGAAAGGCAAGTTGCGTTTAGATAAAAAAAATTGGCAATATGCCATTCATTACACGAAGTGGCAAGAAAAGGATAAGGCCTTGGCCTTTATTTATGATGACTGCTGGTTCTGATAGCCCTTCTGCTTGTAGTAGTAGTGGTGGTGGTACCATTAAAAAATTGAAAGTTGTTAAGAAGAATTGTAAGACAGCTCCGGAAAAACCAACTGTGTGCCCTGAGAAATCGAAATCACAAATCTCTGAGGAGAGTGCAAGTGTGTCCGCGGTTGCCATGTGTGAGCCAAACCTAAATACTAGTGTACTGGAGGATCTTCCAAGCTCCAACATTTGTGTGCCCTCTGTAAATGTGAGGAAGGGCAGTCAACATCTTGCAGACGTAGTCAGTGAGGATGCTTCTGTGGAATTGCACATGGAGGAGGAGGATATTTTGGTAGTTGAAGGCGTGAAAGATGTTGATGATGAAGATGTTGGTAATGAGGATGTTGATGCTGAGGATGTCCTTTGTGTAAGTAAGGCAACAGCTGTTGCCCATGGATTGAAAAAGCCAAAGCCCATTGTTGTCATGCCGGGGCAAAAGACAAAAAAATTAACTTCTCACGTGTCGAATTATTTCCACTAAAATCTGGACAACAGTTGTCAAGCCATATGTAACCATTGCCAAGCAAGAGTGAGTAGAGGGAGGAACCTAAACCACCTAGGAACCTCCTCCTTGTTACGTCACTTGGAGCGCATTCATCAAATATCAAAGTGTATGTCGCCAAGTTCCAAAACTCAAAACGTAACAAGTCCAGTGTATAACCTACCTGCTCCCTCTCTGTGGGATCCAAGCACCTTCGATCTCCACCACCAACACCTGCATCATCAACATCCTCACTCATCCTTGGGAGTAGTCCTGTTGCATCCAATGTTGTTATTCGAAGCATGATTGACTCCTCTCCTATCCGTGATTCATCAGAAGGATCCTTGATGACTACGCCTGTTGCTGCTGTTGATGTGAGTGGATCTTCATCCCAGAAGGGGACCAGGAGGAAGACTACTTGTAGTGCATCCTCCAAAAAACTATTAACTGTCAAACAATCATTTGCAAGGGCAAATAAGTATGACAGCAATCACCCAGTTGCACAGCGGATTACTGACGCCATAACAGCTATGCTGGTATTAGATGTGCATCCAGTATCTGCCATTACCTTAGTGGATTTTCAACAGTTAATTGAGGTCCTGTGTCCTCGCTACCAAATCCCTTCTAGATTCCACTTCACTAGAACAGCAATTTCAAGTCTGTACAAGGACATTAAAAAAAACCTTATTAATGTCCTCAGAAATGCCGTTGTACTCACTGTCCACTTGACCACTGATATGTGGACAAGTGGGATGGCAAACTAAAGATTACATGACTGTGACAGCCTACTGGGTAGGTGTATTGCCTACAACAGCAACAGCAGCAGCAAAATCTACCAAAAGATAGCTGATACAGAGGCAGGCTACTCTTTGTATAACTGGTTTCACTAAGAGGCATACCGCTGAAAACCTCTTAGAAAAACTCAGGGAAATCATTGCTAAATGGCTTACCCCACTTGGACTCTCCTCAGGATTTGTGATTTCGGAGAATGCCACCAATATTGTGAGAGCATTACATGTGGGCGAATTCCAACATGTCCCATGTTTTGCTCATGCAATTAATTTGTTGGTGCAACATTTTTTTTAAAATAACAGGGGCATGCAGGAGATGCTCTCAGTGGCCCTCAAAATATCTGGACATTTTAGACATTCGGCAACCGCTTGTCGAAGTTTGCATGACCAGCAGGTACTGTTAAATTTGCCCTGCCATCAGCTGAAGCAAGAGGTAGTAGCTTGGTGGAATTCTACCCTCCATATGCTTCAGTGGATGGAGGAATAGCAAAAGGCCATCCAGGGCTATATAATGGCCAATGACATAGGCCGTGGAGGGGGAATTCACCTTACTCAAGCACAATGGAGAATAATTTCTGTGTTGTGCAAGGTTCTCAAACCCTTTGATCTTGCCACACGTGAAGTTAGTTCAGACACTGCCAGCTGGAGTCAGGTCATTCCCCTCATCAGACTTTTGCAAAAACAGCTGGAGAAACTGAAGGAGCAGCTGAAACAGAGCGATTGCGAAAGGTATGTTGGACTGGTGGATCAAGCCCTTGATTCACTTCACCAGGATCCAAGAGTCGTCAATCTATTGAAATCTGAAAAATATATTTTGGTGACCATTCTTGATCCTAGGTTTAAGTCCTACCTTGTGAGTTTTTTTCCAACCAACCGAAATCTAAAACTATGCAAGGAGATGTTGGTAAAAAAATTGTCAGCTGCAGCTGCACGTGAAATGTCATCATCTCCTCCTTCAGCTTCTGCAGCTGCCAGGAAAAAACTCAATTTTCCTTACAGAATGCCTGCTGGTCATGCAGATCATTCAAGAAAAAATGACATCTGGTCGGGTCTGAGAGAACTGCCTACTAGTGACATATCTTCTACCGTGCCTATATGTGATACGGTCTCCATTCACAGAATGGTGGAGGAGATTATTTCAGAGATGACATCCTAATAGGCATGTCAGACAGTCCCTTTCAGTACTGGTAGGAAAAAAGGCAATTTGGAGTCCCATACACAAACTGGCTTTGCATTACTTAAGTTGCCCACCCTCCAGTGTGTACTCCGAAAGAGTTTTCAGTGCAGCTGGCAACCTCATCAGTTATCGGCGTAGGAGGTTACTTCCTCAGAATGTGGAAAAGATGATGTTCATTAAAATGAATTACAAATTCCACGAGGCAGACCTCTACCAACAATAACATTAAAAAATTACAGAGGCACCTATGGTGGATTCCAGTGAGGATGAATTAATATTGTGTGAAGAAGAGGATATACACACTGATGGGGATGACAAGGACGAGGATGACGACAACTTGTAATGTAAAGCCAGTTTGTGTATGAGATCATTTTCATTTCCATGTCCAATGCACATTGGCAGCTTGTTTTATGGGGGTCCAAACAAACCAATCATTTCAGCCACAACTGGTGGTCCTTGTCACTGAAATAATTGGTTTGTTAAACTGTGAATGTCCTGTTCGTATACAACATAAGGGTGGGTGGGAAGATCCAAGGACTATTCCATTTTGCACCATTTTCCTTTCCATTATGTGTTTGTTGGGGCATTGCTGCCTGACATTTTAAATTAATGTTATGGTTGGTTTAAGAACCAATGATTTGCTTTTTAATGTATTATCAATTTTACAGCAAGGGGCTTCACCGATGAATTTCTATTTATTAATTATTCAGCCAGGGGCTGCACCCAATGAATTGTTTTTTAATTAATTTATTATCAATTTTACAGCCAGGGGCTGCACAAATGAATTTCTTTTTATTATTAATTATTCAGCCCGGGGCTGCACCAATGAATTGTTTTTTGAAGTTATTTATTAGCAATTTTACAGCCAGGGGCTGCACCAACTATCAACTATCAATTCTACAATCCTCAAGGGTATCTCAACCATCATCTTTGCACAGTCCTCAACTCAATAAATACTTATATCAATCAGTTTTGAGTCAGCAAGCTGGTTGCAACCTTTTGGCTCTTTAACTAGTTGAAAAAAATCAATATTGTGAGCTGTGAGGTGGTCAAAATTGACTGGAAACGAGTGGAAATAAATGTTATTGAGGTTATTAATACTGTAGGAATACAAAAATCCCATTTTATGTGATTTTAGCTGTTTTTTTATTTTTTAAGAAAAAAATCCAGATCCAAAACCAAAACCCGTAAACGCGGTGAGGTTTTGGCAAAACCAATCTAGATCCAAGACCAGGGGAGATCCAGTTCCAAAACCAAAACATGGGGTTGGCGCACATCCCTGCTGTAGATATGTTTATAGTATGTAACTTTAAGGATCTTTAAACCTAAAAAGATGATTCAGTATAATATTATACTGTATAAGATGCAAAATTACATACTGTATATAGAAGTTACCCTACCATAGCAGAAAGATTATATACTCATTGCTACTTGTCAGCTTAGTCTTTTTAACTTCTTGGTCTCAGAGATGGCCCTAACCAATTTGGTGACCTAGGCAAGATTTTATCTGCTGCCCCCAGAAGAAAATCCCAGGTTATTCCCTCACAGCACTCTCTCAGCACACTGCTGTAACTAGCTCGTGCTGCAGGCGCCCTGGCCACATCCTACATCTCTGGCTGTAAGGACTTGTTTTCTTATTCTTTTTACAGTGATAGGGAGAAAAGGGACAGGTTTTAGGGGAAGTTCATTATACCCCTACCTCAGAAGGCATTCTACAGGGCAAATTATCCACTCACAGCACTCCTCTGCCCTCTTTGCACAGCTTCTTTAACCCATCACAGCACCTGTCATCCAGCACAGTACCCTGACAGCAGAGATTACAGCACAGCATCCCTCACCCAGCACAGCACCTCTCACAGCACAGATTACAGTACAACATCTATCATCCCTCACTCAGTACAGTACCCCTCTCTGAGTACAGAACCTCTCACAGCACATATTACAGTACAGCACCTCTCACTGAGCATGGATTACAGCACAGCACCCATCACCCCTCACCCAGTACAGTATCCCTCTCCCAGCACCCATCACCCAGCACAGATTACAGCACAGCACCGAGCACAGCACCCCTTACAGCACAGATTACAATACAGCACCCATAACACCTCTCCCAGTACACAGTACCCCTCTCCTAGTAGAACACCCCTCCCATCACAGATTATAGTACAGCAGCTCTCGTCCAGCATAGATTACAGCACAGCATCCCTTGCCCAGTACAGTACCCCTCTCCCAGCACCCATCACAGATTACAGCACAGCACCCCTCGCCTAGCACAGCACCCTTCATAGCACAAATGATAGTGCAGCACCCATCACCCAGTACAGTACCCCTCATAGCACAGATTATAGTACAGTACCTCTCACCCAGCACAGATTACAGCACAGCACCCATAACCCCTCACCCAAAACAGTACCCCTCTCCCAGCACTTGTCAACCAACAGCACCACTCATACAGCACAGCATCCCTCACAGCACAGATTGCAGTACAGCACCCATCACATACTGTAAATAGAAGTTACCCTACCGTAGCTGAAAGATTAGAAACTCATTGCTACTTGACAGCTTGGTGTTTTTAACTTCATGGTCTCAGAGCCGTCCCTAAACAATTTGGTGTCCTAGGCAAGATTTTGTCTGGTGCCCCCAGAAGAAAATCCCAGGTTATCCTCTCACAGCACCCCTCTCAGCACACTGCTGTAACTAGCTCGTGCTGCGGGCACCCTGGCCACATCCTACATCTCTGGCTGTAAGGACTTGTTTGCTTATTCTTTTTACAGTGATAGGGTGACAAGGACAGGTTTTAGGGGAAGTTCATTATACCCCTACCTCAGAAGGTATTCTACAGGGCAAATTATCCACTCACGGCACTCCTCTTCCCTCATTGCACAGCACCCCTCACCCATTACAGCACCTGTCACCCAGCACAATACTTGACAGCACAGATTACAGCACAGCATCCCTCGCCCAGCACAGTACCCCTCACAGCACAGATTACAGTACAACACCCATCACACCTCACCCAGTACACAGTACCCTTCTGCTAGTACAACACCCCTCACAGCACAGATTATAGTACAGCACCTCTCACTGAGCACAGATTACAGTACAGCATCCCTCGCACAGCACAGCACCTCTCACAGCACAGATTACAGTACACCCATCTCCCCTCACACAGTACAGTACCCCTCTCCCAGTACAGCACCCCTCATAGCACAGATTACAGTACAGCACCCATCACCCCTCACCCAGTACAGTACCCCTCTCCTAGTACATCACCCCTCACAGCACAGATTATAGTACAGCAGCTCTTGCCCAGCACAGATTACAGCAAAGCATCCCTCACCCAGCACAGAACCCCTCACAGCACAGATTACAGTACAGCACCCATCACCCCTCTCCTAGTACAGCACCCCTCACAACACAGATTATAGTACAGCAGTTGTCGCCCAGCACAGATTACAGCACAGCATCCCTTGCCCAGTACAGTACCTCTCTTCCAGCACCAGCGATCACAATAAGCCATGAAATGCAGCAGTATGGCTATCCTTCCTAAGATGAATGTTTTCATTTTAGATGTGGGCACCATTCCAGAGTATTAGAGCAAGTCCGGGAGTCTGGGATCAATCTAGCACTGCCCTGGAAATATATGTACATACTGGGCTCTATAGCAGCACATCCCTAACAGTGAATGTTTTCCAGATCTCCTAGTTGATGCACAGGTTATTACTAGCTAATAAATGTTTGAAGATCCACAGGTAGTGCTAATTATTTCATTTGTGATAGTGAGAATAACATGCAGCACTTGTAAAATTCTATTATATTACTATTTCTATTGTAGTCATGGTGTGGGCTGGGGAGGGGGGTTTCCAGGCAGATGGAAACCCCCCTGTGTTTGCCTATGACTATGATTATTTAAATGTTAACAGGAGATAGTTATAAAGTAATGCTTCGGTGTAACTAGTACGGGAAAATGTGCCTTCAAGCTTTCCTCTATATGAAAATAAGTTGGTTTACTTTAGAAATTATTTCAGAATTGGTTTGATTCACTCCCTAGCAATACTCTTTTAGCAGATCCTAAATGTTTTGAAATGGAAGAAGCCTATGCTTTCAGGGGTTGAGCATTGTATCCAGGGTTTCGATGGGTGTGCCAGAATGTTGCACTGTAGATACTTAAATAAAAATTCTGCAGAAACTGATACTAGTTGATACATTTATTTAAGACATAAAAATTCATAAGGTCTGTCAATATATCATATAATAAATGCATATGGTTTGCTATTTATTTCGACATCAGATAGCCTCTTTTTCCAAAGCACCATAATCCTTCTCTTTGTAGGGCATCGCATGTAGAAATGCTTATCCCCACTTTTCCAGATCTTCCATCTCATGTACTAATTTAATGCTTTTGGTATCACCCCATGAAAAGCCAATTGCACTGATAATACTTTGAAACCCTGATATCAGCAGCTACCTAGAGATGATATACACGCATGATGCATTCATGGTCTCCATTTCTGAAGAGGAAAGACTCCTCAATGTCACCAGGTTTCAAAATGTTCATACAGTCTGCTGCACTGTAAGTTAAGTCAAATTAGATTGCATAACAACTAGACATGTATGGCTCCGGTTCCCAGAGCACCGACAACAACTGATTTAGGGGTTCCAAGTCGAACCAAGTCTGAATTTGGAATCACTTTAGGGTACTGAGTCAAACCGAGTCTTGGTTTGGATCTTCCTGTGGTTCAGAACTTTGATTTAAAAAGGAACTCAGGTTTGGATTGCATGCTAACATGTCAATACTATGTCATTTTAGCTGTGTTTTTATAAAAAAAAAATACAGATCCAAACCCAAAACATGTGAGAGTGGCTTGCAAAACCAAAACCAAAACATGAAGATGAATATGGATCCAAACCCAAAACACGGGGGTTCGCACTAGAGATGTGCGCCGACCCCCATGTTTTGGTTTTGGATCTGGATCTTCCCTGGTTTTGGATCTGGATTGGTTTTGCCAAAACCTCACCTCTGTGTTTTGTTTTCGTGTTTTGTTTTTGGATCTGGATTTTTTCTTAAAAAAGAAAAAAAAGCTAAAATCACATAACATTGGTCTTTTTTTGTTCCTACAGTATTAATAACCTCAATAACATTTATATCCACTCATTTCCAGTCAATTTTGACCACCTCACAGCTCACAATATTGATTTGTTCATCTAGTTTAGGTCCAAATTTGCACCAAGATAGCTGGCTGACTAAGCTAAGCTGCAGCAGTGGGCAGCACAAACACATGGCAGTTCAACTTCAAACATGGCACATCAGGAAACACTTTTATTATTCAAGAGAGGGCTGAGGGTGTTGGAGTATTTATGTAGTTGAAGATAGGGCAGGGACAGGAAGGGTTGATTGATAGTAAATTTAATTTCGGCTTTTGATTCCAAAGAAAATTTATGAGGGAGAAGGGGAGGAGAGGAGGCATTTACAAAAAATGTGATACAGTACATTTACATCAGTCCTTGCCACAGAATAATCCTTGAGTATGGCTGCTGCTGCTGGGAGTTGATTTTTTTTCATCCCAGAAGGGGACCAGGAAG
Organism: Taudactylus pleione; assembly: GCA_031769625.1. Taxonomy (NCBI): domain Eukaryota; kingdom Metazoa; phylum Chordata; class Amphibia; order Anura; family Myobatrachidae; genus Taudactylus; species Taudactylus pleione. Next base: position 5,662,779 of record JAUIMM010000916.1, on the reverse strand, counting down.
CGTGCTTTCCAAAAATAAATAAACAATTGACTTAAATAATGCTTTGCAAATCTTCTATAAAGGCATTTCCCAACCTGTACAGGGACATTAAAAAAAAACAATTATTTATTGGCCTTCAAACTGCGGTTGTTCCCACTGTCCACTTAACCATATGAGATGTTGTGAACAAGCAGAACAGAGCAGCAAATGCAACATTTCAGACTTACGGTTTAAGTATTACGTTGTGTCTTTCTTGTGAATTCTTTCTTGAGCGCCATGCCTGCTTCCTGGGAGTTGATTTTTTTCATCCCAGAAGGGGACCAGGAAGCATACTTTCCGAAAATAAATAAACAATTGACTTAAATAATCCTTTGCAAAACTTCTGTTTTGTAATGGAATTTCCCAACCTGTATAGGGACATTAAAAAAAATAGAGTTAGTGGCCTTCAAATTGCCATTGTTCCCACTGTCCACTTCTTAGATATGTGAATGTTAGAATGTAGAAGGTCAAAAATTGGGTGGACCACACATGGCTGATTGATCAATCATGGTGACTGAATTAGTGTCATAAGGAAGAGGAGGCTGCAAACTGGGTGTCATGATATGAGTTGGTCATATGGGGTATGTTGTTGTTAAGGGATCAGGCTGGTTATAATCAGTGGACACATTATTATAGTTGTTGTTATTTTGGGTTGCCATTAGGGCTGAGCGGGTTCGGATTTCTGAAATCCGAGCCCCCCCGATCCGAGTCATATCCGAGTCAGGCTCGACTTTTTCCGCCTGACTCGGATCTGAAATCGAGGTAAAACGTCATCATCCCACCTTCCGGATCTCGCGGGTTTTGGATTCTATAAAAGGTCCCCGCGTCGGCGCCATTTCTCACTCCAGCTGTGGGCAGTGAAGAGGGAGGGTGGGAGCTAGGGCCAGCTGGGCTGTGTTGTGCAGCTGTTGTCCATAGGGGCTGTGTCCACTCAGTCCAAAGGGGCTGACTGGGCTGTACTGTGCTGCTGTTGTCCATAGGGGCTGGCTGGGCTGTGTTGTGCTGCTGTCATAGGGGCTGGCTGGGCTGTGTTGTGCAGTCATTTGTCCATAGGGGCTGTGTCCACTCCAAAGTCTATAGGGGCTGGATGGACTGCGTTGTGCAGTGTCCTATAAAAGCTGTAGTCCTAGAGGGGTGCTGTAGTGTTGTCCAGGGGGTGATCTGTGAATCAGGGGTGCTCCCCCAAAGTGCACTCCAAAAAAAATATATAATTTTTTATGTATGTGAATTGTGTGTGCTGTAGCCGCATTTGCATCAACAAAGTAACGCTAAGCGTACGCCTGTGTCATAAGTAAAGGCCGGTGGGCTCGTCTGTTAAAGGGTGGTGTAACCCCCAAAGTGCACTTCAACAAAAATAAAAATTTATTTTCTGTGTTTGGGAATTGTGTGCACTGTGGCTGCACGTGGATTAACAAAGGAGCAGTGCCAAGCTCGCACCTGTGTCCCATAAGTAAAGGGCCAGCTGGCTTGTCCGTTAAAGGGTGCTGTAACCCCCAAAGTGCACTCCAAAAAAAATAAAAAAATATTTTTTTGTGTTTGTGAATTGTGTGCACTGTGACCGCACGTGCATCAACAAAGTAGCGCCAAGCGTGCACCTGTGTCATAAGTAAAGGCTCATCTGTTAAAGGATGGTGTAACCCCCAAAGGGCACTCCAAGAAAGGAGCAGCGCCAAGCGTGCGCCTGTGTCCCATAAGTAAAGGGCTGGCCGGCTTGTCCGTTAAAGGGTGCTGTAACCCCCAAAGTGCACTCCAAGAAAAAAAATAATAATAATTTTTGTTTGTGAATTGTGTGCAAAGTAGCCGTACATGCATCAACAAAGTAGCCTCATGCGTGCGCCTGTGTCATAAGTAAAGGTCCGGCTGGCTTGACCGTTAAAGGATGCTGTAACCCCAAAGTGCACTCTTTGGCTACACAGTACACACTTTGGCTACACGTGCATCAACAAAGGAGCAGCGCCAAGCATGCGCCTGTATCCTATAAGTAAATGGCCGGCTAGCTCATCTCTTAAAGGGTGGTGTAAGCCCCCAAAGTGCACTCCAACAAAAATAAAAAATTATTTTCTGTGTTTGTGAATTGTGTGTGGCGTAGCCGCACGTCCACCAACAAAGGAGCAGCGCCAAGCGTGAGTCTGTGTCATAAGTAAAGGGCCGGTTGGCTCGTCTGTTAAAGGGTGCTGTAACCACCAAAGTGCACTCCAAAAAATATATTTTTTTTTCTGTGTTTGTGAATTGTCTGCACTGTACGTGCATCCTCAAAGCAGCAGCGCCAAGCGTCCGTCTGTCTGTTAAAGGGTGGTGTAACCCCCAAAGTGCACTCGAACAAAAATAAAACATTTTCTTTTGTGTTTGTGAATTGTCTGCACTGTACGTGCATCCTCAAAGCAGCAGCGCCAAGTGTGCGTCTGTCTGTTAAAGGGTGGTGTAACGCCCAAAGTGCACTCCAACAAAAATAAAACATTTTTTTCTGTCTTTGTGAATTGTGTGCACTGTAGCTGCATGTGCATCAACAAAGGAGCAGCGCCAAGCGTGTGCCTGTGTCCCATAAGTAAAGAGCTGGCTGGCTCATTTCTTAAAGGGTCGTGTAACCCACAAAGTGCACTAGTCTCCAACAAAAATAAAAAATTATTTTCTATGTTTGTGTGCGCCTTAGCCGCACGTATATATCAATATAACATAAATGGAGGACCAAACTTTCTCCAATAAAAATAAATAGGGAAAGATCAAGAACCACTTCCTCCTAGTGCTGAAGCTGCTGCCACTAGTCATGACATAGACGATAACATGCCATCAACGTCGTCTGCCAAGGCCGATGCCCAATGTCATAGTAGAGGGCCTATACAATCCCAAATGACAAAGTTCAGGAAAATGACCTTAAAAAAACATTTAAATCATCTGAGGAGAAACGTAGACTTGCCAATATGCCATTTACGAACGGAGTGGCAAGGAACGGCTAAGGTCTTTCCCTATGTTCATGACAAGTGGTTCAGCTTCACATGACGATGGAAGCCCTCCTCCCAATAAAAAAATCAAACAAGTTAAGCTGTCAAAAGCACAGTGAAGAACTGTGTGTTCTAAGAAGATACCACACATCCCCAAGGAGAGTCCAAGTGTGGTGGCGGTTGCAATGCCTGACCTTCCCAGCACTGGACGGGAAGAGGTGGCTCTTTCCACCATTTGCATGCCCTCTGCAAGTGCTGAAAGCAGCACCCACAGTCCACTTGCTGATATGCAAATTGAAGATGCCACTGTACAACAGGATGAGGATACTGGTGTAGTTGGCGCTGTGGAGGAAGTTGGCGAGGAGGATTCTGATGGTGATGTGGTTTGTTTAAATCAGGCTCTGGGGGAGACAGTTGTTGTCTGTGGGATGAAAAAGCCCATCACAGTCATGCCTGGGTCGAAGACCAAACATTCCACCTCTTTGGTCTGGCAATATTTCTATCCAAATCTGGACAACAACTGTCTTGCCATATGTACCATATGTAAAGGTGAAATAAGTAGGGGTAGGGATGTTAACCACCTAGGAACATTCTCCCTTCTTCGTCACCTGCAGCGCATTCATAAAAAGTTACTGTAAAGTTCAGAAACTTTGGCTAAGACCGTAAGCAGTCCAGGGACACCTAAATCCCTTCGTCCTGTTGTATCCAAGCACCTGCAAACCACACCATCAACTCCCTCCTCATAAATTTCCTCCTTAGTCAGGATTGGAAGTAGTCCTGCAGGCCATGTCACTGGCATGACTGACTCTCCTATCCGGGATTCCTCCGGAAGATCCTGCATTGCTATGCCTACTGCTGCTGCTGCTGCTGTTGCTGCTGGGAGTCGTTCATCATCCCAGAGAGGAAGTAGGAACACCACTACTTTTACTAAACAATTGAAACTCCAACAGTCCTTAGCGAGGTGGATGAAGTACGACAGCAGTCATCCTGAAGCAAACCGTATAACTGAGGTCTTGACCGCTATGTTGGTGTTAGACGTGCATCCGGTATCCGCCATTAGTGCAGTGGGATTTAGACAATTGATGGAGGTAGTGTGTCCCCGGTTCCAAATCCCGTCTAGATTCCACTTCTCTAAGCAGGCGATACTGAGACTGTACAGAAACGTCAGAAAAAGTGTCCTCAGTGTCCTGAAAAATGCAGTTGTACCCAATGTCCTCTTAACCACGGACATGTGGACAAGTGGAACAGGGCAGACTACGGACTATATGACTGTGACAGCCCACTGGGTAGAGGTATCAACTTATGCAGAAAAAACAGCAGCATTACCAGTAGCAGCATCTCAGAAACACCAGCTCATTCCAAGGCAGGCTACACTGTGTATCACCGGTTTCAGTAAGAGGCACATCGCCAACAACCTCTTAGAGAAACTGAGGGAAATCACCGCCCAGTGGCTTACCCCACTTAGAATCTCCTGGGGATTTGTGATATCTGAGAATGCCACCAATATTGTGTGGGCATTACATCTGGGCAAATTCCAGCATGTCCCCTGTTTTGCTCACACAATAAATTTGGTGGTGCAGAATTTTCTGAAAAGTGACAGGGGCGTGCAGGAGAGGCTTTGGGTGGTCCGAAAAATTTCTGCCCACTTTCGCCATTCAGCGACTGCATGCCGAAGACTGGAGCACCAGCAAACACTCTTGAACCTGCCCCGCCATCACCTGAAGCAAGAGGTTGTGACGCAGTGGAACTCAACCCTCTATATGCTTCAGAGGATGGAGGAGCAGCAAAAGGCCATTGAAGCCTATACATCCACCTATGACATAGGCAAAGGAGGGGGTATGCACCTGACTCAAGCACAGTGGAGAATGATTTCCGTGTTGTGCAAGGTTCTCCAGCCCTTCGAACTTGCCACACGTGAAGTCAGTTCAGACACAGTCAGCTTGAGTCAGGTCATTCTCCTCATCAAGCTTTTGCAGAAGCAGCTGGAGAAAGTGAAGGAGGAACTAAGAGGGAGCGATTCCGCTCGGCATATGGGACTTGTGGATGAAGCCCTTCATTCACTTTGCCAGGATTCCAGGGTGGTCAATCTGTTGAAATCAGACCACTACATTTTGGCCACCGTGCTCGATCCTAGGTTTAAAGCCTATGTGGTGTCTCTCTTTCTGGCTGACACAAGCTTGCAAAGGTGCAAAGACCTGCTGGTGAAAACACTGTCAGCTGAAGCGGAACGTGACTCTTCAACTGCTCCTTCTTCATTTTCTCCCGCAACTGGGGCTGCCAGGAAAAAACTTATGTATCCTAAGCAACCTGCTGTCGGTGATGCAGGGCAGGCAGGACCAAGTTTGGACATCTGGTCCGGACTGAAGTACCTGGCAACAATTTCTGACATGTCTACTGTCACTGCATATGATACTGTCACCATTGACAGAATGGTGGAGGATTACATTGGTGACAGCATCCAAGTAGGCATGTCAGACAGACCGTACCTGTACTGGCAGGAAAAAGAGGCAATTTGGAGGCCCCTGTACAAATTGGCTCTATTTTACCTGAGTTGCCCCCCCTCCTGTGTGTACTCCGAAAGAGTGTTTAGTGCAGCCGGGAACCTTGTCAGCAAAAGGCGTAGGAGGTTGCTTCCACAAAATGTGGAGAAGATGATGTTCATAAAAATGAATTATCAACTCTTCCAGGGAGACCAGCCTCCAGAATGTACAGAGGGACCTGTGGTGTTAGATTCCAGTGGGGACAAATTAATACTCTGTGAGGATGAGGATGTACACAACACTGAAGAGTGTGAGGAATCGGTGGATGAGGAGGATGAGGACGACATCTTGCCTCTGTAGAGCCAGTTTGTGCAGGGACAGATTAATTGCCAGCTTGTTTTGTGGGGGCCCAACGAACCAAACATTTCAGCCACAGTCATGTGGCAGACCCTGGCGCTGAAATGATTGGTTTGTTAAAGTGTGCATGTCCTGTTTATACAACATAAGGGTGGGTGGGAGAGCCCAAGGACAATTCCATCTTGCACCTCTTTTTTTTCTTTGCATTATGTACTGTTTGGGGCCAGTTTTTTAAACTGCCATACTGTCTGCCACTGCAGTGTCACTCCTAGATGGGCCACGTGTTTGTGCCACTCACTTGTGTCGCTTAGCATAGTCATCCAGCTACCTTGGTGCAACCTTTTGGACATAAAAACACTATTGTGAGGTGTTCAGAATAGACTGGAAATGAGTGGAAATTAAGGTTATTGAGGTTAATAATAGCACAGGAAAACCCCACAAATTCTGTGATTATAGCTGTTTTTATGCTTTTTTAAAAAAAATACAGATCCAAAACACAAAACCCAGAACCCAAAACATGGATGGGTAGTTTTGGCAAAACCAATCCAGATCCAAAACACGAAGAAAGATCCAGATCCAAAACCAAAACACAAAACACGAAAAGTTGCCGGTGCACAACCCTAATATATATATACAAACAATGCATACATAACTGCCAAAACATAATACAGTGCATAACTCCACCATAACCCAATGACTATAACATTACTATTGAGTTATATAACAAATGCATTATACTGGAGTTATGTATTATATTTTGGTAAGTATGTACCGGATGCTTTTGTATGTAACCCACAAATGTTGGACAGGTTTATTTTGCAATTTAGATTTGAGTTTGGATATGCCCTTCCTAAATCTAAATATATCTGGACATTTTATAGTTATCCCTCCTGCAGTGCAACATGGTTTACCAAGCTGTAAAGAAACTTGCTTTGTTTGCTTTGCTCTGAACTCAGGACCTGATGACCCGCTCGCTAGGATGCGTTCGCTGGAAGCTGGCCGATTTATGCTTTGTGCGCATGTGTATGCATCACAGTGCGCATGGGCGAACCAGTGCGAGAGACCAGGAAGCGTTCACACGTTGCGCATAGTCAGCCCAGCAGAGTGAGTGACAGGAGCAGTTGTTTGTGAGTGGTAACAGGGGCTGGCCATTAAAAACGGGGGAGTGGAGTTGAGAACACAGGCGTGCCTGAGCGTCTCAACACCGTTTCAGAGGCATGCATAAATAAGATGCAGCATCATAGTACACATCTCCTGGCTGGATTTTACACTGAAGTTCTTGCATTGCTTGCGGTCATGTATGGTCTGCCACAAGCGCTGCAATCGCATCTGATGGTACTCAATGTACCGATGATTGCATACACTTCCTGGAGATGACATGCGCAAGTGGGTGCCTTAAGACAGGCTAGTGGGTGTCTGCATACACAAAGCGATGGCACTCAAAGACATAGTGAGCGTGATAATGCCTTGCCATGTGATCGCCTGTCTTGCTGTGGGTTGGCCAGATTTGCATACACTGGGTGCAAGCATACGCGTCTAGTGAGCGGGTCTGAATCAGGTCCTTAGAATCATCTCAGAATCACCTTTTTGTGCAGTGTAATCAAAAAAAATTATGTTTATTGATAAAGGGCCTGATTCAGCAAGGAACGCACAGGAGAGAATGCACGCACTTGGCTGTTTTTGCTCTGTGCACGAACTGGCCAGTATGATGGGGTATGTGGGGAGTCCACAGCCCCAGGGACAAGCGATTGACAGGAAGTGCCATTTGTGGATGATGACGGGGGAGTGGTTGGGTAAACACAGGTGTGCCTGTGCATTTGGACGGCGTTTCAGGGGCGTGCACAATTAAGCCCTTGCGGCAATGGACGTAGCCTGAGGTCTAATTGCACACAGGAAGCAGCACAAATCCTGAGTGAAGTCAGGTCAACCACTATTATGCTAATGTGTTCAATGGTTCTTGATGTTACCGATGCTTCCGCTGTCTTGCCAGGTATTAGAGGATGCACATGTAAGGAAGTGGGTGGTATTATGTAGTGCTAGGCGTCTGCTTATTCGGCGTGCGTATGCATTCATTAGCATATTCTCACAGCGGATGGGTGCGTGTGTCTGCATTCATGCGTTCCTTGCTGAATCAGGCCCACAGTTGTGAAAAGTACTGAGTAACCCACCTACTGATATTTGGTGTGCACTGCAATTTTATGGATATATAATCACATTAAGGGAAGGGCAGGCACAAACCATTTATCTGGATTACTACAGCATACTTTATGGAAGACAACACACAGCATTTGGTCCCAACAACCAATACAGCCTGTTACCAAACTTTCACCATACTCACACTTGTACTAATTGTATGGTATATGCAGGTGTGCACTTAGGGGGGGTTTCTAGTTGCCAAGAAAGCTTTCACTATGCCCAAACCTCTAGTATGTTATCTGGCTAATTTAACATGGCCCAGCAGTCAGCAGAAGCTTGTTATTTTTAGTTTAAAAGAAAAGAAAACTGTGGGCCTGATTCAGACCAACTTGCGAGCGCTATGCGCTCGCAAGCGGGTCGATTGTTAAGAAGTGTGCATGCATGGAGTGTGCACTGTGCGTGCGTGAGCCTCGGAGCGAGCGAGAAATCACTCGCTCCGGTGCTCGCATCCAAAAGGGGTGTCTGTTGATGTTGATCGTCAGCTCGCCCCATTTGGTAGGCGGGTCGGGGGGGTGGCTTGCCAAACGGAGGCATTCCTGAAGGAACGCCTGCTGTTTGGGGGTGGCCCCACCGATGTCAGTGGTGAGCTTCCGGCTCTATTAGAGCCAGAAGCTCACTGGGGCTTGCGGGAATGAGACCCTACCACAAGGGTCTTGTTTCAAACCCGATGACCATCACCTGGCCACTCGCAAAAGCTGTGAGTGGTCACCAACAGCTATGCAAGTGGCCAGAAGGCCAGATTTAAGAAAACATGCGGCCACCCTGATTCAGAGCGAGTGCACGCTTTTTGCGTGCGGCTCTGAATCAAGCCCAGTGTCCCTTGAATTCCCTCCCTCTCTCACTTTTACTGCAGCACGCGGCCTATACATCTTCTCTGGCAGCTCAGCAGGAACAGAATTGCCAGATTTCAATAGAAACAAGACAGGAAGAGTGAAATAAAAATGATAGGGCAGTAAATGAAAACTAAGTAAAGTGATTTAAAACAAGCCACACAGAGGGAGACAAACCAACTAAAAGAGGAGGCTTTACATTTATTAAAATAGGCATAAAGACACGTAGAAGGTACAAATTAGAGAAAGGAAGATGAGCCTCCTTCCTCTATACAAAGGGCCATGCGCTGTCTATTATCATAGAGAAGGCACCATGAGTCATTTACTTTAAACAGCACATCTCGTATCCAGATCACACAATTATTCCACCTTCATTCATTAAAAAAATATTTTATCAAAGAATAAAGCATTATTTTAACAATATTGATCTGTTTTCGCCATTCTGAGATGACAAGTAAGGAACATATATTGTGGTGGTATTGTACAAGCAGATATCTTGCGTTTTTTTCTGATATTATTATTATCCTTTATTTATATGGTGCCACAAGTGTCCAACATCGCCTTACACAGTACATAAACAAATAAGTGGACAAGAAACCAGTGACTTACAGTACAATATAATACAGGACAAGGTCATGGTTTGTACACATTGCTACATTAGCAATCATACAGTAACACAGCAGCAGGGAGTCAGCAATCAAGTGATAGATGCCCTTGTGGGTATTAAGGAGTAGAAGAACGTATAAGGAAAAGCACATGAGGGAAGAGGGCCCTGTTCATGAGAGCTTACATTCTAAATGGGAGGTGCAGACAAACAGGTGTGGCACAGATGGGGTAGACAGGGAGGAAAGAGCATGTAGTATTGGGTCTTAAGAGCCCGTTTGAATATTTGTAGAGAGGTGAAGAGTCGGAGAGGGAGAGGTAGAGAGTTCCAAAGGTAGGGAGCAGCATGGACAAAATCTTGGAGGCAGGAATGGGAGGAAGTCATCAGTTGGCAGGAGAGACGGCATGCATTTATTGAGCAAAGTGGACAGGTGGGAGTGTGAAGGGAGATGAGGTCAGAGATGTAAATAGGAGAGGATTGGGTGAGGGCTTTGTAGGTGAGTGTAAGAACCTTTAATTGGGTTCTGAAGGGGAAGGTGAGCCAGTGTGTTATAGCCCGTTGCTGCCATGGGGTTGTTGCCAGGAGACAGGGACACTGGGGCTCCTTGCTGTGAGGTCCGTCTGTCTTGTTTCAGCCGCCGCTACACTCTGTGGGACGGGGCGCTACGGATGGCTTGCAGGGTTGTTGCTGGGAGATAGGGACACCAGGATTCCCCGCTGTGTACTTGCCTTCCTGCTTCTTCATCAACTCCATTCTCTGTCTGGATTGGTTCTTCTTCCTTATTTCCCTCCTGCTGGTCCTCTGCTCTGATGCTGGTGATAGCATCCAGTACGTGTTTCCGGTTCCAGTGTGGGGATTCAGGTTCTAGTATTGTCTGTGTCAGGTCTCTAGTCTCCTCATGGTTTAGTCTCAGCAGTTTCAGCTGTTCTGCTGTACTGTGTTCCTGCTGACTGTTTCATCTCAGCACTGCCTATCATGCTCCTGCTCTGAGTATTTCAGCTTACATCAGATATCATCCCAGTGTTCTCAGTCAGACTTTCACATTGGAGTACACCATCTACAAATTTCATCCCAGCAGTCTCAGCAGCAAACAGGTGCCTTTGTGGACTTTTATACCAGCCTGCAAGGCTGCTACTCAGTCCCTAGGCTGCACCATCGCCAAGTATATACCAGCCCACAAGACTGCTACACGGTCCCTAAACTGCACCTTTGCCAAGTGTATACCAGCCTGCAGAGGTTGTGACTCGGTCCCTAGACCGCATCATCATCACTAAGTGTATACCAGTCTGCAAGACTGCAACCTGGTTCCTAGACCGCACCATAGCCAAGTACATACCAGCTACAAGGCTGCAACTTGGCCCTCAGGGCTGCAACTGGGACATTCAGTTATCTTTCTTTTTGTCAATTAATTCAGTGTTCCCCACTGCACTCCATTATCCTCAGCACTATTTATTTAGGTCCGAAGTTTCTCCTGTCCAAGGATCAAAACATAGTGTAGGGCATGAAGGAGAGGGGAGGCAAATGTAGAATGTTTGGAGAGGAAGATGAGCCAAGCAGCAGAATTGAGAACAGATCGGAGTGGAGAGAGGTGGTAGTCTCAGAGGCCAGATAGGAGGAGGTTACAGTAGTCCAATCTGGAGATGACCAGTGAGTGGATGAGGATTTTAAAAGCATCCAAGGTGAGAATGGGTCTAATCCTAGAAATATTTTTGAGATGCAAATGGCAGGCCTGCAAGAGGTGCTGAATCTGATGTTTGTAGGAGAGTGAGAAGTTCAGGATTACTCCAAGACAGCGCATTTTGGGACTAGAGGAGATAGTTGTGCCATCAATTGATAATGAAATTGGGAGAAGTGAGGTTATGTGGGATGGTGGAAAGATGATCAGCTCAGTCTTAGACATGTTAAGTTTAAGAAAGCACTGGGACATCCAGGAAGATATAGCAGAGAGACAGTTGGAGATGCAGGTGAGGAGAGAGGGGGAGTGGTCAGGGGATGAAAGGTAGATCTGAGTAACATCAGCATAGATATGATATTGGAGGTCAAAAGAGTTTATGAGTTCATCTAAAAGGATGTATATAGGGAGATTAGGAGAGATCCAAGAATAGAACCTTGGGGAATGCCTACTGTTAGTGGAAGTGGGGGGGGGGAGCCATGAGAGGAGACAGAGAAGGAACAGTCATATAGGTAGGAGGACAGCCAGGAGTGAGCAGTGTCATATAGACCAAGGGAGTAAAGGATTTGCAGGAGGAGAGGTGGTCCACAGTGTCATGAGCAGCAGAGAGGTCGAGTAGAATGAGCAGAGAGTAGTGGCCCTTTGATTTGGCAGCAAGGAGGTCATTGCTGACTTTTGTGAGGGCAGTTTCAGTGGAGTGGAGAGAACAGAAGCCAGATTGAAATGAGTCAAGGAGGGAGTGGGAGGAAAGAAAGGTGGTAAGGTGGTTGTAAACAATATGCTTAAGGAGTTTGGAAGCAAAAAGGAGGAGATAGATGGGTCAATAGTTGGAGAGTGTGTTAGGATCTAGGGTATGTTTTTTAAGAATGGGGGAGACAAGTGCATGCTTGAATGCAGAAGGGACAGTGCCAGATGAGATGGAGAGATTGAGGAGGTGGGCTAGATGGGAACAGGCAGAAGGAGAGAGGTAACAGAAGGGGAAGGAAGGGATAGGGTCAAGGGGGAGGTGGAAGGGGGGAGGACTGGATGAGGGCCATGACTTCCTCTCCAGATAGAGGGAAAAATGATGTCAGAGTTGGTAATATGTGTGTGGAGGGGTGGTCTTGGAAAGGAGAGGGTGGAGTGCTTAGGGTCTGGTTGGATATGATGCCCTGACATATGGAGTCAATTTTAAATGTAAAGTAGTTTTCAAAGTCAAGGACAGAGAGCAAGGAGGGAAGGTGAGGAGGGGAAGGGCAGAGGAGGGAGTTGAAAGTGGCAAAGAGACGCCGGGGGGTTGAGGCAATGAGGTTCTTGAACTATGATTGTTTGGAGAGGGACAGAGCAGTGCTGTAGGATGAGAGCATGAATTTTAAATGGAGAAAGTCTGCCTTAGTGTTATTTCCTCTCTTGTCGCTCCAACCGTGATTCATGAACACTTTTTGCAGGTATCACAGAGATACATTTCAATTTATAATTAGTAAAAGCATACTGTACCTGGAAATCTCCCATATTTTTAAGTTGTATGAATAAACTTTATTCCATTTAGAGGTGTGTTAAACACATTAATTCCTTATTCTAAAGACAACAGTACCCCTTTATAGGAATTGTCTGTAAATAGAAAAATGCAAGATTTCCAGACAGGGGTCCAAATGTTTGATGTTAGAAGAAACAAAAGAAAGCTTTCACTAAAGACTGTAGAAGACACTTTTTGCAGTCAAATTTTTTAATGTAAATTGCTAGTTTAATGAGTTACTAAGGGGTCTATTTAATAATTGCTACTTGCAGTAGTACATACAGTATTTTGACTCCTACATGTGAAGTAATGCTGAATTATTAGAAGGCAAAACCCTTGACTACGGGTAATAAAATATGCCATCCTCAATATTTTTGAGGAAATCACTAAGCAACATGATTACCATATATTGCACAGATTTTATAAATGAGCCAGAACATAATAACAAGCACAGGTGGATATTTACTAAACAGAGGTTTTGTATTCAACAGCACATACTATATCACATGGAATTTTCAGAGTCAAACGACTGGATTTACAGTCTACATAGGACTCATTCTCACTCTCGTTACAGAGTTTAGCTCTCTGTGTCTAGCCCTAGCAGTGATCTTATCACACATATCCAAATAGGAAACCAAATATCCAGTGCCTGATATCATCTCTATGTCACTATCAAGTTAGAATGAGCCCAATCTCCCTGCAACAACCTGTCTCCATTTGGCTGACAAGGGCCTGATTCAGAGATGGACGCAATGCCGATTTTTATGCAGATCAAGCAATTCTTTGCCATTGCGCATGCATTATATGCTGCCCTGTGCACACGCAGCAATTGATTTGTGATTCCATATGCACACAGTATCCATTTGCAAAGTGAGTGACAGGTAGTCAGCGTTTGAGGGAGGTAACATGGAATGGTAAAATAAATGCAGACTTGTCTGACCATTTAAACACCATTACATGGGCGTGTATAAATTAGTAATTGGGATCTCCTATGTAGCATGAGAGCTCTCTGTAGGACAGGTGAGCTGCTATATTTGAGACAGGTCAGACATGCTGCAAGGGCTGCTCGGCTGTTCGAAGTGCGACAATGTTACTGATGTTTACACAGGTACACAATGTCGGAAGCAGATGAGAAGGCAGTAGTGGGCCCTATGCTCAGGTAAATTTTGTAATTATTAACATATTTTTGAAGCTGCAGTCCATGTGAAATCACAGCTGCAATCGCATTAGTGTCCATCACTGAATCATGCCCATACAGTGTGGAGTGTGCATCTCATGTAGTAAGATGCGTGTGTTTCACTAGTTCAGAAGCCCAAACCTCCCAACTGTCCAGATTTAGGTGGAATAGATGCTATTTGAGGGTCTGGACTGCATTGTCCTGATCAACAAGGCAGTTGGAAGTGGATTGGGTAGAAGTCCAGGGTATCAGAAGTGCTGGACATGCCCCATAACATGTGGCCACACCCCTGTGTCTTGTGTACAAATCCCTGTTGTACACCTTATCCTGATTCATCAGTGGTAGAATGTTGGGAGGTATGGAAGCCATTTCCAAGTTGTATGATCACATTATCTAGGGATGGATGGTCATTCTGGGTAAAAGGAAACCCCTCTTAAGTGTCCCTTGTTTATGTGCTGTACCTGAAAGTGTGTTCTGCTATTAATGATGGTGTAAAACTAAATAATGCATCAGACTAAACAGCAGTTGAGATCTGTCCTATCATTTTAATATCGATATGTTTATAATGTCAACACTGAACATGTCGACAGGTTTATAATATCTACATTGACCATGTTGGCATTCAGCACATTGACATGAATGTTCTATTCACATTGTCTATCTCAAATGTCAGCAGTATGACAATGTCGATATTTTGATGTTTACATTCTGTCAATATCAACATTTTGAAGGTTTCAACATTAATGATGTCAACATTTTAACCATATCGACATCATCAATGTTGACCTTCTGAAGTTGACATTTCAAATGTCAACATACCAAATAGAGACATAATAATTGCAACCACGGTGCTTCACCATATAAACTATGTCTTTACTTGTTATTGAGCAAACCAAATATATTAACATTCAAATGAACATACAATATAAAGCAGATTTTATATGTATATATTTTCTCTATTGATTGGGGTGTGGATTAAAAGATATACAGTACACAACAGTATTTAAATACAGTCAAGATATCGTCACCATGTTTGAGAGGCAATAGGTCGACAGGTTCAAATAGTCAACAGGGTCAAAAGGTTAATTTGGACTAAGATCAAAAGAGTCAAATAGTTGACATGGTCAAAAGGACGATACACAAATGGTCAACACAGAAAAAGTTGACACATGGCTTTTTGTTATTTTAACCCTAAACCTCACCCTAACCTTTCCCAGTGCTTAACTCTAAACCTCCCCCTAGTGTCTAACCCTAACCGTTCCCTTCCACAGCCTAACCCTAACCCACCACCAAGTGCCTAGCACTAAACCTAACTCTAGCCCTAAAAAATTATGAAAAAAATATGTTGAATTTTTTTGTGTCAACCATTTGTATGTTGACCTTTTGAACATGACGACCATTCGACACTGTCAACCATCTGGTGTCATTGCTTTTACTGTCTATTTATATACTGTAGATCTTCCATCCCTTTGCCAATTGTGTTTGTTGATGGAAACATGGTAAACAAAGTAGAAGCTCAAAGTTATAAAAAAACCCTATTGTGGTTCCTTTATTCTTTTTATGTTCTCGCAACTTGTCATATTAAAGCTTAGGTATCACACATAGGCCCTGATTCAGAGCCGTTCGTTAACAGCAGTACGCTCGTTGCGTTCCGATGTTGACTAACCGCGCATGCATCGGTGTTACACTGCGCATGTGCGTACGGCAGATTGCGAGTTTTTTTTGTGTCGTTCGTCAAATAGCGTACAGGAAGTGACATGTCAAATGTGATTGACAGAACAGGGCGTTTTTGGGTGTTGACGGGGGAGGAGATGGAAAAACGCAGGCGTGGCGAGGTGTTTTTGGGACGTACATACATTAACAAATACGAACGTCAAATGTGTTCGTACCAACTCATACGTCACTGGATGATCCTCTTTCCCTTCAAAATGCTCGCACAGCTTAAGGTCTGGATAACTCGACCACATTGGCGATGGCCTTCTCCTCCGTCCCGGCACTCCACGATGTAGCATCGATTAATCACGGCTTGTCAGAAAATCAATTAGTGTTGGATTGAAAACCGGCTTGGTATGTGTTTGGAAAGCAGTTTTTTTGGATAGCACAAAACCGAACGCAGGTGGAAATCATAGCTGCTAATGTCTGGATTACACAATCAATTAGCGTACATTTGTGGGGGTTTATTTTGGCCTCAATTTGTGGTTTTTGGACTATTGTAACAATAATGTCATCATGTTTAGGTTTTTTGTCTCATTTTGTTTTTGCAAGGTGATTTTGCATCCTTAGGTAATGTTTTAAACGTTCCTTAAAGAGCCCTTTTTTTCAAATGTAAAATGTTTTTTTTAAACGTTGTTGCCTTGTGGGCCCGGATTAAATGTAACCCATTTTGACAGTAATGTCACAATACAAAGTCGACATTTGATGTAAATTTATTGCTATCCCAAAAAAAAATAATGCACATATTTTACACAAACATTTTTGGCAGTGTTCATTCCACAATATTTATTAATTGTGCAAACAATATATTTTTGGTAAACGTAAATCAAAAAATTAAAAACAATTCACAAGAAAGGAGAGGGAAGTTTTGGCCAGAAAGGAATATGAGGCAAGCACAGAAGGAGTGTGGGAAAAGTAGCCAATGCTGTCACCATTTTTTCGCCCGTTTGGCTGGGGGATGGAGGGCGCCAGACTGGGTCTGGGATGTCATCGGGCTGGCCTGTCCAGAGGCAGATGTTGTGGCCTCTGGACTAGGCACAGGGCTAGGCACATTTGGAGGATTGGCTGATGTTGTGCCAGAGGTGGAGGATCCTGATGTTCCGGCAGGAAGGAAGGTCGACTCCACCATGTGCTGGCGAACGAGCTGCTCCAGGGCATTGGCGATGCGGATGTTGACCCTGGTATTTTCCGTCAGGGCCTGACCAATGGTCACGTTGGCCGCAGCATTTTGCTCCAGGGCTCAGCCATCAGTACCAGACTGGCGTCCATCCTCTGCAGAATCTCCGTATGGAAATCCGATTTAAAATTGAGTTCTGTGAGGAGGGCCACTGCCTGCGAGGGGGATTGCCCTGGACTGGCTTCTGCAGGGTCCTCAGCCGGATGTACTGGTTCCTCCCCTGCAGAGCCAGCAGAAAATCTGCGGCCAAGGCTCCCCTCTGGAGCAGACTCATCCGCCTGTGTCTCTGTTGGAAAAATGAGAAAAGAGTCACATTAGAATCTACATATTGGCACAATAACATTTCAGAGTTGGTGACATCACAATATTTACCTGGGACACCATGAGGAGCTGCAAAGTCTGGCATGTCTGTATCCATGCTGGACACGCCAAACACCTCCACAGGCTGCACACACCCCTGTGCCAGCTCTTCTAAATCATTCAACTCCAATGACACAGGGGTGGGACCCCCACCTGTCCCCCTTGCATGTCTAGCCCTGTCCGCCAGTTTTTGCTTCAGGCGATATTTGAAGTCGGCCCATCTGTGGGTGAAATTGGAACCATTATCCTTTTGTTTAAAATGGGTTTTGGTTTTAGGGGGGGGCAAGTGTTTACTTACCGCCGTTTGACATCCCGGGCTAGACGGACATAATCACCCACCCTATTGACATCAACGGCTACCTCTTCCCACATTCTCCACTTCTGGCTTGCACTCATATTCCTGTCTGCCTGTGGCAGGATGTCCACACACTTCTGAATCAAAACCTCCATCTCCTTTCTTGTGAATTGTGGCTGCCTTTTCTTTTTGGCAGCTTTGCCCGGAATACTGGGCCCGGCAGCCTCTTCCATGTCATCCTCCTCACCTATTTGTGTAAATTTGGAGAATTGTCAACTTCACAACTTTCACAATATTATGTTTCTAATTAATCATTGAGTCAAAATGCCTGAAATACTTACCGCAAGACTGTTGTCCATTGTTTCCCTAAACTGTAGCCATGTCTGAGCTCCAAACAAGAAATACACCAGAATGTTTGGTTTGGCTCGTGACGTATTTATACATGCGTCCTTATTTTTCGGCCGCATCATTGATTGTGCGTTCCTATGATCCCTCCTTAATTTGTGCGAGAAACTAAACACTATTTATGGCTTGGGGCGTCTCGAGTCGAGGTGGCGTTTTTGGATTGTTGGAGGTTACGTTGGTTGGAGTTGATTGTTGGCGGGTTTTGGAGTTGGCGTGGGTGGAAGTACTTTATTTTTGATATATTTGCTTTTTTTATTTACGTTCGCATTTTTTCTGTTGGATTTCTTTTTGGCGTTTCTTGTTTTGGTAAGTTTTTGGAAGTCTAACTTTGCTTAAATTTGTGTCTCCTTCTGTTTTTGATTTTTCAAACCATTTTTTGTCGTCATTTCATCTCTCTTAGGTTTTTTTTTGGCTGTGCCCCAAAGACCTTTTGATCCGGAATCTTATATATTATCTCTTGGTAAGCTCATTTGTTTAATTGTTTTGTAAATGTTCATGTTTGTCTTTACGCCACTTTGGGTGGCCTTACACTTGTAACCTTTGTTTTTCTAACTCCGAAATGTTTTCAAAATTCTTTTTTTTTGTAGCTGCGTATTTTTTAACTTGGATTTGCGAACTAATTAGCGCATTTTTATTAGTTTGTATTGTGACTTGGATTTGCGAACTAATTAGCGCATTTTTATTAGTTTGTATTGTGACTTGGATTTGCGATCTAATTAGCGCATTTTTATTAGTTTGTATTGTGACTTGGATTTGCGAACTAATTTGCGCATTTTTAAATGGTTATTCATCCCGTAAAATTGTTTGTGTTTTCGCTTTTGCATTTGTTGCTTACATTTGGCCACAATTTGACGTAGTGTGTGCAATGTCGTTTTGCTCTTTGGCCAAATGTGTGTTTATCCCCTTTTATGTTTTGTCTTGCACAAAATTTGAAAACAGAAATGGCCAGCATCAAATGATGTATATTTATGTTGTGATTATTTCCAGTTTGCACGTATCATGACAATACCCCGGCATGTAAGCATCAATGGATGGTATCATCAAGCTAAGTTATATTTTTGTTTTTTGGGGGGTTAAAAAGCCTTACATTCAAATCTTGCCATTTCAGGTTGATCTGGGTCGGATTGTTCTGGCCATGCTCCCGGAAGCCGACCAACCTCAATCTCATCCCAGGCGTAGGCATCGTAGGCGTGCAAGGCCCCAGATATATAGAACACGTGTCACCCTTTTTGGAATGCCCAATGATGAGGTTTTAAGACGCTACCGTCTTCCTCCCAAAATCATCATAGACACTCTCTCATTAATAGAGAGTGATCTTGAGCGGCAAATTGACAGTCCTACAGCAATACCACCACTTACGCAATTTATGGTGGTGTTACATTTCTGTGCCTCTGGATCATTTCAAACAACGGTGGGAATAGTGGCGGGCATCTCACAATCCTCCTTTTCCCGGATCCTGAGGGCAGTGATGGAGGCACTTTTCAAGCACCTCCATCATTTTATTCAAATGCCTTTGGATATGGGTGCCCTTAGTGTGGCCAAGGCCAATTTTTACCAAATAGCTGGCTTCCCACACATCATAGGGGTTGTGGATGGTACTCACATACCACTTCAGCCTCCAGCACAGCTGGAGGCAATATTTAGAAACCGGAAACACTGTCACTCCCTCAATGTAATGGTGATATGTGATGCCTCCCTCCAGATCCTGTCCCTGAATGCAAAATTACTAGGAAGTGCACATGGCTCCTTCGTCATCTGGCAATCAGGGATATGGCACAAATTAACCAACCTACAAGCTGGTGATGCGTGGCTTCTGGGTAAGTGGAGACCTTTAGTACATAACAATGTTAAGCTTCATACAGAGTGATCCTGATGTTGTCTATTCTTTTTCACAGGAGACAGTGGCTACCCTTGCATGCCCTGGCTGCTCACTCCTTATTTGGCTCCCACACCAGGCCCACAAAGTGAGTTTAATGCCACACTTACAGCCACCAGGCAAGTGATGGAGCGCTGTATCGGCCTTTTAATAGGCCGATTCAGATGCCTCCACCGCTCTGGTGGCGAGCTCATGTATTTGCCGGATATGGTTTTGAAAATTGTGGTCCTGTGTGGGATTTTTCACAACATCGCCATAAGGAGTGGTGTCCCAATACAGCCAGAAGATGCCTTACCCGAGGATAGCCCCCCGAGGTTGGTCGGAGGTCAGTATGTGGGGGGGCCATACGCAATGATGTGGTGGCCAGATATTTTAGGTAATTATTGTCATAAAAACAGTGTTTATACCCAATGTGGTACGGTTTGTTTAAGAACATCTAATTAATTTTTAATATTTTCTCCATCTTCTGTTTTTTTCCATAATCTTTGGCACTCCAACGATGACTACTTCCTGCTACCCTTAAAAAACCTGTATGTGGAAATTTGGGGATATATTATGGTACCCATATTGCAACGCCATATTTGTGGAATCATGTTGGCATGGTCCTTCGTCAACCAGTTCTTGATTTGTTGTGGTTTTTTTATGTTTTGTTGGTATGTGTTGTATTTGTGATTATCACTGTGTGTTTTGTTTGTGATTGACCACTTTGATTTTTGAGTTATGTTGTGAATAAATGTCTTGAGAGTGAAATTTTGTACCTTTTCTTGAATGTTACAAGCAAGTGTAACCAGGTTCACACACGTTACATTTGCCTAAGGGCTAATCCAGTAATGACGCAAGTTGAGCTAAAATGTAATATGTTTTCAGGGTCCAAACAAACACCCAAAGGAATCCTGTACAATCAGTTGGCTTCGTAATATCGGCCTAAGCAGCTTGCACCCCAACTAGGAACCTGTAAAATGTAGTAATATCTAATTGTGACTACACCAAAAAAGGGAAATGAGATTGTTACTGTTAGGTGTTTCTTGTGCCTGTTTTACATAAAAATACAACACACAATCTTAGTGACAAAAATTGCAAATCCTTGCAGGAAGAGTCTACTTATGTCAGGGTAAACAATCTCTGATTTTGAAATAACGAATGAGACAGAACGTAACTTTGAAAATATTAATTTATTTAAATATAGGGAAAAAAAAAAAAACTAGTCCCTAAGGAGAACCGACATTAGGTCAAGGACCACCAGCAGACTGATTATATTGTCCCGCATACGGGCCACACAGGCGGCTAATTCAGCCCTACGCCTCTGTTCCTCTGTGGGTGAGAAAAGTGTGGGGATTAATACAACAATAATGAAACCACATTAAAAAACAAGCAAATACAAACAAACCAATATTTTGAAACAAAGCATAATTACACCATTAAAACCCATCCCCCCAAAATGGTGTAGCCCAAAAATACAAGTCCAAGAAACAAATTCCGACAGGTGTGATATGTGTATGTTGAAATCAGCAGTAACAGGTAAAGACAATCTGCTAAATCACCAAAAGTCTACCCAAAAACTCAAAAAAAGGGAACGACACATGATTACATACAAACAGTTTGTGGCGAAAAAGAAACAAAAACACAAACATACCGTTAGAAAAAACGGCAGCTCCAGAAGGCCCTCCCTCGTCCTCCTCTGAGGTGCCTCCATTCCCCAACGATCTGGGCGGGGTAATTTCAGAATCCGGGGAGGGGGTAATTCGAAGAGGGGTGGTTGGAGGAGAAGGGGAATTGGGATGGAGGGGAAGGAGCCCCGAAATTTCAGCCAAAGGGTCTTGGAAGGCTGGGGAAGAGTGGGAAATAGGGGAATTTGGGGTTGTGGAGGGTTGGCTGGGGGTTGGGGAGAGTGGGCGTGAGCGCCATCTGGGATGACGATGACGGCGTAGTCTTCGCTGTGCCCCTAAAAGATGTGAAGCAAATTGTTGTTAGTTTCAACCCAAAACCGAGAAAAACACTATTTTCTGACCAAAAAAAAAAAAACATGGCCAT
This sequence comes from Taudactylus pleione, assembly GCA_031769625.1. Taxonomy (NCBI): domain Eukaryota; kingdom Metazoa; phylum Chordata; class Amphibia; order Anura; family Myobatrachidae; genus Taudactylus; species Taudactylus pleione. Next base: position 5,641,154 of record JAUIMM010000916.1, on the reverse strand, counting down.
GCAGATATGAGTACAATGCATAAATATGACATACATGAAAACATGGCCATGCAGATATGAGTACAATGAATAAATATGACATACATGAAAATATGGCCATGCAGATATGAGTACAATGAATAAATAGGACAGACATGGAAAACATGGCCATGCTGATATGAGTACAATGAATAAATAGGACAGACATGAAAACATGGCCATGCAGATATGAGTACAATGAATAAATATGACATACATGAAAACATGGCCATGCAGATATGAGTACAATGAATAAATAGGACAGACATGGAAAACATGGCCATGCAGATATGAGTACAATGAATAAATATGACATACATGAAAACATGGCCATGCAGATATGAGTACAATGAATAAATATGACATACATGAAAAACATGGCCATGCAGATATGAGTACAATGAATAAATAGGACAGACATGGAAAACATGGCCATGCAGATATGAGTACAATGAATAAATATGACATACATGAAAACATGGCCATGCAGATATTAGTACAATGAATAAATATGACATACATGAAAAACATGGCCATGCAGATATGAGTACAATGAATAAATAGGACAGACATGAAAACATGCACACGCAGTTAGGGCCACAAAGACAAACATGAAAACCACAGTCCCTAAAACTTACTTTCTGTGATCTGCATGCGAAAGCATGCCAGCAAGCGGGGCGTCCGCCGTTGCAGGTCCGACCACCTGCGCTCCAGCTGCCCGATATGGCGGCGTGAGCCGAAGGAGTGCATGCGGCCCCGTACCTCCGCATATGCGGAACGCTTTTCGCGGTTGGTGATGGGTGGAGGCTGGCTGGTGATCCGCCTATCCATCACCTCCATTAGCACCAGCAGCTCGCGCCTGGTGAATGCGGAGGCTCTCATGATGGCAATGGTGTATTTGTTAAAAATCATTTTTAATAAAGTGGCCATAAAAAATTTGATTGACTAATGTATTTGGGTAATTAACAGGACCAATTCTATTGGTTAGTGTATGAGTCATGTGTTCGACAGGGCCAGAAATCTCTTGAGAGTTATGATAGGCTTGATGCAGTGACATGCGTAAGCAAATTTAAATAAAGAAATGAACCCCGGGAAATATGCGGGTAGAAAAACAAATAGAACAATTGTTTAATTGGGGCTAACATGTATTTTGACAAATAAAAGCGAATGTTTAAGCCGTACGTATTCTGCGGGTAAACACAAACACGGACAAGAATAAAATTTATTGCATTGTGTTTAAAAAAAAAAAAAAAAACAATTAAGCTAATTGATATATTGATTGGCATGATACGATTGAGGGAGGTAGGCAGAATAAACGAGCAGTTAATCGAAATCTGACAGTCCCACTTCCGGGTAGTACTTGTGCGTGCGTTCCCTTCAAGCCACTTCGGGGATGTACGCTCGCTATTTGGCACGCTCGTTAGTTAGAGGAGGGGTCGGTTGAGTTTGGGGAGGATGTTTGGCTGCGTTCGAAAATACGAGCAAGTGCTTGAATTTACATATTTTTTTACGTACGCCGAACGTACGAACGGCCACTTGCGTCCGGGTCTGAATGAGGGCCATAGTTATAGTTTAAGTTTATCAGGACCCATTTTTATTTGAAAATTCCTGTAGTATGAAACCACCCAGAGATTTATAAAGTGGTATGTGTTACTAAGCACTCATTAACATAACATACAATATGCAATCAAGAGTAATTAAGCCAAGTATGGAAACTAGTGCAATATAATTACTTCTAGCATATGCTAAACAGCTAATTACAATGTTCAACAATATTATTGAAAGCTATTTTTGAAAGTAACTATTATTATTAGTCACTTATCATTTTAATTGTAGCAAGTGTTTATATTACATTAGGTAACAATACATTTACATATTTTCATATTATAATCAAAATGGAAAATACAATTTTAGTTACTGTAGTTTCATGTATAAAATGTGACAGAGTATGTGACATACTTAATAGGCATGGCAAAGAGAAAATATCATTTACATTTATGTTTATAAGTTAAATTTTCATTTAATGTCCCAGTAAACCAATTATTGGACATTTTCATGAATATCAAAGCATGTATAATTCTAGTTTATATAACATACACTAAATACGTAAAGGGTATAACTTAACTACATTGGATTAAGTTAGAATAAGAAAAAAAGTATGTTTCTGCCTAAATGATACATTTGAAGTGTTCTTGAAATGTTCCATATACAAGAACAAGGACATGTCTCATCAATTTCAAAGTGATGTAAAGAATTTTATATGTGCTGGTTTATGAATGTTTTGTTTTTTATTAGTTATATAACTTTAGGGCCAGTACACACAGGCATTAAAAAATAATAGTAGTTTAAAGGTAGGCAAACAATGTAACATAGCACTGCGGAAGGCTGGCCAGCTTCACACCTTGAATGTTGTGTTCAGTGCTGGAGGCTATATGAAGAACATGAATACATTTAATAATAGACAGTAGTGGCTGGAAAACTGTGCCAATGAGTATTGTGTTGCGTGTGCTGCACATAAAGAAAGGTTGTCCTCCTTAATAGCAAATAAATAGTAAATCAAGATATTACTGCGCACTACTCCTTTACTGACTAGTTGTGATCTGACTTATTGTTGTGGGCGGGATTTATATATTTATGATGTCCTTTCCTATAGCCCTATGTTTGAAGTTGCATAAGATCTTGTACAATCCTAAGGGTGTGCAAATAATAAATAAATATTCAAGAATCTCTTAGTGAAATGATCATAATGTCACCAAGCTGCTGTTTATTTAGGTTTCTGTTCAAAAATACTTAATGAACATGCATATGCCCATTCTGTCCTGGCATCTTTCTTGCTACAGTGAATACCCTGCAACCTGGGGGTATAGAAGACTAGATAACTACAGCAAATGTTACTGATTATTGTGTGCTGTTGATAGGTTGGGCATACTAGAGACACCAGTTAAGAGAGAGCTTCATGGGGGCTAGACTGGTTAAGATCAGCTTCTTTTTAGCCTGATCTTCCCTATATCACTTTCATTTTGACATTTTTTTTTTAATTCTTCAAGAGAGTACGTTTGGTGAGTAAAATCAGTAGTGAAATATGTTGGGTCAACTCTTTTTCGAGTAAGGGTATTTTTGACAACACTCACCGAAAGGAATCAGTAATATCAATTATGCGGATTGATATATAGTGACATGAAATGGGGGAGAGCAGGAAGCCCAGGTTACTTTCACTGGTGGGCAAGTTATTGAACTTCTCCATCTTATTCCTTCCCCAAAACATGATAGTTGTTTTGGGATGAAGGACCACTGGTCGCTCCATTTTAAAGCCCACTTTAATTTTGACCCTTCTCAAGCACTTACGATAGTTGTTTTGGGGTATTTTCTTGCACAAATTATAGGATAGTTGCATTGATGCTTTGTTAAGCCATAATTGCCCTGGTCTGGACACACTTGCGCCATTACCACCATTTAGACTTTTAATCAACAAATATGACCAAATGTAACCAACACAGTTGTGCCAGTCTGTTTTTCTTTTAGTGCTAAATTAAATATGTTATAGGTTTTTCTTAATGGTATCATAATCCAAACCATCATCAACCTTAAGGTGACTGTAAAGTAAAACAATGTGAATTGAAATAGAATGTAGAAGGTTAAAAGGTGCAGTTTTATTAACATCTGATATTGGAAATATATTTCAGCACTAGAAATGGATTTCTCTTTGCAACAGACCATGCTTCAGAATAACAAATTATATATCATTTATTACACTGTAAGAGAGCCCTCCGGAATATTGAATGAACTCAATTAAGACAGAAGAAGAGGTTTGAATATTCCCAATGGAGGCACTTGGAATTCACTTTAATTTACAGACTAAAATGCAAACTTTTCTTTCTTTTAAAACTTATACTGTTGCATTCTACCAAAGTAGATATGTTAGTCTTACAAAATAAGTGAAAATAGTCTTTAAACTAATAAAATAAAGAGGGGTTAGGAAACTAGTCCAGCTTCCCAGATCCCCAGTGAAATAGGCTATCTGAAGGCTTTATGAACAAAGGTGGATTTGCTTAGGGGTGCAGAGCTACAGCCCCCCCAGTAAAATCCGCCAATTAGAGGGACTGCTTAGCTGTGGCATCCCATAGCAACCACTCCCTGCTAATTGTATCCAGGCAGGCAGTCCCATGGGAGGTGTTTTCTCCCTCTGGGACTGCCATTCTGGACAGCAATTAGCCAAAAGAACACTTCCAATGGAGAGCCACTTTCCTGATAAAATGGCAGCACTATTTGGCTTCTAGGGGCTGCAGCCAAAGCAGTCCCTAGAAGCCTGTTGTCAATTTGTGCATATGTATGGGATTGTGATCCTACACATGCACACAAAGTGGCTGCACAGACCGGCACAGAGCTGCGAGCATATGGTGCAGACACCCTGGATGTTACATTAAAAAAATCAGAAAGTATGATTGTAAATCAGTGATACAATAATGCTATATCAAGCATTATATTTTTGTCTCAAATTTTTTTAACAGTAATTAAGAGTCTCTAATTCTCAAACATTTTGTATTCAACATTAGTACATGAATAGATTTTTTTCAATGTGTTTAAGAATGTATTAAGTACATGCAGTGGCGTCACAAGGGGGGTGCGGGGGGTGCGGGCCGCACCGAGTGTCACCCTCCAAGGGGGTGACACCAAAAGCCACAAACTCATGTCCGCAGTGACTCCTGCCTGCACCCCACGCACGTGCTACCGCCACCACACACCTGAGTCCCGTCCTCATTCACCAGTGTGTTCCCCGCTACCAACCCCCCCAGCAGGGGGTTGCAGTTTGATAGCTCCCCCCCCCCTCCGGGTGAAACTAAGAGGTGGTATGAGAGAAATGAGTGTGCCTATCACCTACGAGTGGGAGCTCCCAAGCTCCGCCTACCTGCTTTTGAAGATTTCAATACACGGGGATTCCGCTGGTGTCTGGTCACATGTGCGTCATGACGTGATGATGTCATGGCACACGCGCCTCTGAGTGACTGTCTGTGAAATTGGAACCTGTGAAGAGCCAGAGTGCCGAGGGGGACCAGCACCATCAGGCTGCATCTGTAGATGGAGAGTGACTGAGAGATCTGTGGTGACTGACAGCTGCCTGCCACTGATAAAGAGGGGATCAGTCAGCTTCAAGCACTACTTAAAGCTATAAGGTAAGTAATTAGTTTTTTGAAGCTGCAGAACAGGGTGAGGGAGGGGGGAGGCTCTCTGCATTGCATTTAATCTGCAATGAAGTATAAATGGTGGGAATATATGTAGGTTTGTTGCAAGTTTCAGTGAACTTATATGGAAAAAGGTTTGCTTAAAAGGTACATTTATATATATATATATATATATATATATATATATATATGTAAATATACACACCCATACTTGCAAGTAACAAAATTGGTTACCTCAGTATGGGCCTGATTCTGAGTTGGAAGCAGATGCTATCACAGCTATATCTTTTGCCGCAGGCGTGCCTGCGTTCTTATGCAAATGCCGGTACAAATTCACTGCTCTGTGTACTAGCGTGCATTTCATTGTGCATGGACTGAGATGTCCACTAGCAAAAGCTATAGATGCCACATTACCGTCCAGTATGTCTTTTAGACACATTATTGGCGTAACATCGGTCGCACCATCGAAATTTGCAATAGCCCTATATCAGGTGCTTTTTCTCCTGAGTATGGCCTCCTTTGTGAGCGGCCATGCTTCTCTGTATGTGCCCACTTTCAGCAACACACCTACCTCACTCCCTTAAGATGCAATATTAGCATGTCTTTTTTTACACCCCTCTTTTACCACCCAAGAATACACACTCAAATTCTCAAACCCTGATTCCAGATCTGTACTTTACAGAGTTTCGGGGTGCATTCTCTGTGCATCTTAGATGCATTTGCAATATGAAAAAACATTGGCTGATTGCATCCATATCGGCAATGCTGCTGACTCAGAATCAAGAACTATGGGTTTCATTCAGAGGATGTTGAAGGGTCTGTGCAGGACCCATTCTGTGCATGTGGTGATCCTGCTCACAGATCCCCCAAACGGCAGTATGATTGATCTGTGGCATTTGGGGAGGCGGAGCAGAGGGAATGCACTGTTCCCGGAAACACGGGGACTGTCGCCTCCATTTTCCGGGAGGGATGAGGCCAGGGTCTGCGTTGGTGGGCGCAGATTCCTGGCCTCTTGCGTGAGCAAGCACCGGCTAGGCTGCAGGAGGATTCAGATCCCACAGCCTGACCAAAAGAGCAATCATCACGACTATTGGTCGCAATGGTGATCCTAGCCTGTGACTACATTTGCTTGTGAGATGGACGGATTTGCACTGCCGCTTGTGTTCAGCTGTGTAATTCCATCCATCTCTCTGAATCAGGCTCTATGTTTTGATCATTGGCTATAATATATGATGATGAGACGGTATTAAGAATATATCCATACACCATGAAAAGCTACTTTTGGTATGTTTATATAATCTGATTTGCCTTCTATGACAAGTTATGGGGCCTATTCATCATTACTAAAAATATCGATGGAGGTAATTAGGTTTAGCGCTCGCATGGAGTTCTACCTAATTACTGGAGGGATTCATCATTCCTCCTCCCTATAACTATCTATTCCGAAAAGCTGTCATTTTTGCAATGACAGCTTTTCAGGAAATAGATACTTTTCCCTGCCTACACTACCTTACCGCAGCTGTAATCAGTGCTATGCATGCACTGTTACATTCACAAAAGTGGCGCATGCGCAGCACTGATTACAGCTGCGGTAATTCTGTGTCCTTAAAACCATTATTTTAGCGTTGATAAATAGGCCCCTATGAGTTGAAAACAACGAGGTGAATAAAACAAAGTAAATACTTGGGTAAAAAGCTCATTACACCCAAAATTTCAAATGTGCAGGTAAGATAACATGCTTAAAGGCTTAATAAATGTAAAAAGTTACTACAAGGTATATGGTTGATAATCTGTCACATATAAAAGGCTATCAGAATATATAAACATACCAAAATTGATTTGCACATGGTGCACTCATATATTCGCAATAACTTCTCATCATCACTTTTATAACTAGAGATCAAAACTTACGATGGTAACCAAATGTGATAAGAAAAATGGGAAAGGCCTATATACTGTGTGTGTATGTGTATATATATTACAGTGATCGCAAATACATGCTATAGTAGGCCATTTACTCTGAAATGGCTGCCTAGGAATCTCAGGATTGGCCACACTAGTCTTGAGACAGAGTGGCAAACTGATAAGAAACAGTAACACAATTTCTACATAGGTGGGTATCCAATTAGTCCCGACGCCGGCACTTATCAGGGTTTTTTTTTCAGGACCTAAGGTGTCCCAAAAAATAATCCACAATAAGTGCCGTTTCCCCCCCCCCAAAAAAAAAGAGAACAAATAGGTCCGTGAGCTTATTGCGGCTCCTATGTGTTTACAGGAGAACTATCCTATTATTATGCCTAAAATAATAAGATAGGGTGAAAAAAAACATTGGCGAAAATCGTGGATAATCGGCGAAAAATCCCCGTGTTTTGCCGATCGCTGGAATCAATTAACGCTTGAACGATGTTCGGGCTAACTGTATACCGCCCATAGTGCTGGAACTGGGACAACCCTACCAAATGTGTAGTTTCGTCTATGGGGAGGAGCAGTGTAACTGCTGGGCTGGTAAGGAGGGAGAGTTTGCGGAGCTGCGCACCTTGATCCCGATTTTTTTATTTTTTGGTGGATGGAGGGGGGGGGTGTCACCATGCGTTACAGCACCGGGTGACACCAACCCTAGTGACGCCTCTGAGTACATGTCCTACCCAACTGCTGTTTGATCAGTGCAGGGCATTATAAATATGGACAGGATCCAACACTGGTTATCATCATGAAAAATATTGCAAAGTTGAATGTTGTGTTGGTGTGCAGTAATGAAGGCATTATACCAGGAACCAGAGGAATCATCTTTGACAAATGAACTCCTGTTTACCCCAGAAGAAATTCTGAGGACCATCTATGTTGATAGGTTATACTTCTCTTGATTTCTGGCATGCAATGTCACCAACTGTAGGTTATTTCTTGTTTTTATTTTGTCCTTTTTATTTTGAGGAACTGTTGAATTCAAGTAACGTTGCACATCCAATAGGAGAGAAATTATTTCAGTCTGTGATATGCTCTGATGCAAGAATTAAAATTGTGAGTACTGTAGTCTCAAAAATACCATGTGCTCCCATTGGTCTTACCTTGCATACATTGGATGCTCATTTGTTTCCTTTGAGGCTGACATCAGTGATGCTGTGATACAGTATTTGAGAATCATCAGTGGATGCCGGACTTGTTGTTTATTGACCTCAATTTGAATGCACTTTGGGCCTGAATCAGGGTATTACGCTATTGCTGCCGCTGCTGCGTATTTGAACGCAGCGGCTATGCAAAAATAACCACCAGGAGATGTACTGAGATGCCCACCTGCAGCTTTACAAAATCCACGCTTCTATGTAAAATGTGGCAGCATCTGGTCTATTTGCAACTTCTATTTACTCCCCGATTTGCCTGCAAAACTGGCTGAATAGAACAAAATGAATAATGGTAAATTCCCGTGTGCCGAAGTGAATGAAAAGTACTTCAGAATTGAGTCGATGGTGTATTATTTCTAGTGCAAAAAACAGGCAAATTTGGGGGATTAACACCCCCGAAATGAAAAAAAACCCCGATTTTAACAATAGTAAATTTCCGTGTTGGTAAAACCAATATTTACACCCGAGATTGTAATCTCGGACTAACACGAATCTTAGTAAATTTACCCCCTAGTGTCTATACGCCATACAGCGCAAGACGCTAGACGTTACTGAGTTGCTCCAAGGAGTAGCCTACCATCTTTTCCTTTAAATGTTGTGTCTTATAAACATCGCAGATGCAGTGAAACACCACTCACAGTGTACTAATATTAAACACGTAGAAAGTCGCAGAAGAAGCACAACAGAACTTAACTTGAGGAAAACCCACGTCTGCCCACATCAAAGCCCTTCATATGCAGAATCAGACTCAGTGGCAAAAAAAATATACAAATGTAGCACATCAAATTGATCAGTGTAAACTAGCAAAGTAATTTGGTTGCTTCCAGTTTTTTCATTTATGCACATAAAATGAACATTTTCAGCGAGAAAGTAAACAGTGTATGAGGACACATCTGTAATGCCAGACAATGATTTCATTTCTGAAAAGGATTAAAGTATGTGAGGCAAGTTTACAAGGATTGATGATCCAGAGGGGTTGGTGAATTTATCATGTCAGCTGTTAAGTTAGACTTGAATCCAAGCATATGCAGTTGTGATAGACATTCTCCAAAGAAAAGAGAGACCATCGCAAATCCCTAAACCTTTATCATTAATATTGCAAAATTGTACATTTTGCTATCAGATGTACTGACAAAAAAAAAAGATTTTTTTCTGCTTCAACACCAATAACTGTTTCAGGAAAACACATTTTAGACACACAACAATATTTACTCCTGTTTCAGCTACAAAGAGAAGTATTGTTATAATTACTATTACTATCATTTACTATTCTTGAACTAGAGTTGCGAGAGAAAGGATTTATTGTGTCTTCCGAGTTGAGTGCATTGATGGTTCATCTTTGATGGCTGTAATCCACTGGCCTAATTATGAATATTTCAAATAAAATGAATACAAGAAAGAATTGTTTTTTTTGCTTTATTGGCTGGCCTAATTTTCCATTTGTTTTAGGGTTCCTAACTTCCCTATGGTTAATTGAGCCCAATCCAAACATTATGTGGAAAAATTGGGCAATTGCTTTCATACCATATCTTGGATCAGATTTTGGTCCAAGAACTAGTACAGTACTATTGAGATTGACAATATCCAAATAAATTTACAGTACCATTTTTTTACAGTGCTGTGTAATATGTAAATGAAATATTAATTACATTTTTACTATGAAAAACAACAAAACTGCCAAAACAATTCAGTCAGCATACAGTAAAGTTAGGAGGCAGATATTTTTTAAAGCATATTATAAATTAATGAAACTTATGAACTGCCACTTTTTTTAGGTCGAATATATTTTTTTTTACAAAAGTGTTTTCCACACATACTGTATAAATATATCATTTTGTGGGAAATAAGTCTCATTGATTCACCAACAGACTGTCCTTGTACCCAGATTGACGACTGTTCTTATTTCAGACCCAACCAAAAAAACACAGAAGATCACCTATGCTATTATCTTTTTATTATTTGCTCCTGGGTTTTAGAGCTAAAATGATTATTGTTTTCTGTGTACATGCAGCATCAGTAAAATTTAGACAAAAAAGTTTACCCGTTCATTTCAACACACAAGGTCACTTTAATGAAGCAATGTCAGCTTATATCATTGTAATAAATGGGACACTTATAGCATTTTCCACAGTCCATAAATTATGCAATACACAATAAGCAAACATAAGGCACACATATGAATCAGCAAAATAAAAATCAAAACAACCTCCTCGAGAACCTGAAATGTTGCATTTAATAACATTTATTACCAGGAAACCTGTGATAGGTTTATTATCTCAATAAATGACCTTTTCCTTCCTGTTTCAAAGACATCCAACATAAATAATACACAGGTATTCCATTAAAATGTTCTGATAAGCGAAGGCCAAAGTAAATTTCAGCATTTTTTATTTCTAACATAAAAAATGGTATTAAGTTACTCAGAGGACCTGTCCACTGTTGAGCAAGTTCTATAAAGACTTAAAAATATGAACAAATTGGCAAATATTTAATTTTTGAGTAATTAGGCTCAATATTTGTAAATCCTAAAACCATATAATTGTTCTGCCTGTAAAAAGTGCATATTCTAAAGAAATTTATGTCCAGATAGGTTTTACAAACTCAGAAACTTTCTTTCTCTTTGGTATGGATACTGCCAAGCCTGCAAAAGGCCAGACTTGTAAATTAAGTGCGTAATAAAATGCATAATTTGTCAAGTTTAAATAGAAAGCAAGGTAAAATTAAGTAGCAAAAGTTAATATGCCAGGATGCACCAGCATGCACTTTAAGAAGGGGATTCCAGTTGCTAAGTTACTCCAAAGAAAACCTTCAACACAGGGGTGTAACAATAGCCCCTGCAGAGGCTTGGCGCATGATGGATTGGTGGGCATAGTGGCTTGGGGGCAGTGTTAATGCAAATTCCATGCAGTCTAGCAAAACCCCTGGCAACGAGCATGGAACCCAGAGCATAAAACCCCTGACTACGAGCATGAGAATCCTGACAATGAGCAGGTAATTTAAAAGTAATTAGAAGCCTTACTGTGGGGCATAAAATGGTGTCAGGGGCATAACTGTATATGGCATAATGTGTAAAGGGCATTACAATGTGTGGCATATTGTGTAATGGGCATTGTAGTGTGTGGCATAATGTGTAATGAGCATTACAGTGTGTGGAATAATGTGCAAAAGGACATTACTGTGTGTGGCATAATGTGTAATGGGAATTACGGTGTGTGGCATAATGGATAAGGGGCATTATGGTATGTGGCATAATGTATAAGGGGCATTATGGTGTGTGGCATAATGTGTAAGGGGCATTACTATAAGAAGGAAAAATGACAAATAATGTAAACTATGGGGGAGTGGGGGCACATTTTTAACTTCACACTGAGAACAAAATTGCCTCAAAATGGCCATGTATTAGTTTTACCAAAATGCCATGGAGGGGTACCAGAAACTTTTTTGGCAGTGGGGAGCAAAATTTAGTCATGTCATTGCTTCTACAGTACTGTACATTGTAATTCTTGAACACTACATTGTAATTTTGACTGGTTTGCTCATTTTGAATATACAAATTTACCAAGGCGTCATAGTGAAATATGCATAGGCAATCAATTAGTAAAGTTAAGTAAATTGTGGTATTCCTCTATCCCCATAGAGGTGTATAGGGATGGGGGCAAGCAGCACTAATGTGAGCATCAGAGAATCCAGTGTTTAGATTTATAAACAGATTTGTCATATAGAGATCTGTTCTATTGTCACATATTGGATGTAACACATTTTTTTTCTATTCCAATATTGTCAGTATCATTTGTATAACCATTTTAATGTACTAGGCTTATTGATTTTAATAGTTTGTATGAATCGCTTATATTTAATTTGCAGTATATACTGTATTTCTCCATCTTAAAATAAGTTCTTTTGCTTTTGGCACTTTATTTTGTTTCTTTCCACCTTCAACATATGTTGCTTTTGGCATAGTTTGTAATATTTTTGTATATACAGATATGTCTACATACATGTAGCCTCCTTGCACGTTAACTAGCCCTTCTAGTTGCCCCATGCTGTGGGGTGACTTGATAGCACAGAGGACCTCATTCAGACCTGGTCGCAAGCGCTAAGCGCTCGCAACTGGGTCGATGTTTAGGCCCTATGCACACGCAGCGGCCGCACTGCACGAGCACAAGCCCCGGAGCGAGAAAGGAATTCTTTCGCTCCGGAGCTCACTACAAAAGGGGCGGCTGTCGATGTTGATCAACAGCTCGACCCATTTTCTAGGCATGGCGGAGGGTGGTTTCACAAACGGAACACCTGCCATTTTGTGGGCGGCCGCACTGACATCAGCAGCTCCCTGGGGCTTGCGGTTGCCGAGACCCAACCTTAGGGTCTCGTCGCAAGCCCCAATGGTCGCGATGGTCTTGACCATTGTGACCATCAACCTGGCCGGCCGCTAAAGCTGTGGGTGGTAACCCACAGCTTAGCTAGCGACCAGGAGGCCGCACTTGAAAAGTCAAGCGGCCGCCCTCATTCAGAGCGAGCTCTCGCTTCTTGCGACCGCCTTTGAATGAGGGCCAGAGTGTCTTTTTGTGCAACAATTCCCTTTACAGTGTTACAGCCACTGACACTGTGATGTAGCATTTTGCATGCAGATAGAGCCGCAGTCGCACAGAGAACATAGGCATGCCGCATATCATTTTAATCAGCAGAAGCTGCTTGTGTGTCCACTGTAAGGGAAAAATTTGCACGAAAAGATGCTCATTGCTGCCAAGTCGCACAGCAATCCAGCATTATGTGTAACGTGACTTGTAGCGCACAGAGGATAGATGTATATGAACACATCTGCATATATATACTGTATACATACACATCCAAACTTTTTCCTTTTGATTTTGTATTTAAAACAATCAATATTTCGACATATTTTGGTAATTATTTGTAAATTTTTTAATTACATTTTTACATTTGTATGTAAACATTTCTGACATTTTAACAGTACTGCACATTTGAATACAAGTACGGGATTTATTTAAATGGTAAATCTGACTATTTCTTGTTGCTATATCCTTTCAATCAATATAGATTAATTATTGTTGATGTTATTTGTATTTTTTTATATTTGAACCATACCTTCAGTACCACCATATTTAATCCTAAATGTTTCCCTTTTTGAGCTACAGTATGAAGATAATAACAGGTATTGCTTTACAATGTGCAGGTATTAAACTGGACATTTTCCATTTGTGATGTAGATTATAGAGTAATGATCAAGTAACTGAATGTTGTTATCAGCACTATATATACAGTAAAACTGCACCGTTTTCAACCTAAAACATCTTCAATTATGTAGATTTGAACAATTTTAATCGCACCTACTGCAATTTATTTGAGTGAAAAAAAATAGTGTTTTATATAACAAACAATTTGAGGTCTGCAGTTGAAATAAAATATGTTTAATTGATTTCAACCGAATGCACTATTTATTTAAATGTTCAAGAAATTTTTATATAATGGACAAATATAAGGTTTAGTCAGTATAATAAACTATATTGCAATAATCTGAACCACATTGACTGTGGCATTTATTTGTGTAAAAAAAGAGACATTAATTAGAATGACAAATTGTGTTTCAGTCATTTGATCCACACATATGGGTAGATGTACTATGCCTTGGAGAGAGATAAAGTGGAGAGAGACAAAGTACCAACCAATCAGCTCCTTATTATTATTTTTGAAACACAGCCTGCATGATGGCAGTTAGGAGCTGATTGGTTGGTACTTTATCTCTCCAAGGCTCCCCCATACTGTGATAATTAAGTTTTAAAATATTTTTAGATATGTACATAAACTGAGAAATTATTGACACTAAAAAATCATCCTGTTTTTTAGAATGGGATTTATAGCGATTATGCATGGCTAGATACTGCAACATATCTCATATATCCATTATGAACAGGTATCACATTTCAAGATGTGTAAAAATTCAATGTAGACTTTGAAATATGTGCAGTGTGCAAACTGAGTATTGCAGATAGCAACAGAAGTGTAGCATTGATAGCTTAATATAGTCAAATCTGTGTAGTCAAGTTTCACTAAAGGGACCGAGAGATGTTTTTCCTGTCGTACAAACTGGAAGTATTTTAAAAGACGGTGGCCATGTGATATGGCTTTTGCATTGTGATTTACTCCTTTTTATTAGATTCATTATGGTAAGTTTGATTCTACCAGAGTGGGTTTTTAATCTATTAGAGATGTGTGCCAACTAGAGATGAGCGGGTTCAGCTTCCAGAGATCCGAACCCACCCGAATTTAGCAGAATCAAGTCGGATCCAAGCAGGCTCGGAGTTTCCCACCTTACTCGGATCTCGAAACCGAGGCAAAACGATAGAGTCTGAAATCTAGCGGTTCGCGAGCTTTCGTCTCTATGATCAATGTAGTATATAAGGGACCACCCGACGGACACCATTTCACTCCGGCTATGGAGACTGAAAAGGGAGGGTGAGTAGTGTAGGGCAGGGAGAGGTGCTGGTGCTGTCTGCTGTGTCCTGGGCTGGTGACTGCTGATCCATTCTGGACTGGTGCTGTCACTGTGCTGTCTGCTGTGTACATCTGGGCTGTTGCTGATCCATCTGGGCTGTCTGTGCTGTCTGCTGTATTCTGAGCTGGTGTTTTTCATGTCTGCTGTGTCCATCTGGGCTGGTGCAGATTCAGAACTGTGGATACATCTGGGCTGGTGCAGTATCCATCTGGGCCCAAGTTCTGGACTAAAAAAATTAAAAAATATATAGACAAAAAAAATCAGTCAAAGTGTATTTTAGATTTTTCTGTGTGTGCGTGTGTGTTAGTTAGTGCTGCCTGACTCCAGTCGTGCTAAAAAAAAAAATCAATCAAAGTGTCTTTTATATTTCTCTTTGTGTGTGTGTGCGTGCATATTACAGCAGTACAGCACAAGATCCAGCCAGCAATGCAAGTTGCAAGCTAGTGCTGCCTGACTCCAGTCGTGATCATGTGCATGTCAGCCACACCTGGCTGTCACTGTCATCGGTGTAGGTGCACAGGGGTGCTGTGCTCCTGTCTGTTGAGGGGCAGCTGCCCAAAATAATAAATAAACAATTTTCATTGTGTGCATGTAAGCCGCACCTGTCATAGGCGTAGCTGCACAGGGGTGCTGTGCTCCTGTCTGTCGAGGGGCTGCTGCCCAAAATAATAAACTATTTTCATTATGTGCATGTTAGCCACACCTGTCATCTGCGTAGCTACGCCGGGGTGCTGTGCTGTTGTCTGTCATGGGGCTGCATGAATATTGCAATGTAAACTTCTTTTTTTTTAAGTTATTGGGTTACAAAAAGTTGAGTTTTTTTACTCTTAAACATAGCAGAAATGTTATCCTAACAGCTTATAAAGTTATATGCTCTAAAAAACTAAAGCCTATATTTATTTACAAACCTATAGACATCCTAAGTTCTAAAACTGTTCTATTCAAAAACATAAACAAAAGTCAGAAGAGGCCTCAGAGAACATGAAAAATAAGCTCTTGGTGCTGAACTTCAAGGGATTTCTCCATCATATTCTGCAGTGTGGAAAGGTTTAATTCACGTTTTCTATAAAGCAGTTCAAAGTTACAGCCTTCAAAGTGTCTGGCTATAACACCCACCTTTGCCAGGAATTACCACAGATTATTACAAGCAAAGGATTCATCTGTCCGGAATCTGTCTGGGAATTCATGGATCGTATTTCGCCTGAATGCACTAAGACATCCAGTGATTCTGTCACTGTGTTCTGTAGCCGACTTTATTCCTACCTGAATCGCAAACTGAAATATGGAATAGTAAGCACAGACAACATGGAGGCCTTTGTTATTCTGCTGCCTGCATGCCAACCAACACCTCACAGATTACACCCACTGGGAGGACCAGGTCTTGATAATGACCATCCCCATCTGTTGCTAGGCCTTCTTCTTCCAAATCATCCATCCTGGACTTCCTGTCCAAAAAGGGTGAGCAGGGTACAGAAAGAGGAGCTAGATGTCGCTGATGACATTTTTTTTCTTCTATAATAGATGATGTGGAGAGATAAGAGCTTCAGATGTTGGAACAAGGGGCTCACACCTATTTGGCTTCTCCCCAGAGAACAGAGTTCTGTTCCTCAGGAAGTGTCTATGCCTGAGCTGATAGGTAGGTAGTCTCTGTCTGTTGGTAAACACCCTTCAGGAGATGGTAACTAGGGGTGTGCACCGGCAACTTTTCGTGTTTTGTGTTTTGGTTTTTGATCTGGATCTTTCTTCGTGTTTTGGATCTGGATTGGTTTTGCCAAAACCACCCTTCCAAGTTTTGGGTTCTGGGTTTTGTGTTTTGGATCTGTATTTTTTTTAAAAAGCATAAAAACAGCTAAAATCACAGAATTTGTGGGGTTTTCTACTCCTGTGCTATTATTAACCTCAATAACCTTAATTTCCTCTCATTTCCAGTCTATTCTGAACACCTCACAATAGTGTTTTATATGTCCAAAAGGTTGCACCAAGGTAGCTGGATGACTATGCT
Source organism: Taudactylus pleione (assembly GCA_031769625.1). Classification (NCBI taxonomy): domain Eukaryota; kingdom Metazoa; phylum Chordata; class Amphibia; order Anura; family Myobatrachidae; genus Taudactylus; species Taudactylus pleione. The sequence continues at coordinate 5,624,321 of JAUIMM010000916.1, read as the reverse complement.
AAGCGACACAAGTGAGCGGCACAAACAACTGGCCCATCTAGGAGTGACACTGCAGTGGCAGACAGTATGGCAGTTTAAAAAACTGACCCAAACAGTACATAATGCAAAGAAAAAAAAGACGTGCAAGATTGAATTGTCCTTGGGCTCTCCCACCCACCCTTATGTTGTATAAACAGGACATGCACACTTTAACAAGCCAATCATTTCAGCGCCAGGGTCTGCCACACGACTGTGGCTGAAATGTTTGGTTTGTTGGGCCCCCACAAAACAAGCTGGCAATTAATCTGTCCCTGCACAAACTGGCTCTACAGAGGCAAGATGTCGTCCTCATCCTCCTCATCCACCGATTCCTCACACTCTTCAGTGTTGTGTACATGCTCATCCTCACAGAGTATTAATTTGTCCCCACTGGAATCCAGCACCACAGGTCCCTCTGTACATTCTGGAGGCTGGTCTCCCTGGAAGAGTTGATAATTCATTTTTATGAACATCATCTTCTCCACATTTTGTGGAAGCAACCTCCTATGCCTTTCGCTGACAAGGTTCCCGGCTGCACTAAACACTCTTTTGGAGTACACACTGGAGGGGGGCAACTCAGGTAAAATAGAGCCAGTTTGTACAGGGGCCTCCAAATTGCCTCTTTTTCCTGCCAGTACAGGTACGGACTGTCTGACATGCCTACTCGGATGCTGTCACCGATGTAATCCTCCACCATTCTGTCAATGGTGACAGTATCATATGCAGTGACAGTAGACATGTCAGAAATTGTTGCCAGGTCCTTCAGTCCGGACCAGATGTCCAAACTTGGTCCTGCCTGCCCTGCATCACCGACAGCGGGTTGCTTAGGATACATAAGTTTTTTCCTGGCAGCCCCAGTTGTGGGAGAAAATGAAGAAGGAGCAGTTGAAGTGTCACGTTCCGCTTCAGCTGACAGTGTTTTCACCAGCAGGTCTTTGCACCTTTGCAAGCTTGTGTCAGCCGGAAAGAGAGACACCACATAGGCTTTAAACCTAGGATCGAGCACGGTGGCCAAAATGTAGTGGTCTGACTGCTCCCTCTTAGTTCTTCCTTCACTTTCTCCAGCTGCTTCTGCAAAAGCCTGATGAGGAGAATGACCTGACTCAAGCTGGCTGTGTCTGAACTGACCACGTGTGGCAAGTTCGAAGGGCTGGAGAACCTTGCACAACACGGAAATCATTCTCCACTGTGCTTGAGTCAGGTGCATACCCCCTCCTTTGCCTATGTCATAGGTGGATGTATAGGCTTGAATAGCCTTTTGCTGCTCCTCCATCCTCTGAAGCATATAGAGGGTTGAGATCCACCGCTTCACAACCTCTTGCTTCAGGTGATGGCGGGGCAGGTTCATGAGTGTTTGCTGGTGCTCCAGTCTTCGGCACGCAGTCGCTGAATGGCGAAAGTGGGCAGAAATTTTTTGGGCAACCCAAAGCATCTCCTGCATGCCCCTGTCACTTTTCAGAAAATTCTGCACCACCAAATTTATTGTGTGAGCAAAACAGGGGACATGCTGGAATTTGCCCAGATGTAATGCCCACACAATATTGGTGGCGTTCTCAGATATCACAAATCCCCAGGAGATTCTAAGTGGGGTAAGCCACTGGGCGGTGATTTCCCTCAGTTTCTCTAAGAGGTTGTCGGCGATGTGCCTCTTACTGAAACTGGTGATACACAGTGTAGCCTGCTTTGGAATGAGCTGGTGTTTCTGAGATGCTGCTACTGGTGACGCTGCTGTTTTTTCTGCATAAGGTGATACCTCTACCCAGTGGGCTGTCACAATCATATAGTCCTTAGTCTGCCCTGTTCCACTTGTCCGTGGTTAAGTGGACATTGGGTACAACCGCATTTTTCAGGACACTGAGGACACTTTTTCTGACATTTCTGTACAGTCTCGGTATCGTCTGCTTAGAGAAGTGGAATCTAGACGGGATTTGGACCGGGGACACACTACCTCCATCAATTGTCTAAATCCCACTGCACTAATGGTGGATACCGGATGCACGTCTAACACCAACATAGCAGTCAAGACCTCAGTTAAACGTTTTGCTTCAGGATGACTGCTGTCGTACTTCATCCACCTCGCTAAGGACTGTTGGAGGGTCAATTGTTTAGTAAAAGTAGTGGTGTTCCTACTTCCTCTCTGGGATGATGAACGACTCCCAGCAGCAACAGCAGCAGCAGTAGGCATAGCAATGCAGGATCTTCCGGATGAATCCCGGATAGGAGAGTCAGTCAAGCCAGTGACATGGCCTGCATGACTACTTCCAATCCTGACTAAGGAGGAAATTTATGAGGAGGGAGTTGATGGTGTGGTTTGCAGGTGCTTGGATACAACAGGACGAAGGGATTTAGGTGTCCCTGGACTGCTTACGGTCTTAGCCAAAGTTTCTGAACTTGACAGTAACTTTTTATGAATGCGCTGCAGGTCACGTAGAAGGGAGAATGTTCCTAGGTGGTTAACATCCCTACCCCTACTTACTTCACCTTTACATATGGTACATATGGCAAGACAGTTGTTGTCCGGATTTGGATAAAAATATTGCCAGACCAAAGAGGTGGAATGTTTGGTCTTCTACCCAGGCATGACCGTGATGGGCTTTTTCATCCCACAGACAACAACTGTCTCCCCCAGAGCCTTATTTAAACAAACCACATCACCATCAGAATCCTCCTCGCCAACTTCCTCCTCAGCGCCAGCTACACCAGTATCCTCATCCTGTTGTACTTCAACAGTGGCATCTTCAATTTGCATATCAGCAAGTGGACTGTGGGTGCTTCTTTCAGCACTTGCAGAGGGCATGCAAATGGTGGAAAGAGCCACCTCTTCCCGTCCAGTGCTGGGAAGGTCAGGCATTGCAACCGCCACCACACTTGGACTCTCCTTGGGGATTTGTGATATCTTCTTAGAACACACAGTTCTTCGATGTGCTTTTGCTAGCTTAACTTGTTTGATTTTTTTAGCGGGAGGAGGGCTTCCATCGTCATGTGAAGCTGAACCACTATTCATGAACATAGGGAAAGACCTTAGCCGTTCCTTGCCACTCCGTTCGTAAATGGCATATTGGCAAGTCTACGTTTCTCCTCAGATGATTAAAAAAATTTTTAAGGTCATTTTCTTGAACTTTGTCATTTGGGATTGTATAGGCCCTCTACTATGACATTGGGCATCGGCCTTGGCAGACGACGTTGATGGCATGTTATCGTCTATGTCATGACTAGTGGCAGCAGCTTCAGCACTAGGAGGAAGTGATTCTTGATCTTTCCCTATTTATTTTTATTGGAGAAAGTTTGGTCCTCCATTTATGTTATATTGATATATACGTGTGGCTAAGGCGCACACAAACATAGAAAATAATTTTTTATTTTTGTTGGAGACTAGTGCACTTTGTGGGTTACACGACCCTTTAAGAAATGAGCCAGCCGGCTCTTTACTTATGGGACACAGGCGCACGCTTGGCGCTGCTCCTTTGTTGATGCATATGCAGCTACAGTGCACACAATTCACAAAGACAGAAAAAAAAATATTTTTTATTTTTGTGGAGCACACTTTGAGGGTTACACCACCCTTTAACAGACAGACGCACTCTTGTTGCTGCTGCTTTGAGGATGCATGTACAGTGCAGACAATTCACAAACACAGAAGAAAATGTTTTATTTTTGTTGGAGTGCTCTTTGGGGGCTACACCACCCTTTAACAGAGAGACGCACGCTTGCCGCTGCTGCTTTGAGGATGCACGTACAGTGCAGACAATTCACAAACACTGAAGAAAATGTTTTATTTTTGTTGGAGTGCACTTTGAGGGTTACACCACCCTTTAACAGACAGATGCACGCTTGGCGCTGCTGCTTTGAGGATGCACCTACAGTGCAGACAATTCACAAACACAAAAGAAAATGTTTTATTTTTGTTGGAGTGCACTTTGGGGGTTACACCACCCTTTAACAGACAGATGCATGCTTGGCGCTGCTGCTTTGAGGATGCACGTCCAGTGCAGACAATTCACAAACAGAGAAGAAAATGTTTTATTTTTGTTGGAGTGCACTTTGGGGGTTACACCACCCTTTAACAGACAGACGCACGCTTGGCACTGCTGCTTTGAGGATGCACATGCAGTGCACACAATTCTCAAACACAGAAAAAAAAAAATATTTTTTGGAGTGCACTTTGGTGGTTACAGCACCCGTTAACGGACGAGCCAACCGGCCCTTTACTTATGACACAGACGCACGCTTGGCACTGCTCCTTTGTTGGTGGATGTGCGGCTACGCCACACACAATTCACAAACACAGAAAATTATTTTTTATTTTTGTTGGAGTGCTCTTTGGGAGTTACACCACCCTTTAACAGACAGATGCACGCTTGGCACTGCTGCTTTGAGGATGCACATGCAGTGCACACAATTCACAAACACAGAAAAAAAAAATATTTTTTGGAGTGCACTTTGGTGGTTACAGCACCCTTTAACGGATGAGCCAACCGGCCCTTTACTTATGACACAGACGCACGCTTGGCGCTGCTCCTTGGTTGGTGGACGTGCGGCTACGCCACACACAATTCACAAACACAGAAAATTATTTTTTATTTTTGTTGGAGTGCTCTTTGGGAGTTACACCACCCTTTAACAGACAGACGCACGCTTGGCACTGCTGCTTTGAAGATGCACATGCAGTGCACTCAATTCACAAACACAGAAAAAAAAAAATCTTTTTTGGAGTGCACTTTGGTGGTTACAGCACCCTTTAACGGACGAGCCAACCGGCCTTTTACTTATGACACAGACGCATGCTTTGCGCTGCTCCTTGGTTGGTGGACGTGCGGCTACGCCACACACAATTCACAAACACAGAAAATTATTTTTTATTTTTGTTGGAGTGCACTTTGGGGGCTTACACCACCCTTTAAGAGATGAGCCAGCCGGCCATTTACTTATAGGACACAGGCGCACGCTTGGCGCTGCTCCTTTGTTGATGCACGTGTAGCCAAAGTGCACACAATTCAGAAACACAGAAAATATTTTTTTATTTTGTTTGGAGTGCACTTTGGGGTTACAGCACCCTTTAATGGTCAAGCCAGCCGGACCTTTACTTATGACACAGGCGCACGCTTGAGGCTACTTTGTTGATGCACATGCGGTTACTGTGCACACAATTCACAAACAAAAATTTCTTGTTTTAAAATTTTTTTTAGAGTGCACTTTGGGGGTTTCAGCACTCTTTAATGGTCAAGCCAGCTTGCCCTTTACTTATGACACAGGCGCACGCTTGATGCTACTTTGTTGATGCACGTGCAGCTACTGTGCACACAATTCACAAACACAAAAACATATTTTTTATTTTTGTTGAAGTGCACTTTGGGGGTTACACCACCCTTTAACAGATGAGCCATGCCGGCCCTTTACTTATTACACAGATGCACGCTTGGTGCTACTTTGTTGATGCACATGCGGCTACTGCGCACACAATTCACAAACACATACAAACATTTATTTTTTATTTTTTTGGAGTGCACTTTGGGGGTTACAGCATCCTTTAATGGACAAGCCGGCCAGCCCTTTACTTATGGGACACAGGCGCACGCTTGGCGCTGCTCCTTTGTTGATGCACATGCAGCCACAGTGCACACAATTCACAAACACGGAAAATTATTTTTTATTTTGTTTGGAGTGCCCTTTGGGGGTTACAGCACCCTTTAACAGATGAGCCAGCTGGCCCTTTACTTATGACACAGGTGCACGCTTGGCGCTGCTTTGTTGATGCACATGCGGCCACAGTGCACACAATTCACAAACACAGAAAATATTTTTTTGTCTTGTTTGGAGTGCACTTTGGGGGTTTCAGCACTCTTTAATGGTCAAGCCAGCTGGCCCTTTACTGATGACACAGGCACACGCTTGACGCTACTTTGTTGATGCACGTGCAGCTACTGTGCACACAATTCACAAACACAAAAAAATATTTTTTATTTTTGTTGAAGTGCACTTTGGGGGTTACACCACCCTTTAACAGATGAGCCATGCCGGCCCTTTACTTATTACACAGACGCACTCTTGGCGCTACTTTGTTGATGCACATGCGGCTACTGCGCACACAATTCACAAACACATACAAACATTTATTTTTTATTTTTTTGGAGTGCACTTTGGGGGTTACAGCATCCTTTAATGGACAAGCCAGCCGGACCTTTACTTATGACACAGGCGCACGCTTGGCGCTGCTCCTTTGTTGATGCACATGCAGCCACAGTGCACACAATTCACAAACACGGAAAATTATTTTTTATTTTGTTTGGAGTGCACTTTGGGGGTTACAGCACCCTTTAAGGGTAAGCCAGCCGGCCCTTTACTTATGACACAGGTGCACGCTTAGCGTTACTTTGTTGATGCACATGCGGCTACTGCACACACAATTCACAAACAGAAAAAAATATATGTTTTTTTTGGAGTGCACTTTGGGGGAGCACCCCTGATTCACAGATCACCCCCTGGACAACACTACAGCACCCCTCTAGGACTACAGCTTTTATAGGACACTGCACAATGCAGTCCATACAGCCCCTATAGACTTTGGAGTGGACACAGCCCCTATGGACAAATGACTGCACAACACAGCCCAGCCAGCCCCTATGACAGCAGCACAACACAGCCCAGCCAGCCCCTATGGACAACAGCAGCACAACACAGCCCAGCCGGCCCTAGCTCCCACCCTCCCTCTTCACTGTTCACAGCTGGAGTGAGAAATGGCGCCGACGCGGGGACCTTTTATAGAATCCAAAACCCGCCAGATCCGTAAGGTTGGATGATGATGTTTTACCTCGATTTCAGATCTGAGTCAGGTCGAAAAAGTCGAGTCTGACTTGTATACGACTCAGATCGGGGGGATCGGGGGGGTTCGAATTTCAGAAATCCGAACCCGCTCATCCCTAATGGCAACCCAAAATAACAACAACTATAATAATGTGTCCACTGATGATAACCAGCCTGATCCCTTAACAACAACATACCCCATATGACCAACTCATAACATGACACCCAGTTTGCAGCCTCCTCTTCCTTATGACACTAATTCAGTCACCATGATTGATCAATCAGCCATGTGTGGTCCACCCAATTTTTGACCTTCTACATTCTAACATTCACATATCTAAGAAGTGGACAGTGGGAACAATGGCAATTTGAAGGCCACTAACTAACTCTATTTTTTTTAATGTCCCTATACAGGTTGGGAAATTCCGTTACAAAACACAAGGTTTGCAAAGGATTATTTAAGTCAATTGTTTATTTATTTTCAGAAAGTATGCTTCCTGGTCCCCTTCTGGGATGAAAAAAATCAACTCCCAGCAAGCAGGCATGGCGCTCAAGAAAGAATGCCCAAGAAAGACATAACATAACACTTAAACCTTAAGTCTGAAATGTTGCATTTGCTGCTCTGTTCTGCTTGTTCACAACATCTCATATGGTTAAGTGGACAGTGGGAACAACGGCAGTTTGAAGGCCAATAAATAATTGTTTTTTTTTTTATGTCCCTGTACAGGTTGGGAAATGCCTTTATAGAAGATTTGCAAAGCATTATTTAAGTCAATTGTTTATTTATTTTTGGAAAGCACGCTTCCTGGTCCCCTTCTGGGATGAAAAAATGCAACTCCCAGCAGCAGCAGCCATACTCAAGGATTATTCTGTGGCAAGGACTGATGTAAATGTACTGTATCACATTTTTTTGTAAATGCCTCCTCTCCTCCCCTTCTCCCTCATAAATTTTCTTTGGAATCAAGAAACAAAATTAAATTTACTATCAATCAACCCTTCCTGTCCCTGCCCTATCTTCAACTACATACATACTCCAACACCCTCAGCCCTCTCTTGAATAATAAAAGTGTTTCCTGATGTGCTATGTTTGAAGTTGAACTGCCATGTGTTTGTGCTGCCCACTGCTGCAGCTTAGCTTAGTCAGCCAGCTATCTTGGTGCAAAGTTGGACCCAAACTAGATGAACAAATCAATATTGTGAGCTGTGAGGTGGTCAAAATTGACTGGAAATGAGTGGATATAAATGTTATGGAGGTTATTAATACTGTAGGAACAAAAAAAGACCAATGTTATGTGATTTTAGCTTTTTTTTCTTTTTTAAGAAAAAATCCAGATCCAAAAACAAAACACGAAAACAAAACACGGAGGTGTGGTTTTGGCAAAACCAATCCAGATCCCAAACCAGGGAAGATCCAGATCCAAAACCAAAACACGGGGGTCGGCGCACATCTCTAATATATATATATATATATATATATAGTGACACAGTTGGGATAGGGGTCCCTCTTCGGGGGTAGATGGACTCCCTCTTTACACACAGCAGCTGTAGAAACAGGAGACAAGTCTGGGAATTTCACACAAACTGGTTGGCACCAGTCTTTATTGTGCCACACACAAAAATTTAAACAAAAGCATAAACATAAGTCCTAGCCTTCTGAGCACTTACTACACAGCAGATTCCCTTGCTATAACAATGGTAGGGCCTATTGCTCTCACCATCAACAAAACACGTGCACAGTACTTACAGGGTTTTAACCAAATGTCTTTGAAAAGGCTAGACTGCCAGCTGCCCCAGGTATGAGACACTCAGCCAAAAACAAACCCTGCATAAATCAGCCAGTTCCAGGTGGAAGCCCTAATGAGCCTGCTACCAAGCTGAAAAGCCCAAAACCTGGAGTGGCCTGTGGATGGAGCCCTCCCTCTCCTCACATCCACACACCCAGGACCCAAACCGGCTTTTCCAAAAACTGACACTCTGGTCTGTTTACAAAACAGACTTCTCCTGGGTTTTTTTAGAACACATAGGCCAAAAACCTAAGATAAATGTACCTGCCATTGACCACTTTACCAGTATATATAATCTGTAGGAAGGCACTCCAATTCAATGTAGCAATGACCATCGTGCACAATGGAGTAAGATAACTAGAATACAGGGTACGTGGCACCCATCTGGATTTCACAAGAAAGCAAAAACCAAGTCGAACTGATCTTCAACATTTTGGAATTTAATCCGTCTTCAGGAAGAATAAACAACATAATACCATAGCACTCACCTATATAACGTGCCTCTCAAACCACCACTGATCGTGCGCGAGGCTTGGGCCCAGAGAGGAACCACCCCCTCACAACTGCATCATCTCCAGGAAGTGAGGAAGTGCTATGACTTCCGGGTAGGGATTCCCCATGGAGTCCGTAACCATTGCAGCGATACACAAAAAAGTACTCTGACCTAAAAAATTAGATCAAAATATCAAAAAAACTAACAAACAACTGGAAGTGGTGTATCAATAAATGATATATAATCCAATGCAACATTGAATTGGAGTGCCTTCCTACAGATTCTATTTTTGACATCACGGTTAGATGTAGACTGTGCTGTCTTGGAATTGTGCACCCATGAACATTGATATATTATAGTGTGCATTCAGGAAACCAATAGCCTTTAAAGTTTTTCCACTGCTATTTACCCCAGATAGGGGACACAAAGTATAGCAGTAGTATATTTTACTGGACTGGTGAGTGAGGATGTCGGAGACTGGAGGAATGGTGGAGGATGCATGTAAAAGAATTACATTACCTCTTGGCAAATGCTTAAGTTTTTCTGAGAGTGATACAGAGTCACGCTTATTTAAGGAATGTTTTGATATGACTCTGGGAATGGTGCCCCCAGGAGATTTATATAATGGTCTTCTTAAACTGAAGAAGAAGGATATCGATTTTCTTTTACATGGCATCACACTGTCAGAGTACTATCGGGAAAGAAAAATCCCTAGGGTCAGAAACACCCCCACTATAGGCCATTATAATAATGAATTTTGCCGTAGATGGGTAGCGATACTCAACATATGTTCCTTTGACCTAATGACCCTGGTGATAGAGGAATCTGCATAGGAACTGGATATTATTACATCTAAAATTCAGCGAATTGGCTGGAAAAACTTGAATATCAAATAGCAATATATAAGAAGGAGCTTGTTAGCGTCAAAAGAAGTAAATTCGACAAGGTTAATGCTATTAAAGTTTACAATTGGCTTACAGGGTCTAATGACACCAGACAAAAAACATATCGCCCTAAGAGAACACAGAGACGTTTTACTAAGGATACAGATTCTACCTCTGACTCTTATTCATCTGCGAGTGAAGCCAGGCAAGAACCATCTACTTCCACACAAAACATTAATAAACCCCCTTTAGGGGTAAATACCCACGCTGGATGCGGTAGAGGAGGCACTCTGTCAGGAGAGGGGGATATTACCGGAGGGGCAATACAAAAAGGTTGCAAGAAGAAAATTTGATTTTTAATTTATCTACTAAGATCTTAACTTCAGATGAAATATCTATTCTCAATAAAGGATTCTCATTTGTTCCTACAAACAACTTTAAGGATTACAATGGAAACCTGATTTAACAGAGACATCTAGTAGACAACAGATTTAACAGAGACAACTAGTAGTTTTTTTTTAAAATCATGATACAATGGTGGCTCCTTTAAGTAGTAATGTGGATGATGACAAATACAATAAATTTAAGAAAAAATCTTCTTTTGAACACCCCTCATTGAAAACATCAATTATGAGCTTCATTAAGGTACTTGATACACAAGTAAGTCAATACAACAAGGATACTTCATATCCCTATAGCAATCTTTCTGGTGGGGAGAAAAAAGCTCTCAAATAACTGAGAAGTGAAGATAACATCATGATATTAGCAGCTGATAAAGGCGGAGGTGTAGTGATCCTCAACATTGAGGACTACAAAGTGGAAAAGTATTCACAGCTCAATAACAATGAAACATATGAGAAACTAGCTGAGGATCCAACCAACAGATTCAAAAGAGAATTGGATATAATTCTTGACAATGCAGTAGCAGAGCAAATTATACCAGCTGAATTAAATTCAGCACTAAAGATGGCTTTTCCTAGGGTTCTAGTGATGTATTGCTTACCTAAAATTCATAAAAGCCTAACTAAAACTCTGGGGAGACCCATCGTTGTGGCCTGGGATTCATTATATAGTTCAATATCTAAGTTTCTTGATCATTTTCTGCAGCCATGTATTCAAATGCAACAGACCTATTTACGTGACACCACAGTATTGCTGATTAAAATACAAAATTTAGGGGAATTACCAAAGGATTTGTGGCTATGTACATTAGATATTACCAGCACTAACATCCCACATACAGCTAGTATTAAAGCGGTAGAACAATTGTTAACATCGAGTTCCATATATGAAGGCCCATGTTTGGATTTGTTTTTGCAGCTACTATTTTTGGTTCTACATCACAACTATTTCCTTTTTAATGGAGAATTTTTCATTCAGCATACGGGGTGTGCGATGGGCTCTAACGTCGCACCTTCATGAAGCTTATTGAGAGAATGCCAAGAGTGTCCAAGCAAAAGGGTGCTACTTTGAGAATCTAAAATATAAAACATATTTTGATTTTTTTAACACTTTTTTGTTTACAACATAATTCCATATGTGTTCTTTCATAGTTTTGATGTCTTCAGTATTAATCTACTATGTTGAGAATAATTTAAATAAACAAAAAACATTGAATGAGAAGGTGTGTTCAAACTTTTGACTGGTACTGTATATATATATATATATATATATATATATATATACTATATATATATATATATATATATATATATATTATTAGTTGGTTTGTTTATTTCAAGTGCTAATTGGCTTACAGCTGCATCCCATTTTCAGCTGAGTATTTAATTGGTGTTGGTAGTGATTTAAATAATTCAAACTTTGTTGCATATCCAGTGGTGTTGGTCTGAGAAAAGATCTATATATAGGGTGTATTCAATTAGCCCCTAATTGCCGCATCAGAGGTATTCAATAAGCAGGGATTACCCTGCGCATGAGTCCCTACAGTCAGACTGAACCTCACAGCTTATGGAGGTAAAGTTTGTGGGTAAAACACCAATTCGGGCTTGGGGAAAAAACCTGTTGATTCCGCAGATAACACTAGTTATGATTAATAAAACTTGTTGCTAAATGAAGCCCTTTGAGAAAAAAAATAACACTTTTCTGGGGCACTCTTCAAATGTAATAAAAAATTACTTTATTTAAAAAATTATAATCACAAGACAAACACATAACACATATATGTAAAAAGTGTATTGTATACCTGAGATAACAAACATATTATTATTATTATGTTGTGAGTACCTTTTGATATAATAATATATATAAATAAAAAAATAGGTAACACCCCTAGTTGTGCAGTTACTAATAGCATGATTACATTTTTTATCTGATTGACTTTTTATATGATTGATTACTTATGTCTTCTTTATATTTCTATTTTTATATCATATGGATTTCCCCCGGTGAAATTTCTGTGAGAAAAACCCTCTTCTGGTATAGGGTAGGACTCTATGGGAATACGAAGTACGGCAGTAGTTGGTATGGAGGAGGGGCAAGTACCACAGAAATTAGAAATGGTGTGAAGATCCATGAGCTTCAATGAGAAGATATGCAACATGTTCATCAAAAAGGAGAATCCGAGAGGTTTTATTGAATATTTTGAAGATTTATGGAAAAATTGAGCATTTGCCCTCAGTAAATATGGCCACCGTTTTATGGATGGGGGAAGATTGTGATCAGAAAAACAAAACTGGAAGTGACGTCATTTCTGGTCTGCACTTCCGATTTAACAAAACAGAAAGTAGGCGGTGACACGCATACATCAATTCTGGATTCCAGTGCTAATTGAAGGAGGAGATTTCAAAGAATAGGGGTATTTAAACCCTCTCCAGAGGAGGCAGGATATCTGTTCCTTAAGAAGGTTATTATACTGAAACGCATTGCATGGATGTCCTGTAGCTGGGAATATAGAGGACCTGCTTGCCAGTGGGAAGATTTCCTTTCCAGATCCAATTCAAAACTTCTTGTGGTGGTGCCGTGCTGGAAGGCCCAGGACCTTGTTGCTTTAAAAGCTAGCCCACCGCAATATGGCTATTGGTGAGGAAAAAAATTGGTCCATCTTTGATCTATGAATCTTACAAAGCAAATATCTGACTAAACCACAACATTATCTATCAGGAGACTGAAATCACCTGAAAGTTTATTAACTGTAACTAAATCTCCATTCTAAAAACCCCCCAAAAAGCCATCACGGATGCTAACTGGAACAGCGGTGCCTTGTAACCATCCATCGCAATCAGTGAAACCACATTGACTAAGGCCTTTAAGAGGCCAAGACAAGTGGGCTTATGTGAATCTCCAGGCAAATGTGTTGGATCATGTAGGCCTATCATGTAGGCAAAATATTAAATGCCAGCTAATGACATTGACATGGCCACTTTAGTACCACTGCCAAACATAACCAAAAACGGAATCCTGAGAACTTTTACATTACCTCCCATGCCTATGGTCACTAGGAAAGACACCAACCTGAAGCTGAAGTATGCATCTTCAGTGTACCTGAAGCCAAAGCCTTCATAGTGAGTCCTGTAGTGCCAGCCTAATAATCTTGCAAGTGGGACAAGGTAAACACTAGACAAAAAAGTGAGTCCCCTAAACCTATCCCATTGAAAAATGTGATAATGTACCAGCAATCTCATTTTGCACCCATGGGGCATGACATCCTGTAAACTTGATATTCCCTTGCAGGCAGCATAGCATGAGATGATTTAACAACCTCGGAGCTGATGCTGTTCTCTGATTACTGATAGTATGAATGATGACCAAGTTGTCAAACTAGAAAACTATGCATCTGTTCAAAAGCCTGTCATCCCATTATTCTACCATGACCACTATTGGGAAAAGATTCAATAGCAGCATATTGGAATTTAAACTGGCTTTCTGCCAAGATTCGGACCACAGCTGCACACCACCACTCAAAAAATACCACAAAACTGACAGAACCAGAAGTGTCAGTTACAACTGAAGTGACACCTCCTGAGGAAGCCGCTGATTTTTGTGTAGGTGGAGAAACATGTAGATGAGATAGGTGCAGTACTACACTAACTACCATAAGAAGACCAGCTACGTTGTCAGGCGACTGAAGTCCCGTCTGGTGACACGGATACACAGGAGCCAAGTGTAAACATCACACACAGTTTGTGCAGTTCATGGAATGCATGGGGATGCCCAGCGTTTAGGGACAGTTCGCCAGCAGCAGTAAGGACAATTGGGCTATAATGTGAGTTTCACTCATGCACATTATTGCTTTTTCTAAAAAAACTAATCTGCACACTCTAACCCTGTTAACTATATGGTCTGCAGTCTGCACCGATACTATTGACTTTCTTGATTCCGATAAGACATGATTATGGGAATGACTATCCTGAATATAAGCCTATAATTATGTCATTAAATTGCATATGGAAACAGCACTAATTTCTATTTTAATGAGACATGAATATGTGGATTAAACACTCTGAATATAAGCTCATGTATGTGATTTAATTACACAAGGTAACAGGTGCTGTTGTGACTATATTTTATCAACAAACTTCAAGTTGCAACATCTTATCCCAAATGCAATTCTAGGTATTGCTAATATTTGATTACTGGAGGATACATTGTTTTTAACCATTATATTTCAAATGGTCAGTATGTATCACAAAGGACTGTGACTAAACATTCTTTTTTATGAATAATAGAGATTATCACTACCAAGCATCAGAAAAATTGTTTTTTTTATTATATGTTATGTATTATGTGTTTTTGTTTTTACTGTGTTGATTAAAATATGTGTTTTTTCTAACAACAGTATTGGATATAGATTTGTATATTTCATTAGAAGACAATTTATGTCCCAGATCAAGTGCTCTAAGCCCCGATCATTTTGTGAGTTTCACCAACAATGCACCTTTGCCAACACCCTGTAAAATCTCTAAGGCCTGCTCAAATGATTAGTAAATGACCCTACAATTGTTAGGATTAAGGTTTCATTTTACTGACCCTTTCTAAGAACCATAAGTGTTGAATAAGCAGAACTTATCAGGTTCCATTTTGGGTACAACACCTAACTATGAAATACACAAACCCGCCATGGGTGGCAAACAAAAAGGTCCACACAACTGTCCCAATCACCTCTCACCACCCCTGGAAAATCCCTAGTGGATTTCAAGACAATTAAATTTAAAACTGAAATTAAACTCTTCCAACAAAACCGCTACCTCTCCCCTGAAGGGATAGCAGCTAATCCAATGAGCTAATTCTTCTCAATTACCAGGGAGCAAGCATTATTTAGCACCTTCCCTACCTCTACCCACTGCACTGATACCCTTAGATGGAATTCAACATTGATGTGTATCCTCAAGCCAGACTTCAATGTCTTTTACTCCAAAATTCTAAACTTTAAGCCCATCCTGCTTCCTACAAAAGCTCTCATCATAGTGCCTCCACAATAGCCTTTTAGCTGGCATGTACATGTCATGTAAAAACAGGTAGTATTTTTGTGCTGGGGTGTTGGTAGATAATTGGGGGAGGAATGTGTGTCTAGTAGCTGCTGCTGTGGTGTTGGCATGGCAGTGAATGCAGGAGGGAGCATGTGTGACTTCTGCTGGGGTGTTGGCAGTGAAAGCAGGGGAGAGAGTGTGTGTCTAGGTACTTTTAGGATGTTAGTAGTGAATGCAGTTAGGGAGGGTGTGTGTCTGGGTGCTACTGGGTTGTTGGCAGTGAATGCAGTAGGAGGAGTGTCTGTGACTGGGTGCTGCTGGGGTGTTAGAAGTGAACTCAGTGGAGGATAATATGTGTCTGGCCACTGCTGGAGTGTTGGAAGTGAATGCAGGTGGAGCAAATTACTGTATGTGACTTTTACAAGCACACATTACAGTACAGTGTGTACAATTATAGTATACATAAAAATGTACAATTACTGTATGTACAATTACTGTATATACATAAAACCTCAGATGTACCACTTAAGAGGCTATCCCAGCTGGGTAGAAGAGATAGGTGCTGATTATTAGGCCCGTAAGAATGTGTCTTTACTAATAAAAAGGGTACTTCCGTATTAGAGGAACTGCCTCATTTAATCACCTACAAACTGCCAACTGTATCTTATTCCCTATGGCTAACTTAATGTTTAGCTGACCCAAGCATTAATAATGAATTTTCAGTTCAGATAAATGATGTATTGCGTATAGACCAGTTTAAAACAGATTGCAGTCAGCCATTTCCATGAAACATAGACAAAGTAGAACTTGAGATGGTGGTGTGCTGTTCCACAATGTTTTTATTACACTACCATGAAGAACCTTACATTTTTGCTACATTTTGTTTGTGGACACCAATGTCGGGGTTGATGAAATTGTACTTTATATTAACTTTCAGGCAGTGAAAGCCTGCTTTGTTCTATTCATCTGTTTTGTAGGTGCACAGGAGTCTTAGTATATAATAGATCTTGAGCAATGTTTTGCTTTACAACATTCACCAGAGTTCTGGAACTTCTATCTGATACTTCCAAGAACAATATGGGGGTGATTCAAGGTCTGACGTTATTGCTATTGCAGCTGCAATAGCACTATTATGGTAAAGCAGAACGCATCACGCCTCCTGCATGCATTACTGTTTTGAACTGTGTCCATGGATGCATCATGGGAAGATCTGCGTGATTGTCTGCTGGCTGAGTGACCCATAGGGTCACTCAAGTTGGCGAACGCAGTTGCTCAAAAGAGACCAGGAAATCACCATCAGCTGACAGAGATCTTGGCCTCTTCCCTTCCCCCCAACAGCGTTGAAAATGGAGGCCGTCGCCACCCCCTCACCGCCCAGAAATGGCAGCAGACTGTCAATCACTGACCATCTGCTGCTGCTCTGCATGCTATCACACAGGATCCATACTGCGCATTTGCAGTACAGGTCTTGTGGCAGAGCAGAACAGCACAATCAGAGATGTGCGCTAACCCGATGGCTAGTGCCCATCTCCAATTGTGCTGTTCTGCGCTGAATTAGCCCCTATGTCACCAGTGTCCCAATATTTACCTCCAAACACCCATTGTTGCTGGAAAATCCTTGCAATGTTACTTTTCTACTTCATAAACAAACTTTTGTTAACTTCGATGATCTTTTGGTCTCCACAGGAAGTAGGGGAAAAACATGTGGGAGATAGGAAGAGAGAGAGAGAGAGGGTAAGAGAGAGTGGGAGGGAGCAGTGTTGTATCTATAATGGGTGCAGGGTGTGTGGTGAGCATGGGCACCTGGGTCCAAGGGGCCCACACCACACAAAGTGTACCCATGTACTATAATTACTACTGTAGAGTCCTGCATCTGTGTCACTCCACAAATCACCAACAAAATGGCACAGCAGTGATTTTCCTAGAGATTTGTGTGTGCACAGTAGAAAAATCACCAGGAACATGAAGTCCTGCCACAGTGCCAGAGTCTACTTACAGTACCTGTGCCATCTGCGAGTGAGGAGGGGGCCCACACAAAGAATGCACATGGGCCTCCTCCTCACTAATGCCACCCTTGGGGGAGACAAAGCAGAAGAGAGAAAGACCCCTGGCTTGTTGCAAATTAGACTAACTTGTCTGTAACATTTGTAGGTTGGACATACAAATATGCCCTCACACTGTGGCTTCATTCTCGATAAATAGTCCCTCGGCTCACCAGTTTCCAGCGACTAAGCCACACTCAGCCGGATTCTCGCATCTTATATGCATTAATGTAACTCATCAATTGATGTGCAACATTTGTACATCTGTGTGTGACTAAATCTGTGTTTGAAGAGCCACAATGCAGTGGCCATGGCTTTCTCTAATGCCAAGTTCCACTGTGCTTCATCTGCAACTTTGTACCTGTTTAAGACTAATTATGATGCAGTTGAAGTGGTAGCCCTGCATCTTATGTGAATAAGATGCAAAATTGAAAGGAAAAGATGGTACTCTACACCTTTTGGAGCATCTCAGCCACACCTGGCCATCTCGCGCTGTATGGCATATAGAAAGTAGGTGTATGAGGACACATCTGGAAGATCCAATGCTGGATGCAGAAACCACCTGAAACATTTATTCAAAGTTCAAAAATATTTATTAAAGTTGATGAATATGGACTGAACTAGAGGTCTGTCTGAAGACTAAATAATACAACACAGGCAATATACACATGTATAATTGTGCTGTGACAGAAAGATTCCAGCATACATTTATTTTCATAAAGGCGATCATTTTTATTTATTATTTTTACACCTGTTATATACAGTAATGTACTATACAATTCTAAAATAATAAAATTTCAGAAGAGATCTATTGAAATCTGTTTGTTGAGTGTTGTGGGTTTTTCTTTATGACTACTTGAAAAAAAAGTTACTTAACGGAGAGTGTGGGCGATCTTAATGTTGATACTTAAAAGATCTTGAGAGGTGGAATGCAAAAAATAAGCAAATGAAAATCTACAGAGGACAGTTGTTCCTAGGGTAAAAGTACTTTCTTTAAACTACCTTGCGCTTACTACATAAAAAAAAAACAAGTGTCAAATTACTTTAGCAAAACTGGAAAAAAGAGCTTAGCTCTTTTGTTACATAATGCAAATATTATTGAATTAATTGGAATTCAGTAAAGGTCAAAACAAACTGAAAGGGAAGATTTTTGTATTAAAGGGGGCATCCACTACACGATTTTCGCAGGCGATTGAACGATAACGACGTCATTATTGTTCAATCGTTTAAAAATCGTTTATAAATTGTGCAGTGTTTGGTCATTAACAATCAACAATGCACGCTCCCGCTGGTTGTTTGATCATCTTGTCAGTCGTCTGAACATGCAGGTCAATTTCACTTGATCTATTAAAGATAGTTTGCAAATCGTTTGCAAATCGTTCAGACTGAAAGATAAAATTTCAAGGGAAAAAATCAAGGGAAAATCGTTTAGAGACTGGACAGGGAGTAGATCGTCTAGTGGATGCCCTCCTTTAGAGCTAGGTGGTAATCCTACACGGCTACTTTTTAGGATTAACTACCTAGGAGTAACTACTGCTATAATTGATTGAAAAATATTTACAAAAGAATATGTTAAAAATCTACATGTGTTCTAGTAGCGGTAAAAAAAAATGATATTATGAAGCTATGTTTCAACATTTTCAACAAAATTAGGCACGCTTTTGAATATTCTATTTTTTGTGCATAAGCACATTGCCTCTAATATCTTACATACAGTCATGTACCTTCAGTTAGCTTCATATGTATCAGATCATCACTTTTTTACATTTTGCAGCTACTGAGGAATACAGCCTATGCAAAACTAAATGAGCTGCTTCTGTGGCAAAGGAGAGTTTGTCCAAACATTAATTTTTCAGTGCACATTCGCTCTGTCAACTTCAGTAAATATGACTGGGTTCACTGGAGCAGCAAATACTTTTCACCTCCATCACAGGTATGACCTCTGATGAGCACTGAATGTTTTCCCTTCATTTACTCTCTTAAGCCAATATCAAGTTTTGGCTATCTCTAATTGGGAGCACAGAATTTAGAAAGTTGTACAAACTGATAATTAATTATAAAAAAAATATATTGTAAAGTATTTTAGTACAATATTTGACTTACTTAGTCTCACTAGAAAGTGTTTAATACTGTACTTATCTTAATTTTTTTAGATAAGAACTAGGAAACTAATTGTTTGCCACTAGAAAAGTGAATACAGTTAGTTAGATGGAGCTTTACAGCCCCTAACTAATAGTTACTATACTTTATGTAAGTAAGCATCTATGTTACAGGAGCTGTTCATTCTAAGAATACCATTTTCACATTAACCTTTAAAGTCAAAATATAACCTACATATTAGGTATTTCATGGCATGACAGGAAAAGTGCAGAGATAGTTCCATCTGTATTGGGATTGTTCATTACAGTACAGGTTGAGTATCCCATATTAAAATATTCCGAAATACGGAATATTCTGAAATACGGAATAATTTTGGCATGACTAAGAAAATAAAACCTTTGATTTTTGATGGTTCAATGTACACAAACTTTGTCTAAGGCACAGATTATTAAAAATATGGTATAAAATTATCTTCAGGCTGTGTGTATAGGGTGTATATGACATATAAATTTATTTCATGTATGTATGTACACAAACTTTGGTTGAGCCACAAAATTATTGAAAATATTGTATAAAATGACCTGCAGGCTGTGTGTATAAGGTGCATATAACACATAAATGCATTCTGTGTGTATATTGGGGTCCCATTCCCAAGATATTTCATTATGATATGCAATTATTCCAAAATATGGAATATTCCGTTATCCAAAATACCCCTGCTCCCAAGCATTTTGGATATGGGAGACTCAACCTGTATTCTCTTTACTAGTGATGCTCTCTATGTTATTTCATTCAAGTACATAGTAGAAATTCCTGTTATTATTTATTTTTTATATTTTACAAACAGGTGATAAGACAGGATGCACCACACATCAGGTCCCAGCGCCAAAAAGTTTTGCTTTCTGGAGCTTGGTGCATATGGGGAATGTCTCCCAAAATTGCATTTTCAGGATTTTGACCACATTTTTGCAGTTGATGTATCTCGCCCTCTGCCACCAATGTGACAAGAACTATATAGCCCCCACCTTATACTTTCCTAATATGCTTTCTTTCCTTGCAAAACTTCCTGGACCAATTCCAGTTCTACTTTCATACCCAACACTCCACAAAGATTCACTAAGATAGCCAATGATTTGATCATTGCTAAATTTAAAGGCAACTACTCACTAATTATACTGGATCTCTCAATTGCATTTAACACTGTTGTCCTCTCTGTCCTCATACAAACACTACCATCCCTAGGTCTCGGGATTGTTTTCTATCCTAACTCTCAACTTACTTATTAAATCGGTCTTTCAGTGTTTATTTCAATGGACCAACCTCCTCTCCGCTTCCTTTATCTGTTGGAGCATCACAAGGCTTGCTCCTCTGCTATGTTCTGTTTTTACCACTTGTTTTGGAAAACTAATAAGCTTCTTTGGATTTCAGTATCATTGTTATGTGGATGATACCCCAATTTTCCTATCTTCTACACATCTCTCTCATCTATGTTGACCAGTGTTATACAATGTCTTTTTGCCATTTCATCTTGTACGGTATGTTCTCTCACCACCTCAAGCTCAATCTTTCAAAAACAGAGCTATAGTCTGTTTGGCAAACAGAAGTTTCCAACCTGACATCTCAATTTGTATTGGAAAAATAAGTAGAGATATGCTGGTTTGGTACTTAGAGAACCAACAACCAAATTTAGGGGTTCTGAGTTGAACCGAGTCCAAGTTCGGAATCACTTTGGAGTACCGAGTCCAAAACCAAAACCAAACCAAGGTGGTCGGCACACATCTCTAAAAATAACACTAAACCCTGCCTCAAGCTTACTGACTATTTGTTATCCTTAAATTAGATCTGTCATCTGCTTTTTACATTCAATCTGTATCCAAACTTGTACAATCTAAAAAATGGTTAGCTTGTGAGCAGGGCCTTCTTTCCTAACTGTCTGACAAACTCTGGGCTTGATTCAGCAGTGCACGATTATCGGGAATCTGCATGCGCAGGACCCATTCTGCGAGTGAGCAGAATGGGTTCTGCTCAATCACATGCAAGCCCTTGATTGCCTCTACCAGATTGACAGGCAGAGACATTTAAGGGGAGGTGCGGGGGCTGAGACGTCCAGCGATCCTGAAAATGGGGCATGTCCACTGCGTTTTCTGGGAATGGCCAGCCCAGAGACTGATGGACGTATGCAGTCTTCTGGGCTCGTAAGCTTGTCAGCCTGAATAAGCTGAGGCTCACTCAGCTGTTTGTCCACCCAGCGCCGTCCACCATTGCAACCATCGACCACCGATGGTTGTGATGGTGATCCCAGCCTGCAACCTCCGTCGCAGTGCTGGGATCCACAAATGCAGCAGGGGGTGTCATACACCATCCTGCTGCATTTGCATTATTGCAAGGATCGCAATTGCAAAGTTGCCTGCGTGCAGCTTTGCAATTGCGATCCTTGCTGAATCAGGACGTCTGTCTTTTATTTAAAAATATTAAGCTGACAATTGCAGTGCACAATTGTCATCCAACCAACCAGGACAACATTGATCTGCAAGAAAGAATGGATAAAAATCAGTCCCAAATAATGTGCAAACCTGGTAGAAACTTTCCTCAACAAACTATGGGCTCTATTTAGTAAACACAAAAACATATTTTCCAGCATTTTAACTGGAATTTATTTTTCTTCTTCCTATTTATAGATTAGAAAACTTTAGTGAATTTGCCAATTTCACAGAATACTCTTATCTCTTCTCTTACTAATGCAGTCAACATAGGTCTCAATGGGGGCTGATCAGTTAAGCTATTTATGGAGATAAGAAAATATTTTCTTCTTCTACCTTTTCTCCAAAAGATAACACCATTTTCTGTACGGTGATATGGTAAGAGAAAGCAGACAAGAATTAAACAATTAATAGTATAGGCATATAAAAATTTATTAATAAAAAGAAACAGGAAATTAATAAAAATATATTTTTAAGCATAACATATATATATATATATATATATATATATATATATAAAATTAGCAAGCGGACCCGGCACTCACCATCGGGGTAAGAGATATTGCTAAGGTGCCATTCCAGAGTGTTTGTAACACTCACACACATCCACCAAAATAGGACGGCACTCAGTAGACTTCTTAAGAGGTAAAAAAATTGTCCTTTAATGTTCCAACGTTTCGGGGTAACCCCCCTTCCTCTGGGATAGCAGTACACATTATACTATTACACTAGCACGTTATGCACACACACACGTACATATATATATCTCAATATATGCACCAGCATTATACCCACACTTCACAGACTTACTAAAGGGGTAATCTATTTATGCTCCCATGGGCCCCAGTCTGAATATATCACTGGGGCCGTCTAAACTGTCTGTTCAACTAGAGGTGAATAAGAACATTAGCCACTGCTGCTCAGCACAGGGGCGTATTAAGAGGAGAGTGCCCTTGTGTAGTCTCCATCCAAGCCCCCTCCTCTCTAGTGGCGATGAACATTGCCAGAGTTTACTGTGCATGCGCAGGTCACTGAGATAATTGTTCTACTGCTCCTGCGCAGGCCGCAGCTTAATTTTTCTGGTGGTTTGTTAGGCATTGCCGCTGCCAATAAGTGACTGCGGATTAGTAAGTAATAAAATGGGTGCAGGCTGTGCATTGTAGGCCCTGCCGGACCTAGAGGCCTGTGTGCTCTGCACAACCTGCACCCATTATAGATACGCCACTTCTATTCAAACCCAGCACATGGGATTGTACTGTCGCCATGTAGGAAGCTTTAGTCACTCCTGTTTACCCAGATAAGCAACCTGCTGATATCAGCATGTTTCTGTTACCACCGCCGGCATTCAGTTCTACATTGGGAATAATGATCTAAACACCTTATACCAAGGCATGACAAATGCAACTGATTACCCCAGGAGATGGCACCCTTACCCTGATATTGCCATAAACTATATAGGGCTGTAGGGAGGTGGAGGGCAGGCAGAGGTGGAGGGCAGGGAGATTTGGCACTGCCAAAATCACAGGCAGTGGCATGTTTCGGACTGTGAAATGAGATGTGTGTGTATACAGGGCTATGTTTTCCTAGCAGCTGTTTGTTACTGGGAGTAATCCCTTAAAACAAATGTATAGCAAATAATATATTAATTCAGCGCTTTTGTAGGAAAGAATAAATATCCTCATACACTAGATGTAATTGATTTTAAGCATATAAGCTTAAAAAATAAATTTGAGCTTTTGATATATAGTCCTGTTCCTATTACAACATCTAAATATAGCATAGACCAGTGGTTCCCAAGCTTTTTTGAACCACGGCACCCTAGAGTATCAGCATTGTTCTCATGGCACCCCTAAGCCAAAAGTTTGTTATTGAGAAATGTAGTGAAGTCATTTGTGTTTACCTGTCATCCTTAAGTTCAGTTATGTGGGGGTGGACAGGTTTTACACTTCTGTTTGTACACATGTTTAGATTACATTGACCATAAATAATTTAATTTGGCGCTGGACCACCTACCTGAGGCACCCCTGCAAGTGTCCCAAGGCACCCGGGTGCCACGGCGCACAGTTTTGGAACCACTGGCGTAGACTGTTCCTTTGAGAATTATAGGTATCCAGCAAGATCATAGTTACCAACTGGAATGGATGGGGTCCTTTGAAATGGATGCATAATTATTAGGGTCCTTTGTGGTTGGTAGGTGTAGCTGGTAAATATTTAGAGGTTGTTGTAGGAACAGGACTTTATATCAAAAGCTCTTATCCCATTAGGAGCAATCGTTAAAACACAGAGGAAAGGGTGCATGAATTGGTTTTATCTTTTTAAATTAACTTTTTTAATTTCACTTTAAGTCATGAAATTGCATTTTATTTTAATAAATTTATTTATTAAACTTGTATGCTTAAATCAATTCCATCTGGTGTATGTGAATATTCATCCTTTCCTACAAAAGTGCTGTTATTAATATATTAATTGTGCACTGAGCATGCGCCTCCTTTCATTTTGCCAGGACAGATCAATACCACTTGGTCTGTCCTGGCACAAAAAAATTAATCAAATGTGGCTAAAATGCTTTTCCGATACACCAGGAGATCTCTATAAATAGAGCCCTTAAAGTTGTTATTGAAGCAAAAGGTGTTTCTATGAAGTAGTGGCCAGCAGGAGTTGTATACAGTACTTATGCAAGCAGCAATTTTCAGTTTTTAATTCTCTCTAAAAAAAATGATCAAACATAAAATGAAATATGAGGCCAATGGTTAGGCTATTAAATACTGATATTGCTAAGAACACCCATGATGAATTTGCAGCCACTAAGAGATCAAGACAGGGCTGGATTAAGGCTTGAGGGGGACCCGAGGCAATGAAATTGTGGGGGCTCCAGATTATCCACTAACCAGCAAGATTGCAGCAAACTACTGTCCACAACACTGCTGGGAATAGACACCTGGTAGCATCATTTATCATTATATATTTGCGGCTTAATCCCCCAAAACACCCATTTTGGGGGGTAAACCACAAATATTAAGTTTCCCACATAAGAATGACATAGGGACCACAGCAGATATCTCTGATACCTGTTGTGATCCATGCATTCTCCCTGGCTGCCGCATATCCCATTCTATGGGGGATGTGATGCTGCCAAATTCACCAACTTCCGGAATGCATTCTGGAGATTAGCTACAGCAGCTAACACCATCTCAAGGTGGCATTAGCCGCTGTAGCCTATATGCTACACATTGCATAAATAGCTGGGAAAGGGTTTACCCGGAACCCTCCCCAGCAATGGTGGCCGTGCATGTGCAGTCAGCCCCGGCAGCACTCCAGGCATATCGCATATCGCAGGTATGGAGCCCCAGTCACTGCATGTGCCAGTTGATACATTCTACCGGTATGATCGCATCTTGCAGTTCGATCATGGGCAGTAATGTCATGCTCAGATCGTATTGCAAATGCGATAATTAATAAATTGGCCCCCATGATCTAGTATACTGCCAGGAGCAAACGCAGAATTTTGAGTGGGGAGTAAGAGAGAGAAAAGGGGGGAGGAGGATAGAAAGGAAGAGACAGAGAGAGAGGAGGGAAATAGAGAGGGAGGGACAAGGAGAGAGAGAGGGGGAGGGAGAAAGGGAGAGAGTGAGACAGACAGGGAGGGGAAGGGAGAGCAAGACAGAACAAGAGAGGGAGAGAGAAGAAGAGAAGGAGAGACAGAGAGGAAGTGAGAAGGAAGGGGGAGAGAGAGAAAGAGAGAGGCCACAGCTAATTGAATACCCCCCAGAGACAGAGTAGTAATGAGTGACAAAGAGGGAGAGAGAGTGAGAGAGGGACGGAGGGAGGGAGGGAGAGAGAGAGGGGACAGAGAGAGAGAGAGAGAGGACAGAGGGAGGGAGAGAGAGAGAGAATGGAGAGAGGAAAGGACAGAGTGCACTGCACACACACCGCACCTCTTGCAGAATCAGATCAGGAAGGCAGCACTTCTGAATGATGTGGGTCACGTCATTAGGCTCCGCCCCCTTGCCAGTCAGTGGGTTCAGCTGTCACTGCTGTCTGCTGCAGGGTGGAAAGGGTCAGAGAGTTGCCAGACTCCAGTGTGGCTCAGAATGCTTGCGGCAGTGTGGGGGCCCCTGGACGACTGCCCTGTCTGCCCCACCTACAATACGACCCTGGATCAGATAGAGCCTATATGGTCTCAGAATGAGAGTATGGGCAGGGGTAAATCCAAGTCGCGGTTCTAATCTCCTGAGGAGATCCGAGCATATCCGGGTTGCGGTTCTAATCTGACCACACCCTGTCCCCAGGGGTTACTCTAAATTAAGCGTACTGTGTCATAATTCACAAAAGTAAGAGAGAAATACTAACAATCTATTCTTGGACTAACTTTATTTGTATCTTAACAAATAAAATAGATAAATTTGCAGACTTGTCCTGCTTTAGCCTTACACAGGTGGCAATCAGTGCCAAATTGCACCTGCTCTGTTTATTTATTCCAGTGGGTACTTAGGCCGCACACTCTAAGGGGTCTAATCATTATAGGATGTAAAGTCCTAAATCTGCTACCTGCTGTAGTAGTTAGCTGAAATGTTTTTATTTAATTAAATACTGTCTATCCACACAACCTCCCCCATTTAATTCCAAACAAGTTCAGAATGACTTTTCGGCATTCATAATGTAGACTCCACAATGTCGACCTGTAATCCATGTCAAAAAAGTAAATGTCAATATGTCCATTATGATGACATGCATGATGTCGACTTGCAATATATTGATATTACTATGAAATCAATATGTTTACATACCTATAAGTCACCCTAACCCTATGATTTGTAATGCTGACATACTGTATAGGCAAGTCATGACATGGTGCAGGTATCGACATATTGCATATTGTGACCTGCGAATCCTTTCGCTACCAGTATATGCTGCCTGTCCCCCTCCTTCCTTCCAGTCAACGGCTCTGCCATGGCCTTCCATTGACACAACTCAGCGAATGAGCACTGAACAGGCGAAGGTGTGCAGAGGTGAACAGCAACTTGTGATGATAGTCCGATCTGCGGCGGAGGCCTTTGGTGTCACCTCTTAATATGGTCTGTACTTTTATTTATCCAGACTGCTGCAAAATATTATTACATTATCATCCTCCTTTGGGAATTTTTCAGGATATTTATGTTGCACCTCTAGTAGAACTACTGTATGTGGATCTGTTTAAGGTAGTTAAAATGTATTAGCTCTTAACTCCTTGCATGACTTGTATTTGACTTACAGTACATACTTGTTGATTTGGGATAGTAGATGTTTGTGTGTTTTATATGACATAAATTTATATCTTACATTTTACTGGCGTGTTTTTTTGCATATGACAATTATTCAGGTATATTCGATTAGCACCAACACTTTTATAGTTTAATAAAACTTTTTTGTTTGGATATTGTAAGCTACAAAGCTGGATCTGTACATAACATGGCTTTCCAATAATGTATAGCTTACACGAATAAAGAAAATGAGGGGACATTGGATGTAAGTGTCTCTAAAAAAGTGTTCTGCCCAAAGCTTTTATTTCATTTAAACAATCTTGTTCTGCAAAATGAAACTCTTATTTTCGCATTGCTGGGCAAAAATAGGTGCATACCTAGTAACAAATAATTTTGCTGTGTTCAACTCTTCCCAAAGTCTGGTGCAAACTTCTTCAGATTCATAATCTTATTGTACAAACCATGCACTCTGACAAAGTCTAGGTGTATTCTTTCAAAATAAATAAATAAATAACACGAAAATATATGTATTCTTTTAACTACTATAAAATATGTATGAATACTTTTTATAGCAATATTTTTATTTCTTACAAATATTTTATACTTATACAGTATTGTATTTTTAATTATTCAGAAGTCTGGAGGTTCAAGAGAATGCACTTTTCTCAAAGGAATAAACAATGGTTATTAAGATTAATCATAAGATTCCATCTGAGACCCGTAGAAGCTCATTGTATGATTCTTTTCACTGACTCATCACATATATTACAGCAGGTTTCTTTTTATTGCAATATTACATCTGCTTTGCTGAATTATACATTTTTGACATTATTGGAAATTGTTTTTTTTTCTGCTTATATTATTAAACTTTATAAAGATGTGAATAAACACACAATAAGCATACATAGGTCAGATCAAAACAGAAAATAAATATGTCTGTGTTCAGTTTTGCCCATATTGTACATGGAACCAACTGCGTGTCAATATTAATGCCATATACCGTATGTATACAAAACATAAAAACATTTGTTATTGGTGCTAACAATAACATACTGCAAATATGGGTGTAACTAGCAAATAAAACTATAGGAATATTGTTTATATGTCGCTCAAGCATTCAGCTTGCATCCCATCATAGAGGACCCCAAAATCTCTGCAATTTCCTACACAATTTTGATCAAAATATGATTAAACTCCTCATGCTTTTATTTGCTAGATAAAATTATATGTTATATAATAAATATATAATATATAAGCATACATTTAGGGCAATATGGGTAAGATCATGTGCTTACTGGAGTTAGTGCTCTGAGTAAATGGTCAAATATAGTAATTGATCTCTAGATACAATTCCTCTTATTCCTCATCCTAATTTTTTAATGGCATCCATTTGCCACTCCTGCAGATAAGCACATTTCAATATGTAACTTGAGCAATATTATAAAATGATTCACAAACATAGTGTGAGCCACACACAGGACTAATCCAATAAGTATATTAGGAGAATAATAATATTGGTTCCAATGTAGTAGAAAGTTCGACTTTGATGTAACATTTAGACTCTGAGATCCATGCACCTTATTGTGAGATGTAGTGTGTAACTAATGAGTTTTGCAAATGAGACCCTGTTTTGGGTGGCAGAGCAGTTTTTTACATGTAGTTGTAAATTCTGACATTGGAGGTGGTTCAGTCTCAGACAGAGATGCTATCACAGCTGCTAACATGGTAGCAGTTGTGATAGCATTATTATGGGTAATGCAGCAGGAGTCATCACGATTCCTGCATGCATTACTGATCCGAATTGCGTTCATGTACGCTGTTGCCGCCACCTCCCAACCTAGAAATGGCAGCAGACTGTTAATCTCCGACAGCCTGCTGCCACTCTGCATGCAGGCTGGCATGTCTTGAGAAAGTCTTGGCACCTAATGGGATGAAACGCGTTGGCCTTTCACCCTCCAACCAAAATTGTTGCTCCAGTCGAGCCAGAATTTCCTGTGTACACCTATAAGCCTGTTTTCCAAGGACTGGGAACAACCGCTACAGCTGGTAACTATTGCCTCTAATACTGCTCCCCTTCACTATTGCCGGCCACGTGCTCCTGCATGGACATTTCCATCAGTTCCACAGGAATACTAACAGCAGTGGCTGCTCACCTCCGCACACGGTGTCTGCTACTGTCCATTACCAGAGATTCAATTCTTTACATGGAGGAAGAGATCCCATTTTTCTGGATTCTTATGTGTGAAGGTGCCTACACAGAAAGCTGGGGATATCAAAAAGGTGGGATTACACCTGTTTACTTGGACTGAGGTAATATAATATATATTCAAGCTGCAGGACTTATGTGATCATTACTGGGACGTCAGTTTATCACTAAACAGCTACGGAGTGCATTTCTTCATGCTTGTACTGTGAGAACACTATATTGCAACTTTATAGTTACTTACTTTCACCTACGTGGTTTATAGATATTTTGTAGCAACTAGCACTTAATGAGCTGAGAACAGTGACTATTTGTACACATTAGTGGTGATTCAACAGTTCTGTATATTCAATCTCAATTGTATATGGTTATTTTGTTAAACTAGGATTACCTTTTTATATGAAGTATGCTGCTATCTTAATTGTGATATATTTTTATTTTTATTCTGATATTGTTCTTCCATATATATTATTTAGATGTCTATGTGATCAAAATTAAAATCATTTGTGTTCAATTCTACAAGCCTCCTGTGTTCTCATAGAAAGCAAACACTGGTATTTTATAAATTGAGTGTGAATACATCATACCGCTATGTGCAGTAAATTAAAAATTTTTTAGCTTTGTGCAGGCTCGCATACCCTTCTGCACATGTGCTGTACGGGTCATGCACCTGTGCAAAGGAGTCACAATAGGAGATGTGCACTAACCATCGGGTTAGCACACATCTCTGAATCGGTCCCATTGTTCACAGACTGATTTGCCAAAACTTTTATCGCATTGAACAATATTTTTTTTTCCAGAAAATATAAATCACATTTTATTATGCGAAGAGCAAAATATTGCATGTATGTTATGTCCATTTTCATGTCTATCTTGTTTTGGAGACTAATACTGTCTGCATTGTAACTATCATCTCTCTAAAGTTAAAGTGCTTTAGTAAATGTCAGCAATTTCATCCACAATTACATGGATAGTTAAGTACATATATATAGGTACATCAGTGCTGCGTGTTTGTAATGCAGCCCTGATAGAAGATCGATGATTCGCCATTCGTTCCCTGAATGGTCTAGTGGTCAGGCCTACATAATAGAGACTACAGGGGCATGTTACAACATAAATAACAAACTCCATTTGGCAATGTAACCTATAGTTGATCCTAAGTTGTTTCCCGGTGTGCGGATGTGGGAAAGTAGGACCCACAAGTAAACTCCTGCAGGTGATACAACTCCCACAACTCACACACCCAGGTTTTTGTTTCAACAGCCAATCCGTCCCCCGAGATTTCATAAGGGATAGCTGTTCACATCCTAAATGGATAAAGATGTACAGTATGCTTGGTGGAGGAGCCAGTATTGAAGGTACAGACAACTGTATTGGAATATATGTTGACTTATATGTAAGTATGAACTTTCATTCTATAAGAGGAAATTTAAGTTAATGTTTGAAATCGTGGCACAATTGTGGCGATTTCCCTACGGTTTTGCATCCCAACGATTAAGCTCAAAACCAATGCAAAATCACACTTTAGAAATAATAACACAATCCCAAATGTTCCCCTTTCCCCCAAAATACAATCTTTAACACTGTATATGTTTTTTGCGCTAATGGCTTTCTGATGACTTATGAGTGAGCATGTTCACCTTTCTCAAACTCAGCTTTTTTTAAACATTAATGCAATGCCAAATCAAGCATTTATAGTCACAAATATAAAGAAAGTAAAGTTGTTTCTTAATCACACTGGTAAATTATCTTGTGGCTTTGATTTATACTTGTTTGAACATGGATTGAACACTGGAGAGCAAATCTGACACAATGCTTCAGGAGGGTGAATAATGAGCTATAGGGGAAGGACTAAAGTAGAGTTAGCAAGGCTTGCCAGCATAACAGAGGCAAATGATTTGTCTGTGAAATAGAGATGGAAATTGGTGGATTATCGATCGATGGTTACCATGGATAGTATCATCTTTGATTAACATCAATAGCATGAATCCATTGGTGTTGAGCTGTGGGACAATCAGGTTCAGGGTGGGTCTTTGTGTACTGAGGGCAGGGTTAAGCTCCATGCCCCCTGCATCACCAAAAAAAACCCAAAGAGACAAAAAATACCTCTAGATCAGTGGTTCCCAAACCCGGTTCCGTGGCACCCAGGGTTGTTGATTCAGGACCAAATTATATTATTTATAGTCAATGTAATAGGCAAAACCAATGCTGGTGGCCGCCAATCATAAAATATGTGGACAAACAGAACATAACCATGTCTGCCACCATTTATCTGAATCTAAGGATGACAGTTAAGCTGAATTTACTTAAATTAACAATTTTTGATTCATTTCTCATTAAGAAACTTTTGGCCTAAGGGTGTCGAGGAAACAATGCTGATACTTTGGGGTGCTGCAATTCAAGAACGTTTGGGAACCATTGTTCTAGATTGTTAGGTTAAGCTTAGGTAACACACACACATGCACAGACTCTCACACGCAGACATATAACTGTTCATGATCATTATAATTATTTTTAGGCCAAACAAACCTTAAAAACTGAAGTTTAATGGTACTAGAGCTTCTAGCGGTCCGTCTCTTAGTGTATTCCTCTAGGGAATAGATATGTGACCTATTTGTAGCAGTATGTCTATAAATTTGTTTTCCTTATAAAAGATGCTGCAAGTTTATGACAGTTTGAGTTGCTGTGAACTAAATACTGAAGGATGCTGAATAGAACCTGACAGTAATGTTATTGTGAACAACTACTGTATACCTAAAAATGTTTCATTTTACACAGCTCCTGCTGTCTGGTTTACTTTGGCAAACAAAATGGTTTTAGAAACATGTTTAAACAATAACCATAAACATATATTTTATAAAGTTTGTTCCAGTTTCTAAAACTTTTTCTTCTACATTTGACATGTTGTCAGTTGTCACTGATCTACAGTAAATGTAATTGATTATGTTATGACAGCATAGAAAACATTGAGAACATTTAGCTTTAGAGTCAGTACTTTGGTTTCTCTCTGTATCGTCCTAGTTACAGTAATTTCGTTTTTTATAAAGTGTTTATAAAGTTTTGCTCTGGGCATTAGCAAAATAAAGAATTATATATAGTCATATAGAAATAAAAAAACATATTTACAGATTATGTAACGTAAGTTATTAATAAATATACACCATTTACTAAAGAGCAGATCCTTGGTTTGGCCTTTCCTATGAAATAAATAAAACATTAAGAAGCCCAATATTTTTTTTACTAACCCTCACATTTTGCTGTAATGGCACAGTGTGGTAATCAGTGCTCAGTTACGCATGGTATTCATGCCCAATCTCTATCCTATTACCATTCAGTGTATTATGAATATGAAACTAAATTGCCATGGATCTCATTATTATTATAGTTCATCTAGTTCCTGCCCTCTAAGACCACCAAGCTTACCTGAGTCTGTATTTCTCACTACTTTTCCCAAAGAAAGTAAACATACTAGGGGAATATTTACTAAAGTGAGAGTATTTAGAAGTGGAGATGTTGCCCATAGCAAACAATCAGTTTGTACTTAACATTTAACTAGCACCTTCTAGAAGATAGTAGGTAGAATCTGATTGGTTGCTATGAGCAACAGCTCCACTTCTAAAAGCTCTGACTTTAGTTAATATACCCCTACAGGTCTATTTACTAAGCCTTGGATGGAGATAAAGTGCACGGAGATACAGTCAGCTCCTAACTGCCATGTCACAGACTGTGTTTGAAAAATGACAGTTAGGAGCTGGTTGGTTGGTACTTTATCTCTGCTCACTTTATCTCCATCCATGACTTAGTAAAAAGACCCCTAAGGCCCTGACTCAGAGGTGGATGCAACTATGTCCGCTCTTGCATCTGTTGCCGGATTCGCGGCTGCAATATTATGCAAATGCTAGTATCTGCCACCCCCTAGTGTTGTATTGTAGTTATACCATCTGGACATCTGTTTTAGCCAGATTTTTTGCACATAGCATGGGGCTGGTCTAAGTCCCAATACTAATGATGACGGCTATGGCTGCAGATGTAAGAACAGTGAGGGGGATGGGCTTCCACATGCAGCTGCATAGATTTTTAGTTCAAAAAGGATTTTGGCATCAGCATAAACAAGTAATCAGGCTGCCATGATTACGGTATGTGAAATGCATCCAAATCAGAATTAGACCCTTACAGTACAGCACAAAAAGAACAGTCATTATATGCATAGATGATCTCACCTAGTAACTGGCCATAGTACAGTATATTTCTCCAAGTGACTGTTTCAAAATAATAGTAACATTTTACTTTGTTTTAAAACTTCAAGATTTTAAGAATGCAATGTAGCATTTTGTAATTGCTATTAGCATACTGACACAATAGTCTTGGAATAGGAGCCGCTCTCCAAAATCCTGTTTATTGTTGGGAATACAGTAAGGGGATAAATTTACCAAGCAGTAAGTTTGCTGTCATTTTGAAACCAATGGGCGTCGCTGGAGGTTGGGGTGGTCAAAATACTGCCTCCAACATAGACTAAGGAAATGAGCAATGCAAATAAACTCTGCTCCAATTGTCTATATGCAGATTTACTGCTGTATTAAAGAATGACAAAGCAGCCGCAATCAGCTCTGCACATCCATAGCATCAGTATACTGAAGCCAGAAAAGGCAATAGTATAACATTGCGATAACTAATTTACATGCAAATGATCCATATTATCAGGACACTGGGACTAAGAAAATTGAAGGCATCATTATGAGATCCCTGCATCGTAATTATTAATAGAAGTACAGGAGAACATGGCTGCAGAAAACAATGCAGCCGCTGGGTAATGTACATTGTATCTTTAAAACAATGTTAAATGCTATCCAAACATTTCCTACCTGTTAATTTGGTCTGTCTTAGCTACACTTAAGCTGGGTATACACTGACAGATATAGTGTACCAGTAATATATCTGTGAACAATGTTCTTCACTGACATATCGCGTCTGCTTTGCTGCACAGCCGATGACAGATATGTCTGCAGACATATCTGTCCATCGGCAAGTGTGTACACATGCAGTGGCTACTGCCGGGAGCCGGGTGGACCCACCCCCGACCCGAACCCCGGCCAGTGGGACCCACGGCTGCCTGGAAGATGATGGTTGTTCAGTGTACAGTATATAAACGACCATCATCTACAGATATATCTGCTAGGTGTGTACTCACCTATAGAGATATCCCTATGTCAGTGTTTGTTTTTATTTATTTAACGGCAGCCATATATGTTTTTTTATCCAGTCCATTGTAAATATTGACAAGAAGTGTATTCAACCATTTTATGTAACACAAGTGAAGAAATACTTAAAACAACAGGCAGGCAGAAAATAGTCAATCAGCCATAGGACTTGGACTAGGAATTTCACCAGCAGTGCCATTGTAGAGCAAGACTACAAGCCCACTGAGCTAATTCATACTGTGCCCCACCCTGACTTGTGAAGATCAATCTAAATGAACTACCCATGCATGTACATAGTGTAAGATGGAATAAACCTGCTATGGAGATATGACAAGCAGCCCTGTATATAGGGTTGGATACGGGATGCCGGCGTTCGGAATCCCGGTGGTCAAAATCCCAATGCCAGCATCCCTACAGGGTTAGGATACCAACACCAGTCGGTCTATATCCTAACCCTCACCCTCTCTTTCTCCCTACCACTACGCTAACCCTTCCTTCCCAGTGCCTAACCCTAACATCCCCCCAGTGCCTAAACCTAACCTCCCCGCTCCCCAAACCTGACCCTTCCCCCATTGCTTAACCCTAACCCTCCCCCTAGTGTCTAACACTAACCCTCCACCTAACCCCACTACTTACCTTCAGGATGTCAGCATTTGGGATGTCAGCACCAAGATTCAGACAGGTGTCTGGATTCTGACACCAGTATTTTTAGTGCCGGCATCCAAACGCTGGGATATGGACTGCATCCCCCATATATATAACCTCTATCTGAGACACAGTTACAGTATATTTAACAATCAGGAATTTGCCAATCACTGCTTTTATGTGACTGTTGTACACAACTAACACACTGCACTGGCAAAAAGACAGTGTATGTGTCAATTCAAATGAGTATCAGTAACTCCGACCTTACATACATACAGTAACATAGTTGAAATAGTTGAAACATGCATTATCACAGCAGTGTGTGTTTCAGAAAGAGGAGCCTCGGATGCAATCTCCCAGCTACCTGGAGAGAGACCACACCGATCAGCACGGGACATGACACACACTAAAGGATAGAGTCAGAGTCATTGAGAGGAAAGAGAACAAGGGGGTAGAGCAAAGATAATGTAATAGAATACTTATTACAGCAAGTTAGACCAGAAACAAAAAGGGTAGAAAGACAAAGAGAGGTGACAGACAAAACCTAGAAAAAAACAGCACAAACAGCAAACAATGCACAGTGTAGATAGACGATAAATCGGATGAAAGAGGCCTCAGTCTGGGCAAACTTGACTAATAAAAACTCCTGAGGCCATAAACCTTCTCTTTACTTCTAATCTTTTGGGCTACAACTATTCCTTGCTAAAATACACTCCTCAAAAGGCCTGACCTCACCACAAAGGCTGGCTCAGCCTCAGGCTTTAATCCCTGTCAGGCTCATTGAGCCTTCTGTCAGTTAACTGAGAATAATACACACACACGTAATAGTACGAAAGGTTCACTGTTTGACTGAAGACATCTGTGACACATAGACGTAAATAAATACAATTATGCATT
Organism: Taudactylus pleione; assembly: GCA_031769625.1. Taxonomy (NCBI): domain Eukaryota; kingdom Metazoa; phylum Chordata; class Amphibia; order Anura; family Myobatrachidae; genus Taudactylus; species Taudactylus pleione. The sequence continues at coordinate 5,588,110 of JAUIMM010000916.1, read as the reverse complement.
TGTGTTCATTTGATACCTTTAAATACTTTCTGGAAATGTTATATCTTAACAGTAATGTTTATTTACTGACATTGCTCAAAGGTTAATATTTTCTCTAACCCATGACAATCAATGAGATCTCTAATGTAGTACACCTTTTGCTCTAGGTCTCTATGCTGCTCCCAACATGCCTGATGTTACTAATTTCAACTTTCTGGTTTGGTTTACTGATACTGTGGTATACTGGATAAATGTTTTTGTTGTGCTACGTACCTTGTGCTGATTTGAAACAGTTTGTTCTTTGTATTATGTCTATACATTCATGTGTTTGCTATTGTACATTTGACTCAATAGAGAGAAATACAAAACAAAAATAAATGAGTTTATTCATTCAAAATGGTAAAGAGTCTCCTGGATGCATACCGTGACAGCAGACTAGAATCCTGGAAGAGAGCTCACTGACAGAATTACATCATTATGCACCTTGTTCCACTCCATGATGGTAGTGATGTCATGATGGGGCTTGGTGGTCCTTTTTACTTCACTGTATTGTATGCCTTGTCCTGCTCACTTTATGATGTAGATGGCATATGCGAGCCATGCTCATCTTTTTATAATTGGCCTGTGTGTCTAATGGAGTGCAGATATAAAAAGCAGGCTGACAATGAAAACATTATTATTATCCTTTATTTATATGGTGCCACAAGGGTTCCACAGCACCTAACAAAGTACATAAACATTTGATCAGAAAAAGAGAACAATGACTTACAGTACAAGACAACACAGTTTAAGTACATGATATACAAATATTGCTGCAACAGTGGTCATAATACTCAAATTAGTAGCATGAGGCAGAAGTCAAGCATTAGGTGCCATAAATAAAAGTAAAAGAGGGAAAAGCACACGAGGGAAGAGGGCTCTGTTTGTGAGAGCTTACATTATCAAGGATAGGGTCAGACAGACATGGGTGACACAGATGGGGTAGATAGTGAGCATGGGAGTGTTAGGAGAGATGGAAGGCTTTGAGGAAGAAGTGGGTCTTAAGAGCCTTTTTGAAGTTGTGCAAAAAGATGGAGAGTCTGACAGGGAGAGGTAGAGAATTCCAGCGGTAGGGAGCAGCACATGCAAAATCTTGGAGGCGGTCGTGGAAAGAAGTAATCAGGTGGCAGGAAAGGTGGCATTCTTTAGTGGAGTGAAGAGGGCGGATGGGAGTGGGAAGTGAGATAAGATCAGAGATGACATATAAATAATCGATGGCTGTAGTGTAACACAAATGTGCAACTTTAAGGAATGTTAGTAATAATCCTCCGCATGCGTGAAATTTGCTATGAACTATTTTAACTAAAACAACTGGGGCCAAAGAGACAGTCAACAAACTGTAGTTTGATTACCCTGATCATTATCTAAATATGTTGAAGTAAAAACACCATATGGATTGTGAGAACTCTACAGAAATTGCAAAATTTCTTCTTTTATGTATAAAATGTATATTATTAAAGTTAAAAATACACAGATGGCACAAATATCATTAATATCATTAATACCAATTAGTCTCTGTTTTCAGTACAACCTTACTGCAAGTTGTTATAATAAATTAGACTGGCTAGCAATGACTTTGTGCTTCCTGCCAACTTGTTTTTAAATATAAATGCCAAATAGAACTGTACACCACTGTAACTTAGATTCACAGAATGTTTTGCATACTGCTCATTAATGAAAATAAGTTTTAGTAGACGTGTTTATATTTGTGCCACAACCTTTGTTCCTTGTTGTAGTATGTCAGATAAATAAGATATTATGAAATGATTTATAATAATTTGTATAAAAGTGCTTTTAATTTTATTTTATTAAAGCAATTTCAATTGTGTGCAATGGCTTGTGAAATAGGGAATGTTTCCTGAAGTTACAGCATTAATGCGTTCCCTCTGCATAGGAATATTGCCTTATACATCACCTGCTGTCCAGGGAGAATCACTAAATATTGCAAAGCTTGGTGTGTGCTTACAGGTTGTTACTTTTTATCAGTTGATTAGATTCGGACTATATAATATGAAAACAGAAAAGTGTGAATTCTCATGCTGTGACATAAACCTTGTTTTATCACCAAACCCTAGAGGATCTAGAGAGAATAAACTGCCGAATAAGGACAACTGAAATAAAAGAATAAAGAAAACTGTAAAGTTTGGATGGCCAGTTATTTGTCAGCCAAAGTTAGTACAGATGTCATGAAATATTTAGGTAGAATCTCAAAGGGTGAAAAGATTTATTCTAGCATGATGACAGTGCCTAAGAAAACACAAGTACTGTACACTATACTGTAAAATCTCAAAACTCTGATTAACAAGTGAACATCTAATATGGAATACATATGATTTACTGGCGGTCGGGATGCCAGCGGTCATAAGGCCGACAGTGGAATTCTGATATTCAAAATCCTGACAATAGCTGGTAAGTAGCCTAACTCTCCTTTTCTCCCCACCTAACCACCCTCCGGTGGTGTCTAACCCTAACCTCCCTTCATTGGTGTCTAAACCTAAACCCCCCTTCCCGCACCCTAAACCTAACCCTCCCCAGCCTCCTACCTAATCTTTCTCCCCCTCCTCACAGCCTAACCCTTACCCACCCCGGGAGGTCCCTAAACTAACCCCCCAATCCCTATACACATTTCTAAAGGAAAATGTTAAGGCCTCATTTTTCCATTAATGTTTGCAGTGGCAGCAGGAAGATAAGTATAGTCAATGGGTGCAGAGCGAGCAGAGTAACCCCTTGACCTAGGGAACAATGTGAACTGCAGTGCATCCATTATAGATACACCCCTATTTAAGTGTACTTGCTCAAACCCACAGGGTGCACACTGTACCTTTATAAGACTGCAAAAGTCCAATGCCATTAAATGATGTTATTTTTACAATTAGAGTGTGGGTATTATTTGTACTATGAAAAAAAAAATATATATATAAATGTGTATAGCATGTAGAAAGCGGACGGCACTCGTGGAGACTTAATGAAAAAATAACGATGAAGCAACTGTGCTGAAGGTCAACGTTTCAGTGTATTATCACTTTTATCAAGACATACAAGGAACAAACAATATAACATACCTTAAATACTATTCACCCAGTGTGTCAGCCTCATGCGGCTCGATCCCAGCGGGAGTCCCCTGACGTCACATGCGGCGCCTCAGCACTGACGTCACCATTATCCCTATGGGGGCGTGTCCGCATACAAGTGCACCCATCACCAAGGCAACTTAAGTAAACAATGAACATAGAATAGCGGAGCATATACTAACGGTCTACAGACTATGTCACAAAATAAAACTGAGCTATGCGTAGCCACATGTTGTAGACCTGCTGGAAAACTAATGTAAACCTGCTAGAAAAATATATGGGTATAAGCCAATTGGATAATGCGTGCAAATCTACAGAAAACACGAATAGGAATTCATTTCATTAAGGCCTAAAGGTTTTAGAGTCTGCAGGATGTGTATCCATCTGGACTCATGCTGTAAAAGGGTACGTCCCCTATCACCCCCTCTGCTATGGGGCGGAATCCAATCTATAATTTTGCAACGTAACATTGCCAGCCCATGTTTGAAATCCCTAAAACGTATCCTCACCCCAACACAGGCCCAGACATTTCATTTTTTCTTACTCTCTTAGAACTCACATTATCTAGGAATTATTTTCTTTTTGATAATAAGTTTTTTGTGCAGAAATCTGGCTGTGCGATGGGGTCCTGTGTGGCACCCAGCTTCGCTAATTTATTTATGTGCGAGGTAGAGAGGGATTTATTCTTCTTTCTAGCAGGTTTACATTAGTTTTCCAGCAGGTCTACAACATGTGGCTACGCATAGCTCAGTTTTATTTTGTGACATAGTCTGTAGACCGTTAGTATATGCTCCGCTTTTCTATGTTCATTGTTTACTTAAGTTGCCTTGGTGATGGGTGCACTTGTATGCGGACATGCCCCCATAGGGATAACGGCGACGTCAGTGCTGAGGTGCCGCATGTGACGTCAGGGGACTCCCGCTGGGATCGAGCCGCATGAGGCTGACACACTGGGTGAATAGTATTTAAGGTATATTATATTGTTTGTTCCTTGTATGTCTTGATAAAAGTGATAATACACTGAAACGTTGACCTTCAGCACAGTTGCTTCATCGTTATTTTTTCATTGAGTCTCCACAAGTGCCGTCCGCTTTCTACATGCTATATTTGCCTTTTTTGGAAGGGCACCGGAGCATTATTGCCATTGGTGCACGCTGGTTCCTGCATTTACCTCTGCACTATACTGTGTTTAGGTGGTCTTACCAAGGCACCGGTCTCCTGTTTATCAAGTACCTTATTTTCGTTTTCGCTTTAAAGCACAGTGGTTTTTATTCTATTTTCGTTACAACACATCATTGTCTCCCACCCTCTACATTTGGTGGAGGTTATGACGGAGGCACAGGATAACATTGATATAGCGGGACTATCTAACATCGTATTGCCCTTGGGAGAAGTACTTGGCTTCTCTGATGCAGAAGCAGAAAGTATATTATTCAAAGATAATCTAGAAACCACGGCTGGAGAGGAAACTATTGAACAACTTATGGCACAACTGCTACGTTTAAAAAAACGTGAGGTGGATTACTTCCTGCACGGTGTCACTCTTTCAGATTACTACAGGGATAAAAAATCCCAAGAGGTTTCCGTATTAAAAATATTCCGACTATTGGACGCTATAATCTGACCTTTTGCAGGTGGTGGGCTGCCATTTTGAACCGGTGCTCATTTGACTTAATTTTATTGGTTGTAGAGGAGTCAGCAAGGGAACTTGCAGTGGCAAAAGAAAATATAGCCCACTTTGAATCCACACGAATTAAAAATTTGCCAGCGGACACTTCGGCGGCACTATTTTCAAAGCTATCTGTCCAAATAGATCAGTGCAAAGCAGATCTGATCAATTTAAGAAGTCAAAATTAAATACTGTGAATCGTGACTACGCTGAATTGAAGGTCTATAGTTGGATCAACAGTAGAGGACAAAATCCAGACAGGAGACATAGATATAAACCACGTAAATACCCATTGGAAACAGATTCATCAGCTACAGCGATTTCATCTAGTGACACAGAATGTGCTTCGGTGGTTGGCAACAAATCCACACAGAGACCCCCTTTAGGGGTACGCACTCGGGGCAGAACCGAGATACAGGCAGATTCAAAACCCGAAGGGGAGGCCAGTGGACGAGGTCGATCAAAAAGAGTCTGCAAAAAGAAAATGTAGTGTTCAATCTATCTTCTCGGACTTTAACAGAGGATGAAATTTCGGTCCTCAATAAGGGATTATCCTTTGTCCCGTCGCATCCCCCAAACAAGTTCAAAGACATTATCAATTTACATAAATTTACAAGAAAAATTAGACTCAGGGAGCACTTCGGGGCCTCTGAGTGTTCTATTCAATCGGCTTGTCCAGTAGTTAAGAAATCTACATTTGACCCAATCTCTAACAATGTTGCCATAAAACATTTTACCAACTGCATTGAGAAGCACATTGAAAGTCATACGGATAATGCTAGGACTAACCCTACGACTTCCAGCATATCAAACCTCTCTGGCAGAGAGAGGCAGGCATTACAAAATCTTAGTGACTACAAGGACATAGTGATTCGTTCAGCTGATAAGGGGGGCGCGATCGTGGTCCTTAATACCCTGGATTACAAACAGGAAATTTACAATCAGCTGTCAGGCTCTACGGTATACCAACAGCTTAGCGGGGATCCTACTCCAGCATTTAAGAAAGAACTTGATGACATCCTTCATGTAGCATTAGCCAATAATGTGATTTCAAAGAAAACGCATGATGCATTGATACAGGACTGGCCCAAAATTCCGATCCTCTACACAATACCCAAGTTGCATAAGAATGCCACCACCCCTCCGGGAAGGCCGATTATATCGGCTAGAGATTCTTTATACTATATAGTATCTCAGTATCTTGACTGTTTACTACAGCCGGTTGTGCAGGTTCAAACTACCATATTACGGGACACCACATCCTTTATTCTTCATTTACAACGGCTATCCCCTTTGCCGTCTAAACAATTGATGTGTGTAATTGTTGTTGTAAGCCTTTACACTTGCATACCTCATCAGTGTGGATTAGAGGCTATCAAACGTATCCTCACCAACAATCCAGCGTACACAGGCCCAGACATTTCATTTTTTCTTACTCTCTTAGAACTCACATTATCTAGGAATTATTTTCTTTTTGATAATAAGTTTTTTGTGCAGAAATCTGGCTTGGCGATGGGGTCCTGTGTGGCACCCAGCTTCGCTAATTTATTTATGTGCGAGGTAGAGAGGGATTTATTCTTCTCTGGTTCTGCCACACAGGATTCCATCACAGCATATTTTCGGTATATAGATGACATTTTTATTTTTTGGACGGGTTCAGTGGAGACCTTTGTTGACACCATGTCAGACATCAATACCTGTGATGCAGCTGTCAAATTTACCTTTGAGTATAACTATACCTCCATTAATTTCCTTGATGTGGCTATTAACATTGGTGAGAATTTACAAATTAATACATCAATTTTCTTTAAAGCCACGGACAGAAATACCTTCTTACGGGCTGAGAGCTTTCATCCACCAGCCCTTAAGAGGGGTCTGCCGTATTCTCAGTTCCTACGGATCATACGTATCTGTAATGATCCTGAGGATGTGATTTTACAAATTGATAAGATGTCCATGAAGTTCCTCGCTAGAGGATATAATCCTAGGGCTCTCAAGGATGCTAAATTGAAAGCGCTAAGAGTATCTAGAATGGCAGCTCTACTTTCCACAGTCAAAACAGTAGACAAAAATCAAATGATCTGGGTACAAGAGTTCTCACCTAGTTCCAGTGATATCATGTGCAAGGCTAAACAAATGTGGCCCTTGGTCACTGAGGATCCTTCATTGGATATGTTGAAAAATGCCAGAATTGTACCTGCCTTTAAAAGAGGCCGTAATATTAAGGATTATGTGGTACATAATGATGTCTCACAGCACACTGATGCTATGCCTGCACATTTTCTTACTAGGAAACCGGGGAATTACAGATGTACAGGATGCATCACCTGTAGCCATTTGGAAACGGGTAATGTATTCCTGCATCCCCGTTCGGGTAAAAAGTTTTACATACGTCATGCAGTCACCTGCACTAGCCGTTATGTTGTCTACTACATAAGGTGCCCATGCGGGCTCCTTTATGTAGGTAAAAGTACCCGTCAGTTGAAGGAGCGTATGGCTCTCCATCGCTCAAGTATTAGAACAGCTTTGGAAGGCAAACCAATGGACCAGCCGGTCGCTAAACATTTTAGGGATTTCAAACATGGGCTGGCAACGTTACGTTGCAAAATTATAGATTGGATTCCGCCCCATAGCAGAGGGGGTGATAGGGGACGTACCCTTTTACAGCATGAGTCCAGATGGATACACATCCTGCAGACTCTAAAACCTTTAGGCCTTAATTAAATTAATTCCTATTCGTGTTTTCTGTAGATTTGCACGCATTATCCAATTGGCTTATACCCATATATTTTTCTAGCAGGTTTACATTAGTTTTCCAGCAGGTCTACAACATGTGGCTACGCATAGCTCAGTTTTATTTTGTGACATAGTCTGTAGACCATTAGTATATGCTCCGCTATTCTATGTTCATTGTTTACTTAAGTTGCCTTGGTGATGGGTGCACTTGTATGCGGACACGCCCCCATAGGGATAACGGTGACGTCAGTGCTGAGGCACCGCATGTGACGTCAGGGGACTCCCGCTGGGATCGAGCCGCATGAGGCTGACACACTGGGTGAATAGTATTTAAGGTATGTTATATTGTTTGTTCCTTGTATGTCTTGATAAAAGTGATAATACACTGAAACGTTGACCTTCAGCACAGTTGCTTCATCGTTATTTTTTCATTGAGTCTCCACGAGTGCCGTCCGCTTTCTACATGCTATATCTGCCTTTTTTGGAAGGGCACCGGAGCATTATTGCCATTGACTGAGTGCCGGGTGCACGCTGGTTCCTATAAATGTGTATATATATATATATATATATATATATAGAGAGAGAGAGAGAGAGAGCGCAAAGGAAGGGCGCTAACAATGTAAACACACATTAATCAAATACAAGTATATTTATTTGTTTTAAAAGTTTTTTTGGGAGAATTGAAACACTCCAATACACCAGTTCTGGATTCGTGACAAAGGTGGATTACATCAGAATAGTTGTTCCTTTTTGTGGTTGACCTTGAAATGACCCTCTTGGTTTTACACTTCATAGAAAGGAAACACAATGAAGTAGTTCTTTCCGAGTATTAGTTCCTTCCTCAGTCTTAACTGCAATATAACCCCCGCACAAAGAGACACCCAGACATAACAGGCCAAAAGGCCACAGTTAGTAAGAATTTTTTTATTAAACTTAAAATTACTCCATAAATGTTTTACATCACAAGTGATTTACAACAGTGAATCAACATTTTTGACACTGTTGGTAAACAAATATTAAAAAAATACTGTTGCACCTTATTGTTTAAATTCTCACCAATGGGACCCAACCAAACAGACAGATCTATTTAATAAAAATCAAACGTATTTCGCCCTTATAAGAACTTCATCAGGGGTAACACTCAATGTTGTGATAATACAAACAGTTCATATGACTCAATGAGGATTCTCTGATATTCACCAACATCTAAATAGGACAGATTTTAAATAATTAGACAGACTTGACCGAATGAGTAGAATTTCACTGGTATCGGTACAGATCTGTTCATTTGGTTGGGTCCCATTGGTGTAAACTCAAACAATAAGGTATAACAGTATTTTTTTTAATGTTTGTTTACCAACGGTGTAAAAAATGTTGATTCATTGTTGTAAATCACTTGTGATGTAAAACATTACTGTTTTTTATGGCATAATTTTAAGGAGCTTGGGTCTATGGTCCAGCAGTGATGAGATTCGGTGGTTATCTGGTGATGTTACACGCTGTAACTGAGATGTACATGATTTTATACATTTGTTTATATAAAGATTGACTTAATTCTACAATGTGCGCTCCTTTCATCTTTTTCCAAGAATAATTGATTCAGGTTTTGGTGAAGCCGCAATTTTAGGTAGCAGCGCTTGTATGGATCCATTCATATTGGACTTTAAATAAAACACAAGTGGACTTAGGCCCTCATTCAGAGCCGTACGCTCTGAGCAGAGCGCACGCTCTGAATGAGGGCCGGGCTCCATTTTCATGGAGCGTCCTCCTGGACGCTCGTATAGCTGTGGGTCACCACCCACAGGCTATACGAGCGTGCTTTGTGATGGCCGCGATGGTCGAGACCATCGCGACCATCGAAATTGCGGGCCAGAGCCTGCGGTTGAGGTTTTCAACCGCAAGCTCCGGAGTGATTTTGGCTCTATCAGAGCCAAAATCACTCCCACTGACATCACTAGTGATGTCAGTGGGCCGGCTTCTGACGTGAGGCGCTCCCATGGGAACGCCTCCGTCAGGGAGGCACGCCCCCGGCACGCCCACCAAAGGGGGCGTACTGTCAATCAACATTGACAGCACGCCCCCTTTGATCGGACACAACAAGCGAAGGACTTTCCTTCGCTCGTCGCATCTGGCGCATGCGCACGACGGAGCTCCCTCCGTCGTGCGCATGCTCAGTGCATAACATCGACCCACTTGCGAGCGGACAGCCGCTCGCGAGTGGGTCTGAATCAGGCCCTTAGTGCGCAGCAAACAACTTATCCTTTATGTATATATATATATCCTTTTGTAGGTGGCAGCACTCACAGGACTTCATTTCATCATAATAAATCAGGAGACAAGACCCCTTATGGCTGATTAACAACTTTCGTCAGAATCAAATAAACATTAAAATAGCGATTACCTTTATACCTACACCATGCTGTGCTGTCTATGTCCTCCCGGGTCAGGTCGATTCTCGATGACATCACCATTCGGCGATGTGCCCCCTGGTGCTTTCTGTCTCCCAGGAGGTTGTCTGGCAACAAGTAAACAAACAAAAAGATCATCACTTGTGCATATTTACAGTGCAAAATACAACAATAAACGGTTATGCTGGACAAATATACTGTATCAAAGGAGGATAATTCCTATAGCGCAAAAACTGTATGCATATAATACTACCACATTGGTATCATAAAGACAAAGAGTTGTGGGAAAAGCACAAAAAGTCAAATGTCCCATAATTATATGAAACAGTTAATGCTAAAATTTTCATTAAGTCCTTTTGGTGATATCGTATTAAGGAGATGTATCCACCTTGCCTCCATTTTCAATATATTATTAGCTCTATCACCCCTCCTTAGCAGTTTTGGTGCCTGATCGATAATTTTGTATCTCAAGGTTAACAAGTTATGTTTAAATTCTTTAAAGTGACATGCTACAGGATGTTCTTGTTCACATCCCTCCAGCGCTAAGTGAATTGACAACCTGTGTAAGGCCATGCACTCTCTGAACTGCCTTGTGGTATTTCCTATAAAGAAAAAAACCACAAGGACAGCTTATATAGTAAATAACATAAGTACTCTGACATGTAAGTACATGTCTAATGGGAATACATTTACCCATTTGCGGATGTGCAAATTAAATCCACGTTCCAGATAACTACTGTACATCTTGTGCAACCAGTGCACTTATAGCACCCAGGTTTATGTGTTAGGATATGTCCTACCGCTGGTAACTTTTGGAGAGTCACATCATTATGGACTGGATAATCCCTAAGATTTTTGTTGCAGGAGTAGTTTAGCAAAGGGTTATATACCTTAAACGTCTTGAGGTCAGCATCGAAGGTAACTAAGGGCCACAACTCTTCTTAATAAAGGTACTTGTTGAATTGTATCTCTGAACAAAAGGTATTCTTTTGGGATTTTCTTATCCTTCTTATTTAGTTTCAAAAGCTGTACTTCTAGGGATGGCCAAATCTTTTTTCATTGCTTTGATGAGTTAATCCCAATCGTACCCATCTGAATTTTTTAATCATGTTATCGATTTCTCGAGCCATATTCTCAATATTATCGGAGATCCTAAGAACACGTACAAATTGTGAATATGGGAGTCCACATATTGTAGAAGGTGGGTGTTGACTTTTTGCTGCAGAATAATGTTTCTATCTGTTATTTTTTTAAAGAGACTTGTGTATAACACTCCTTTCCTTAATGATACAGTCACATCCAAATAAGCATGGAAGTTTCACCAATATGGACGGCAAATTTTATTGTTTTATCTGTGGAATTAATCCTCAGAATGATGTCCTCCAGTTCAAACTTTGTGCCCCTCCAATTAAGGAACACGTCATCTATATACCATGTAAAGTAAATTATTTTTGTTGGGATCTCCCGGTCTCCAAAAAATAGGCCCTTCTCACCCTCAATCATATATATATTAGCAAATGATGGTGACACACATGAGCCCATGGAGCAACCTTGTAACTGGTTGTAGCACTTTCCATCAAGCAGGAAATAGTTTCTGGTCAATTGTAATAATTGTATAAAAAAAAACAAATCTGGACCTGTATAATGTCTACTTGTTGACAGTAATTTCCTGGCTGCTTCTAACCCATTTTTGTGGGGGAATGTTCATGTACAAATTTACGATATCCAATGCACATAAAATGCAGCCTTCAGGTAAAGGTGGTAGTTGTTTTAATTTCAGTGTAAAGGTGGTAGTGTCTTTTAAGTAAGTATTCTTTGCCTGGATTACTGGTTGAAAAATAGAATTGAGGTATTGTGAAAATTTGTAGAAAATGGAATTACATGCTGAGATAGTAGGACGGCCAGGGGCCTCTGTTGCATGTTTAAGTATTTTTGGAAGTGTATAACATATCAGAGAAATTCGAAACTCCTGTTGCAGTGCCCTGTGAGTTTAGTTAGCGATGATGTTACCTTTTATAGTCTGTATCAATATGGGTTTCAGTTCTTTATTAAACATCTCTGTAGGGTCCGTTCTTAACTGCCTGTACACACTTTCATCACCCAGCTGACATTAGATCTTATCTTACTGTATATTGAGTTAAATTATATATATATATATATATATATATATATAAAGCAAATCCTATGCTCCAGCACTCCAGTCTCCAATTTGCAAATAAGCATGAGTAGCTTGTTCTGGTGCCCTCCTCTGGGGTCAGCACTCCCAACACATACCTTCCAAAATAAGAGGCCACCCTCAGAGACTTAAATCATCAACCCTCAGCATAGGGTTTTAATGTGGATCATGTGCATCAAAGTTTTTTGCATTATTACACTCCTTCCTCACTATGTTGTCCTGAGGAAGGGGTGTAACACCCTGAAACATTGATGCACATTAAACCCTTTCCTCAGGGATGATGATTTAATTCTCTGAGTGCCGGCTCTTATTTTTGAAGATGTGTATGTATATATATATATATGTCCAATAGTCCGTCACTCCCAAAAGTCAATAATCAGCCACCTGGGTGCTCCTGTTATAGATAATATAGATGTAATTGGGAAAGTACTTAACTGAAAGTACAAAGCCACACAGGTCACTCCAGGATTTAGCAAAAAAATTATATATTTGTAAAGATGTCCTGATCGACGTTTCGGGACCACACTGAGTCCCTTTCTCAAGATCACAATAACATAACAAACAAGTACAATCACCAGCTTACCTTATATCCCCTGTGCACAGCTGCCGTCGGAGCTGAGAGCGGCATCCACGTCAATCCAGTGGCGCATTCTGATGGCGTCATCGCCTTGTTGGTATTCGTTGCCTTGCTGATTATTGACTATTGGGAGTGACGGACTATTGGACATATATCTATAGAAGTGTGGTTTAATATTTCTGAAGTGTCCGAGCACCCCTAACAGCTTATTAACATTTTGTTGGTAAATTCGCTTACCAGAACTTGACGCAGAATATCATATTAATATGACGGAAATTACAAGTGAGCCTGAAGTGGGATTGCATACCCATAGTGTCAACACCGGCACTATTGGAATCAAATTAATCACTGGAGACACATTGAGTTTTTCTGACTTGGATGCCAGTAAAATTCTGTTTGAAACAGATACTACTGAAGAGAATTTAGAAAGTAACAGAGGATATATATCACCAATTACTTAATTTAAAAAAATGTGAAATTGATTACCTGCTTCACAGAACATCGCTTTCCGATTATCATCGACAGAAACTTATCCCTAGGGGATTCAGAGTGAAAAATACTCCGACCATTGGCAAAAATAATCTGGAATTTTGCAGGCGCTGGTGCGCTATTTTAAACAAATGTAGTTTGGATCTTATCCTCCTAGTAGTTGAAGAAGCAGGCAGAGAATTACATGCAGTGAGAGCAAAAATCGAAGCATTCAAATCAATGCACCAAACTTCATTAGAAAATTCTGAATATACATCGTGGTGGACTAAGTTGAAAACACAATGTGACAGCTATAAGAAGGAATTAGTGGCTTTTAAAAAAATCTAAATTGATGACGGTCACCAAAGATTATGATGAACATCGAGTCTATAGATGGCTTACAGGAACTGACACTAGAACATGTTACAATAGAGGACCAAGTAAAGTCCCTTGGAGACAGAGGAGAGAGTGGTCAATGAAAAAGAATGGCACAACATCCAATAGCGAGAGCGATTTTATCATTGCCGATTCTGATGAAGCCTCTAACAGCAAAAGAGCCCCTTTAGGGGTCAGAACCCAAGGCCGGGGCAAAGCAAAAATAGACCCACCAGGAGAAGTAGGCAAACAGACAGGATCTATAAAATAAATTCAGAAAAAGAAAAAATAGTATTTAACCTTTCGTCAAGAACATTAACACCTACCAAAGAGAGGATCTTAAATAAAGGTCTCTCATATATACCCACAAATAAGCATGATGATTTTTAGTGGCAAAAGCATATACACGAACTAGGTCATAAAATGAGACTCCGAGAGTTCTTTCAGAAACAAGATCATCGGATAAAAGAACCAAAACTTTTGGACTCATTTCATAGGAAATATAACAAGTCTAACTTTGATTCATCTTCCAATAATTCATCCATTAAAACTTTTACTAGATTAATGGACCAGTCGGTAGTCAAGTACAATAAGGCACCTGATCGCATTTTTTCTAATTTAACAAAACTTGAATATCAAGCTCTAAGGAACTTGAGGGATGACACTAGCATCACAATACGCCCCGCTGACAAAGGTGGGGGTATTGTGATACAGGATATGTCAAAATATAAAAATGAAATTTACAAGCAATTTTCAGATACTAATACCTACCAGAAACTTTTAGGTGATCCTACTAAACAATTTAAAAAAGAGTTAGAAATTTTATTACAAAAAGCAGCCGATGCAAAACAAATTAGTTCACAAACTTTAGCTGCTTTGACTCAAAAGGAACCTGTAGTACCAGCATTATACACAGTTCCTAAAATTCACAAGAGTTTGAGTGACCCTCCTGGCAGACCTATAATATCAGCCAGAGGGTCACTCTATCAACCAGTTTCTGAATTTTTGGATAAACTTATCCATCCTCATGTCATTAAACAACCAACTTTTTTAAAGGATACAAATTCCCTCTTAAGTAAATTAGGTGAGCTTGCTAGACTTGATCAAAAGGATTTACTGAGTACAATGGACGTATGTAGTTTATATACGTCTATCCCACATGAACTAGGAATTAGAGCCATGATCGAATTTTTGAATGGTCTCACGGAACCGCTAGGTCTTAACGTGGATTTGTTTGTGCAATTGCTTAAACTTACCCTTACAAGAAATTATTTTATATTTGATGGTATTTATTACCTGCAAATAGCCGGTTGCGCAATGGGGTCTCATGTGGAACCGGCGTATGCCAATGTTTTTATGTTTAAATTTGAACAAGAATGCTTTTTGCACAATTCTAAATATAGCCAATAATTCAAGTGGTATACGCAGTATATAGACGATCTGTTTGCAATATGGACAGGAGGGCTAACATTATTTGAAGAAATGATGCAGAATATTAACCTATTGGATACCCCTATTAAATTTACCTATGCCAGCAGTGTCAGCACTATTAATTTCTTGGATGTACAAATTAATATAACAGAGGGTCAAATTTCTACAGCGGTATTTTATAAACCCACGGATAGAAATACGCTACTGGAATATAGCAGCCATCATCCAAGAGCGTTGAAACGTGGTTTGCCATACTCTCAGATGCATAGAGTGGCTAGAATAACAGGCAATAAGAATGAGTTACCACAAGCCTTGGATATAGTAGTTGACAAAGAGGTTATAGAGTTAAACATCTTATGGACATGAAACAGAGAATTTTGAATATGGAGCGTTCTGAATTATTTCAAAGTAAAAACAAGAAGGACAGTACTACAGGGGATGGAACATTTATTTGGTCTACAAAATATACTACAGCAAGCCCTGTGATTCCCCGAGCATCTAGGGCTACTTGGCAAATAGTGACTACTGATCAAGATCTGCCAGCATTTAAAAACACTAGGCCCATGATCAGCTACAGAAGGGGACAGAACTTACGGGACATTCTGGTAAAAGCTGACATTACCAATCGGAATCAACAAACGAGCTTGTTTGGCCAAGTTAAGAAACCAGGGTGCTATAAGTGTCCCTTGTGCACTACGTGTGGTTTTTTTAAAAGTAGGGTCAAAATTTAGTCACCCTCATTCAAATGTAACATACAATATCCGGTATGTCTTAACCTGTAGTACACAATTTGTGGTCTATTTCATTGTATGCCCATGCAGTAAGTACTATGTAGGCATGACCTCTCGGGCCTTTAAAGAACGTATGGCTCTACATCGTTCAGCTATTAGGCAATCACTGGCAGGTAAGGATATAGAGCAGCCAGTGGCAAAACACTTTAAATTGCTGAAGCACCCTCTAGCATCTTTGAAATACATGATCATAGACCACATTCCTCCCAAACCCCGTGGAGGTGATAGAATATAAGAACTTATGAGGTTAGAAACAAAATGGATTCTACATTTAAACACCATGCAACCTTATGGACTAAATGAAAAAATTAATTGGAATTCCATGTAGAATTTTGTATTGTTTAGTATTAAGCCTTAGATTTTTCTCTAATATCGAGGGATGACAATAATAATTTCTTTGATATAATTATTATAGCAGTTTGATAATGATACTGCCATAGATAGAGTAATTACTTCTTTTAGTTTTTTATTGCTTAAGTGTCGTATTAAATTGATAACAGATATACAATGTATAAGCATTTAATCTTGATAGTTAATTTGTTTTCTTGTATGCAATGGCATTCACTATCAGTATGTTCCAGCTGCAAGTCGGAGCGAGAGACAGGTTCATTTGCCATTGGAGTTACCAAGGCAATGAATACCAACAAGGCGATGATGCCATCAGAATGTGCTACTGGATGGACGTGGATGCCGCTCTCAGCTCAGACGGCAGCGTGGTTCTGTGCACAGGGGATATAAGGTAAGTGGGTGATTGTACTTGTTTGTTATGTTATTGTGATCTTGAGAAAGGGACTCAGCATGGTCCCAAAACGTCGATCAGGACATCTTTACAAATATATAATTTTTTTGCTAAATCCTGGAGTGACCTGTGTGGCTTTGTACTTTTAGTTAAGTACTTTCCCGATTACATCTCTCTCTCTCTCTATATATATATATATATATATATAGGCAAAAAAAGGCCCGTCGCACACACTTTAGTCCAGATAATGAGGAGTGCATGGCTCATTATCTGGAGAGCTAATAATAAATTCAGGAGGAATAGGGCTGAGAAATTATTCTCTGACATTGAATCCCATACATCGGCTAGTGACTCAGATCATTTTCAGGCATGTCCACCTTTTTTAAAGGGTTCTGTTACCAGGAACAAGCAAAAAGATCTAAAAGGAAAATACGGTGTAGAAGGGGGCTTACCAGAAAGCTCAAAAACAAAGAACAGGAAGAAGTAGTGGTTTATAATTTGTCTAATTATCAACCGACAGACATAGAAATGGCTGTATTATCTAAGGGCCTTTCTTTTGTAAAAACATTTAAACAGAATTCTTTTGACTTTGAGGCTGAGCTTTACAAATTTCACCGTTTTCTTAAATTAAAATACTTTTTTGCTAAACAAAAATCTATAGTTGAGGTTCAGAACATGTTTAAACCTAAAAACAAGTTCGATCCCCCCAATACCAATGGTGCTATAGAGACATTCATCAACTTGGTGAAACGGGATACCGTGCCTTTTATGGAAAATCAAAGGATCTCTTACACCAACTTGAGTAGGGATGAGAATCTGGCCGTACGTTGCTTGAAGGAAAATACCAATATTATAATACGTCCCTCTGATAAAGGGAATAGTTTGGTTTTGCTCAACATGACAGACTATATATATATGAGATTAAGAGGCAATTGTCAGATGTTACTTGTTATAAGGCTCTCACATATGATCCCACTTATTCATATAAAAAAGAGATAGATGCTGCTACTGAAATAGGAATTGTGAATGGTTGGATTGATGAACCCACTGTGTAATTTTTGACACAATCACATCCCAGGATACCCTTGATTTATGCATTGCCCAAGGTACACAAAACCTTGGTTAGACCCCTGGGAGACCAATAATCTCTTCTTGTGGGTCTTTATGCCAATCATTATCACAATTCATTGATTTTTGGTTACAACCAGTTGTTCAAAATAATAAGTATCATCTTAAGGACACTACTGAGTTTATCAATAAAATTAATGCCTTGTTTCCTTTACTAGAATATAGTCTACTTGTGACCCTTGACATAACCAGTTTGTAAACAAATATTAACCATGTTGATGGTGTGGAAGCAGTCAGGAGTTTAGTTACCCGCAGTCCACATTATAAAGGTCCTAATGTTGAATTTTTGTTACTATTATTGAATTTTTTTTTACGGAAAAATTATTGTTTATTTGAAGATTAATTTTTTTACAGCTGAATGGGACTGCGATGGGGTCTAATATGGCCCCATCGTATGCAAATCTATTTATGCAAATGTATGAAAATCAACATATTTTGGCTAATCCTGTTTTTTTCGAAGTTTATTCATTTCTATGTTGGATACATAGATGACCTTTTTCTTGTGTAGACTGCAGGTCCTGAACTCCTCACTGAGTTCATTGATTCTCTTAATTGTTTGGACACCAGAATTAGATTTACTTTAGCCTTCAGAGACAATACAGCAAATAATTTGGATGTTTGCTTAGTGAAAACTGAGAATGTATTATCCACATGTATTTTTAGAAAAGCAACTGATTAGAACACCTTATTAATGGTGGATAGTTTTCATCCTACACCATTAAAAAGTGAATTGCCATTTTCACAACTACTGAGAGTGGTGCGTATAACTTCTGATCCATTGGCGCTACCACAGGCTCTGGCAGATATGGGCAAAAGATTTATTCATAGAGGATATCCCAAGAAGGAGATTGATGAAGCTATTGCCAAATGTCTGATGATAGATCGCAATGATGCACTCTCTAATAAAGAAAGATTGGGCAACGTTAATCATTTGGTACTTACCATCACATACTCCATTGCTTCGAGACATATACGGAATATTCCAACACACCACCAGTAGCCAGACACTTTACATTATTTAAGCATTCTCTTAAGGATTATCGCTGTATGCCAATTGACTGAATTCCACTGCTCAGAAGAAGTGGGGATCACAATAAGTTACTCCTACAAAGGGAGTGCTTGTGGATTGACCACTTCGACACCATTGTCCCCAATGGGCTCAATGAGGGACAGAATTAAATTGCTATCTATAAATGAATACATTCATTTAGTATTAATGTCGTGTTGGATATTAATGTGTGATTTTGTTTTTCATATTTTTCTTATTTGTATTTCTCTTATTATTTTTCACCTGTTCCATATCTGTTTTGGTCCTACTGTGCCTTTCTATGTATGTATTTGTTGGTGTTTGTGACCTATGCTTACAGCCATCACTTTGAATGCCCACCTGTCTTCTCTAGTACTTTTTCTAAGTTGGCTGGCAAAAGCAGGATCCCTTTTTTTGTTTGGCAACCTTTGTTGCCAAGGGATGTCTGTTTGCGTCGGCCAGATCAGTGTAGTGTCTGCATTGCTAGGCAAAGTGGTTGCTGAGCAGCGATGATGCGGTCTGGCTCCATCCGAGTCCACACTTCCAGTCAGCTGACTGGCGTGTTACGCGGTCTCCGGAGTGTGAGGTGTTGTTGGCGCTCTCACAGGTGAGTGCATTTTCATTGATGGCATTGGGTATAAGTTTAGCTCTTTGAGTCCTATTTAGCCAGTCCATGTTTAAGGTGCAAAGAATAGCACCACAACAGCTGTCGGACTGAGAGTGACATCAATACGAGGAAGAGGTGTTCTCTGTGACCACCCTGACATTTCATGCTGAGCACTATTCTATCATACCTCATTACTCATGTGTTTATGCTGCTATTTTTCTATGCCTTTATAAAAGAAATAGTTTTTGCATTTAAATTGGATGTGCTGGCTCCCTTTTTTGGATGCTATATATATATATATATATATATATATATATCAGAGGAATAACGGAAGGCACTCTGGAAGACTTAACAGCTCCAAAAAACTGACAGCAAAACTGTTGCTGGATGTCAACGTTTCAGTGACATACACTTTTATCAAGACATGGAAAAACAACATAATGACATACCTTAAGTAGTGTTCACCTTGTGCGCCTGCACCACGCTGTCTCATCCCAGCTGGAGTCCGATGACATCACTGTTAGCGCCAAAGCGCCGGCGTCATCATCATCACAAGGGGGCGTGTGCACCAATGTGTAACCCATCAACTAGGTAACATAAAAACAAAACAAGTCCTGTAAACGAAGAAGACTCGACTATGAGTAAATGTAAGAGGCTGTGTATAATCTACTGTCCTGTGCAGCCTCATGATATAATATTGCAAGAGAAAAGCAAGGGGAGAAACAGTTACAGAAAGCAAGTATATGAATTCATTTCATTGAGGCCACTAGGATGAAGAGTCTGTAGATTGTGGATCCAACGTGATTCATGTTGCAAAAGGATCTGTCCCCTATCACCAACTCGGGTGTTGGGGGGAATCCAATCTATCATTTTGCACCGTAGCATGGATTAACCATGTTTAAAGTCCCTAAAATGTTTAGCGACAGGCTGATCTACTTCTTTGCCCTCCAAGGCAGCTCTAATACTCGAACGGTGTAACGCCATGCGTTCCTTAAGTTGCCTGGTGGTCTTGCCGATATAAAGAAGACCACATGGGCAGCATATATATTAAACTACAAAGCGACTAGTGCACGTTAGGACATACCTAATGTGTAGTTTACGGCCAGAGTGAGGGTGGACAAAGGTATTACCTGTTTCTAAATGACTACAAGTAATACAGCCAGTGAATTTATCATTTCCTGGCTTTTTGGTAAGGAAATGGGCAGTGGTTTGTGGTTTATGTTGGGAGATGTCATTGTGTACGATCCAATCTTTAATGTTGCGACCCCTTTTGATAGCAGGGGTTATCACAGTACCTTGGAGCATCCTCAGGGAAGGATCCATCGTGAGGATGGTCCATGCTGATTTGGCAGTATGCATCAGATCACGCGATTTATTGGAAAAATCCTGTACCCATAATATTTTGGGTTCATTTGAAGTTTTTTATGTGTTGTTGAGAGCTGCCATTCTGGAAATTTGCAGAGCTTTGGTTTTTGCTGTTTTAAGCAGTTTAGGACTGTATCCTCTGGACAAGAATTTGAGAAGCATATTATCAATCTGTTGTCTGACATCTATTGGGTCACTGCAGATCCGTATAATGCGGAGAAATTGTGAGAATGGCAAACCTTTTTTAAGAGCTGGTGGGTGGAAACTGCCTGCTTGTAGGAACGTATTTCTGTCTGTTGCTTTGAAATAGATCGTGGTGCCGATTTCTAATTTTTCATTGATTGACACAGCTACATCAAGGAAGTGTATTAATTCAAAATTGCTGTCAAACGTGAATTTGATAGGAGAATCTGCAGCATTGATGTCATACATAATGTGGGAGAACGATTCTTTAGTGCCGGTCCATAGGATAAAAATGTCATCGATATACCGTAAGTATGTTGAGATACATCCTCGAATCACAGATGATGAAAAGAACAAATCCCTTTCGACTTCGCAGATATATAAATTGGCGAAGCTCGGAGCCACGCATGACCCCATAGCGCAGCCAGATTTTTGTAAGAAGAACTTGCTGTCAAATAAGAAATAATTTCTTGTCAAAGTTAGTTCTAGTAGAGTGAGAAAGATCAGTGATGATCTGACTCTGCAGCCAACAGACAATATATCATCCAACTCTTTTTTAAACATTTGTGTGGGGTCACCTGTTAACTGTTGGTATACCTCTTGATCTGATAGTTGATGATATAATTCTGATTTATACATTTACAGATCTTGCACCACGAGTCCCCTGCCCTTGTCCGTGGGCCAGATCACAATATCTTTGTATTTACTGAGGTTTTTAAGTGCTGTTCTTTCGGCATTGGATAAATTAGACGTGTGAGAGGTCGCCTGTGTTGGATTTTTATCAGACAGGGTGTCTATGTATGTTTCCATTCTATTGTGGAAGTATTTGATAGCTGGATTAATCGATACTGGATCAAATTTAGATTTTTTGATGTATGAGGGAGGTAAATGTCCCTGAACTTGATTGACTCCATAACACTCCTTGAGTTTAATTTTCCTGGTGAATTTATATAGATCTACTTTGCTAGTGAAAATTTCAATATCCTGAGTGGGAACAAAGGTCAAGCCTTTGTTTAAAACTGTTATTTCATCATGAGTGAGTATCCTTGAGGAGAGGTTGAAGACTACATCTTATTTTTGTAAATCTTTCTTGATCGTCCTTGACCACTGCCCTCCACGACGAGTTTTGGATCTATGGAAGGGTCTGTCCTGACCCGCGTGCGTACCCCTAAAAGGGGTCGCTGTGCTGATTTTTTTGGCTCCATAACACATTCTTGGTCACTAGAGGAGATTGCTCCTGCAAAGGAGTCAGTTTCCAGGGGGAATCTGCGAGGTCTATAACGGGGTCTTCTTGCAGTCGTTGGGCCCCTGTTGTTGACCCAACCGTAAACCTTTAGTTCCACGTAATCGCGATTAACCGTTTGGAGCTTAGATTTTTTTAATTTAATCAAATCTGTTTTGTATTGTTCTACCTGTTTTGTCAGTTTGGATAATATATCTGTTGACACCTCAGGTTGCAACTGACTCAACCGGGAAGATTCAAATTTGGTAATATCTTCCTTAGCCAGAGCTAATTCTCTGGCGGACTCCTCGATTACCAAGAGAATTAGATCGAAGGGTGCCGGGTCCACTGGTATTATATATATATATATATATATATATATATACAGTCAGGTCCATAAATATTGGGACATTGACAGAATTTTCATATTTTGGCCTCTATTCACCACCACAATGGCTTTGAAATGATACAACAAGATGTGCTTTAACTGCAGACTTTGAGATTTAATTTGAGGGTAATTACATCCAAATCAGGTGAACGGTGTAGAAATTACAACGGTTTCTATATGTGCCTCCCACTTTTTAAGGGGTCAAAAGTAATGGGACAAACTAAACAATCCTAACTCTAACTTTCACTTTTTAATACTTTGTTGCAAATCCTTTGCAGGCAATTACAGCCTAAAGTTTGGAACACATAGACATCACCAGATGCTGGGTTTCATCCCTGGTGATGCTCTGCCAGGCCTCTACTGCAAATGTCTTCAGTTCCTGCTTGTTCCCTTCAGTTTTGTCTTCATCAAGTGAAATGCATGCTCAATCGGATTCAGGTCAGGGGATTGACTTGGCCATTGCATAACATTACACTTTTTAGCCTTAAAAAACTCCTTGGTTGCTTATGCAGTATGCTTCAGGTCATTGTCCATCTGCACTGTGAAGCGCCGTCCAATGAGTTCTGAAGTATTTGACTGAATATGAGCATATAATATTGCCCGAAACACTTCAGAATTCATTCTGCTGCTTTTGGCAGCAGTCACATCATCAATAAATACAAGGGAACCAGTTCCATTGGCAGCCATACATGCCCATGCCATGACACTACCACCACCATGCTTCACTGATGAGGTGGTATGTTTTGGATTATGAGCAGTTCCTTTCCTTCTCTTCACTTCCCATCACTCTGGTACAAGTTGATCTTTGTCTCATCTGTCAATAGGATGTTGTTCCAGAACTGTAATGGCTTTTTTAGATGTTGTTTGGCAAACTCTAATCTGGTCTTCCTGTTTTTGTGGCTCCCCAATGGTTTGCATCTTGTGGTGAACCCTCTATATTCACTCTGGTGAAGTCTTCTCTTGATTGTTGACTTTGACACATATACATCTACCTCCTGGAGAGTGTTCTTAATTTGGCCAACTGTTGTGAAGGGGTTTTTCTTCACCAGGGAAATCATTCTTTTGTCATCCACCACAGTTGTTTTCCGCGGTCTTCCGGGTCTTTTGGTGTTGCTGAGCTCTCCGGTGCGTTCTTTCTTTTTAAGAATGTTCCAAACAGTTGATTTGGCCACACCTAATGTTTTTGCCATCTCTCTGATGGGTTTGTTTTGATTTTTCAGCCTAATGATGGCTTGCTTCACTGATAGTGACAGCTCTTTGGATCTCATATTGAGAGTTGATAGCAACTGATTCCAAATGCAAATGTCACACCTAGAATCAACTCCAGACCTTTTACCTGCTTAATTGATAATGAAATAACGAGGGAATAGCTCACACCTGTCCATGAAATAGCTTTTGAGTTGATAGTCCCATTACTTTTGGTCCCTTAAAAAGTGGGAGGCACATATTGAAACTGTTGTAATTCCTACACCGTTCACCCGATTTGGATGTAATTACCCTCAAATTAAATCTGAAAGTCTGCAGAAACAAACAAGCACATCTTGTTTGTTTCATTTCAAAACCATTGTGGTGGTGAATAGAGGCCAAAATTTAAAAATTCTGTCAATGTCCCAATATTTATGGACCTGACTGTATATAAATAAAGAATCTCTTTAGAGAAGGCAGCACTCAGATGACTCTTGAAATAATACAATCACACAGCCCAGTGATGTCAACGTTTCAGAACATATAATGTAGTTCTTTTGTCAGGATAAGCAAATAACATACAAACACACCTTTTATAATCCACACCAAGTGATGACACCGGAAGTCTGTGTGCAACACAGCTTGTCGGCATTGATTACAGTGCTTAGCAACCATCACCAAAACAAACAGCAGCTGCCTATGATTGCAGAAAGAATTGCATGTAATGATAGTATCCAAATTTCTCAGAATATTAGTAATGATACCCAATTAGGGAATATCTAATTCCTACTTTGGAAATATGCATACAGGGATACATCATAACATTGCAATCATGTAGCGACTATGTTTGAAGTTTGCTGGAAAAATCTGCTGATTTGAGAATTAATGAATATAACTTATCCTTTACATCGAAATTTAGTCAGGATGAAATTGAGTACTTGGATCTTGTGATAAGCAGCGACGGTCAAGGAATCATTAGCCGGAACTACATTAAGCATGTTGATTCAAATAGTTATGTACTTTTTAGAAGCGATCCTGCGAACCACTGGAAAACGAACATCCCCTATTCACAATTCTGCCAAATTCGTAGAAATTGTATGGATGATAACACCTGTCAACAACAAATAGAGATCTTTTCAGAAAGATTTAGAGAGAAACAATACCTGGAGGAAACTATACAGAAAGCTATTAGTAAAGTCAGTTTGGTGGAAAGAGATACCTTATTACAGTATAAAAAGAAGAAAGAAAAGAATGGTAGGGATGTGGTATTTGTGACACAATATAATAACAAAGAGAAATTAAAAGAATATTAAACAAACATTGGGATATTTTAAAAGCTGACCCCATTCTGAATCAAGTTATACTAGCAAAGCCTACTATAGCATTTAGAAAAGCTAGAAACCTAAAAAAACATTTGGCACCGAGCACTTTAAAACCCTTAGGTTATGGTACTACACATTTCCTCAAAACAAAAGGATTCTATAAGTGTACAAATTTCAATATGTGCAAATTTGTTAGTAGCAACCACACTTCCTTTACTAGTTAAAATAATACAGCATCATATAATATAAAAAGTAGAATGAACTGTCTCTCTACATGGGTCATCTACATGTTAGAGTGCCCATGTCATATCAAATATATAGGGAAAACAAAAAGAAAAGTCAAACTTAGAATACAGGAACATGATAGGGCCATTAAGAATAAAATGGATAACTATTCAGTACCAAAACACTTCTCCAAACATCACAATGGAGACCCAATAGGTTTGAAATACAAGGCTATCGAGTGTGTACAACTGAATGAGAGAGGGGGCGACAGAGACAAGAAAATGTCACAATGTGAAATGTTTTTTATTTTCACTTTGAATACACTAGTCCCATATGGTCTTAATGAGAGTTACGAGCTGGCATCCTTTTTATGACATTATGGTGTTAATTTTATGATAAAGTCTTGAAGGTATTTTTTAAAAGGTATGATCATCATTACTTTTTATTTATTTATTATATATATCTAAATGTTTACTGCATTCATGTATGGTAAAGGATCCTTGTATTAATTTTATTAAGTTTATTAATATTTTACTGTGTTATATATTTTGTATTTTGATATGAAGTGGTAATTTATTATATAGATATGAAATCAATTTTTAATAAGTATAGTTGTATTAATGAGAACATATATACTTTGCCTGTGAAGTTATACGCTTTTAAACAAAGAAAAAAACCCAGTTTTTTTTACCATACCCGCATGTAAACAAATTTTGGACTACAACAAAATGGAGTCCACCATATCAATGGAGTGTGCCTCTTAAAAATGGCCACTGATATATGTAGATTCATGCTAAAAGCTACACAATGACTCATCATCACTAGAGTTTGCACTGCTGGTGACATGCAAAGCTCTAGACATAGGAGCAGCAGAATGATGTCTGCTAGCAACTACCGCGATAACTTCCAAAATGGCGGCGCCCACCGGACGTCTGATCCGGCCGTATATGGGCTTGATGTAATTGAAGTAAGGGTATATATTAGGGTAAGTACCTCTCTAATGTCATCCTCCTGACGAAGTCCAGCTAGATGAGCTAAAAGACGAAACGCGTTGAGGATAAAGTGACCTGCGTTTACCGACCTGTGGCCAGTTATCAGATAAGCCTTCTGAAAACTTTTTTAATGTAATTGTTTTTATGTGTTTTGATGTGTGTGTAATAAAACTGTGTTTACTGCTACACCATGAGAGTGTTTTTTTATCTCTATACGCACTGGGCCTGGTGAGAGTCTGTTATCCCAATTACTTTGAGTTGCATGGGAAACCAGAGATGACATCCCAAAAAGACCACATACTATAAGCCTATAGAAAAGGGCAACACATAACGCTTAATATATATGTGTGGTGCATGTCCTTAACCTTTTAAACGTGATTACAATATTTGGCGCTTGTTTCCACCTTTTTATTTTTCAAGAAACTTTGAGGACCATACAACAAAGGTCACAATTGGGAAACTCCTAGCAGCTACCATTAGAATTGGGAACATAGGGTCTGATTCAGACCTGCTCGCGAGCGCTCAGTGCTCGCAAGCGGGTCGATGGTGGCCCAGTGCGCATGCGCACGACAGAGTCGGCTCCGTTGTGTGCATGCGCGAGACCCAGATAGCGATGGGCAAACCGTCACTCCAGGTCTCGTACCAAAGGTGGCGTGCTGTCGATGTTGAGTGACAGCACGCCCCCTTTTTGGGCGTGCCGGGGACATGGCTGCCCAGATGGAGGTGTTCCCATGGGAACGCCTACCATCTGGGGCTGGCCCCACTGACATCACGAGTGATATCAGTGGGAGTGCTTTCGGCTCTGTTTGAGCTGAATGCACTCCAGGGCTTGCGGCAACGAGACCCTACCACAAGGGTCTCGTCGCAAGCCCGATGGTTGTGATGGTCTTGACCATCGCGACCATCTTCTACCCACAGCTATATGAGCGGCCAGGAGGCCGCTCTAAAAATCAAGGCGGATGGCCCTGGTTCAGAGCGAGCGCTCTGTCAGAGCGTCCGGCTCTGAATCAGGGCCATAGTGTTGGAAAGGGGAGTCATTTATACAGAGATAAACTTCTGAGACTATATACCTTATTTGTGGATAGCGCTGTGATCAGTACCTGTATTATACATATATATATATATATATATATATATACATTGCTCAAAAAAATACAGGGAACACTTAAACAACACAATGTAACTCCAAGTCATTCACACTTCTGTGAAATCAAACTGTCCATTTAGGAAGCAACATTGATTGACAATCAATTTCACATGCTGTTGTGCAAATGGAATAGACAACAGGTGGAAATTATAGGCAATTAGAAAGACACCCCCAATAATGGAGTGGTTCTGCAGGTGGTGACCACAGACCACTTCTCAGTTCCTATGCTTTTTGGCTGATGTTTTGGTCACTTTTGAATGCTGGCAGTGCTTTCACCCTAGTGGTAGCATGAGACGGAGTCTACAACCCACACAAGTGGCTCAGGTAGTGCAACTCATCCAGGATGGCACATCAATGGGAGTTGTGGCAAGAAGGTTTGCTGTGTCTGTCAGCGTAGTGTCCAGAGCATGGAGGCGCTACCAAGAGACAGGCCAGTACATCAGGAGGCATGGAGGAGGCCGTAGGAGGACAACAACCCAGCTGCAGGACCGCTACCTCCGCCTTTGTGCAAGGAGGAACAGGAGGAGCACTGCCAGAGCCCTGCAAAATGACCTCCAGAAGGCCACAAATGTGCATGTGTCTGAACAGTCAGAAACAGACTCCATGATGGTGGTATGAGAGCCCAACATCCACAGGTGGGGGTTGTGCTTACAGCCCAACACAGTGCAGGACATTTGGCATTTGCCAGAGAACACCAAGATTGGCAAATTCACCACTGGTGCCCTGTGCTCTTCACAGATGAAAGCAGGTTCACACTGAGCACATGTGACAGACGTGACAGAGTCTGGAGATGTCAAGGATAACGTTCTGCTGCCTGCAACATCCTCCAGCATGACTGGTTTGGCAGTGGGTCAGTAATGGTGTGGGGTGGCATTTCTTTGGGGGGCCACACAGCCCTCCATGTGCTCGCTAGAGGTAGCCTGACTGCCATTAGGTACCGAGATGAGATCCTCAGACCCCTTGTGAGACCATATGCTGGTGCGGTTGGCCCTGGGTTCTTCCTAATGCAAGACAATGCTAGACCTCATGTGGCTCGAGTGTGTGAGCAGTTCCTGCAAGACGAAGGCATTAATGCTATGGACTGGCCAGCCCATTCCCTAGACCTGAATCCAATTGAGCACATCTGGGACGTCATGTCTCGCTCCATCCACCAATGCCACGTTGCACCACAGACTGTCCAGGAGTTGGCAGATGCTTTAGTCCAGGTCTGGGAGGAGATCCGTCAGGGGTCCATCCGCCACCTCATCAGGAGCATGCCCAGGCATTGTAGGGAGGTCATACAGACACGTGGAGGCCACACACACTACTGAGCCTCAGTTTGACTTGTTTTAGGGATATTACATCAAAGTTGGAGCAGCCTGTAGTGTGCTTTTCCACTTTAATTTTGAGTGTGGCTCCAAAACCAGACCTCCATGGGTTAATAAATTTGATTTCCAATCCAAATTTTTGTGTGATTTTGGTGTCAGCACATTCAACTATGTAAAGAACAAAGTATTTAATAAGAATATTTCATTCTTTCAGATCTAGGATCTGTTAGTTTAGTCTTCCCTTTATTTTTTTGAGCAGTATATATATATATATATATATATATATATATATAAACATCCAGGATGGCACTCCCAAGTAAATGCAAATAGGTAGGTGCCCTTCAAAATGGTACCAACATGTATCGGCCAAAAACATAGATCCAACCAGGCGGCACTCTATGGAAAAATGCACTAAACACAGGGATAAAGTTCCGACGTTTCGGAGCTATTTAATGCTCCTTCCTCAAGGTACAACCACAAATACAAACATTACACATTAAATACACTCACATACCATCATGGGTCCTCCATGCTGCCCGCCGTCTGGGACTGGGGCGCACTCCGATGATGTCGAACCACCAACTAAGGTGAACTACCTGGATGTAAACTTGGAATTGAAAGGTGGCAGATTAACCACCCAGCTTTTCTGCAAGAGTACAGACAGAAATACCATTTTACACTACGGTAGCTGTCACCCAAGACCACTAAAATATGGCTTACCCTATTCACAATTCCTGCGGGCCCCCCAGGATATGTAGAGACAACGGCTTTGGAACATATGGAATCAATGTTCAATAAATTTTGTGAACGTGGGTATCCATATGATTTATTATTGCAGGCTAAAGTTAGGGCTCTTGCTGTACCCCAAGAGGAGCTACTTAGAACTAGGGACCATAATATTGATTATGAACATAGGATTCCATGGGTGAGTCATTATCACCCCTGTAGCCACAAAATTAACAGCTCTGTTAAGAAATTTTGTCCCATTGTGGGCACAGATCCCGATTTAAAATTACAGAAGTCACGTGTTATGCCCTGTTACACCTGGGGGCGTAATTTACGCGATTGGATTGTTAACACAGACGTTAATACCTTTGGAGTAGAGAAACCGGAGGGTTTCTTAAGCTCCAAAGTTGGATGCTTTAAATGTTTGAACTGTTTAACGTGTCGGTCACTTATGACAGGAAGTAATTTTTGCCATCCTTATAGTGGCAAGAAATTTCAAATACATCATTGGGTTACATGTACCACTAGATTCATACTGTACATGATTGTGTGTCCTTGTGGCCTTATATACGTGGGGAAGACTGATAGAACCCTAAGAGAGCATTACATCGGTCAGCCATTCGCACTGCCATTAGTTCAGGTAACAGCGAACAGCCGGTAGCCCGACATTTCGCCACTAAGGGCCACAATTTGTCCACATTATGATATATTATCATTGATCATATCCCCCCCTACTCAGGGGTGGTGGATTTTTAGACTTGAAGCACTGGCACCTATGCGATTGAATGAAAATTTGGGATTACATTGTTTCCTGTGAATTTACTTATTGCAGATATCCCAAGGATATGTTATAGTATAGGTATATATTTTTTCTGAGTAAGTGGCAACAATTAGTGGATCCCTTATAATATACAATATATCTGTGTGGGCTTTATATGTACTCTTTTTTAAGATCTACTGTGGTCACTATCAATGTCTTGTCGTAAATGTATACTTGCATATTTGAAGAATTTAAATAATATCAGATGATCCGTGATGTGTTTTCCATGAATATGTGTCATAGGAAAAGGTTTTTTATTCACTAAGGTGTCAGATATATGATCATGGTATTAGTTATGTCCCTATTTATGTTGGTCTATCTTTTGATATATATGTGTTGTATATTGTTCGTTTGATGTCCAGAATATCTAACATGTTGTCCTTTGATGTGTTGCTTCACGTTGCCTGGGCAACCGGGATGCAGTCTGTAGAGGTCCTCCCCTGTCCTGACGCCGATGCGTCATTGTGATGCGCTGGCGCGGGAGTCTGGTGGTTCAACGTCATGGGAGTGCGCCCCGGTCCTGGACGGCGGGCAGCACGGAGGAGACGTGATGGTATGTGAGTGTATTTAATGTGTAATATTTGTATTTGTGGTTGTACCTTGAGGACGGAGCATAAATAGCTCAGAAACGTCTGAACTCTATCCCTGTGTTTAGTGCATCTTTCCATAGAGTGCTGCCTGGTTCGATCTATCTATCCATATATATATATATATATATATATATATATATATATGTGTATATATGAGATGTGCGCTGGGCTATTTTTGTTAGTTTTGGTTCTAGTGTGTTGTCCGGTTTTGATTTTGGTTTTTGCCAAAATGCTGTAACTGGTTTTGGGTTTGGTTTTTTCTTCAAAAAAATTACAAAAAAGCTAAAATCACATTATTTGGGCCTTTTTTGATGGTAGAGTATTATTAACTTCAATAACATTAATTTCCAGTCATTTCTGCTCAGTTTTGACAACCTCACAGCTCACAATATTGTTCTTCAATATAAGCCAAATGCTGGAGGTTAAACTAAGAAACAGAAGAGCGGCACAAATACACAGCAGTTATTTCTACTAAAAAATGTTTTGCAAATTAGTAATGTGGTCAATCAGCCTTTTTGTTGAGCATTATCCCAAAATTTCCTCAACTATAAAAACAGCATTCCTTACCTGTGGACTGGATACAATGCAGGTTACAGTGTGGGTTGGATACATTGTGGTTCGCAAACAGTGCAGGATACAGTGTGGTTTGGATACAGTGAGGGTTGCATACAGTGAGAGATATAGTGGGTTGGATACAGTGCAGGATGTACACAATGTGGGTTGGATACAGTACGAGATACAGTGTGGGTTGAATATAGTGTGGGTCAGATACAGTGCAGGTCACATACAGTCCTGGTCACATACAGTACGGCATACAGTGTGGGTTGGATGCAGCATGGGTCGCATATAGTCCTGGTCGCATACAGTGTGGGATACAATGTGGACTGGATACAGTACAGGTCAGATACAGTGTGGGTTGGATACAGTGTGGATCGGATACAGCATGGGTCAGATAAAGTGCAGATTACAGTGCAGGTCAAATACAGTGTGGGTTGGATACAGTGAGGGTTGCATACAGTGAGGGATACAGTGTGGGTTGGATATAGTGCAGGAATAACACAGTGTGGGTCGGATACAGTGTGGGATACAGTGTGGGTTGAATACAGTGTGGGTCAGATACAGTGCGGGTCACATACAGTCCTGGTCACATACAGTGTGGGTTGGATGCAGCATGGGTCGCATACAGTCCTGGTCGCATACAGTATGGAATACAGTGTGGGCTGGATACAGTGTGGGTTGGATACAGAGTGGATCGGATACAGCATGGGTGAGATAAAGTGCCGATTACAGTGCAGGTCAAATACAGTGTGGGATGGATACAGTGTGGGTTGGATACAGTGTGGGTTGGATATAGCACAGGTCAGATACAGTGTGGATTACAGTGCAGGTCAAATATAGTCAGGGGCGTTTCTAGTGAGAAGGGGGCCCGTGTGCAGTCTCCGTCACAGGTCCCCTCCTCTCCTTTCGGCAGTCGGCAGCGCACTGAGCTGTGCGTGGCCAGAGTCTATAGCACAGCGCAGATCACCAGGAAAATGGCCGTGGTGGCCATTTTCCAGTCATTTTTCACAGCACCGGATCTCCGTGCCGATGTGGGACTCCGGAGAGATAAGTAGATTATGGGTGCAGGGTGTGCGGTGCAGGTCCCCCCTGGACCCAGGGGCCCATGTGCCCCGCACACCCTGGACCCATTATAGATACGCCCCTGAATACTACGCCGTAGGTTGGATACAGTGCAGGTTGAATACACCAAAGGTGCAGTTACTGTGACAGTGGGTGCCAGCATTGTCCTCAGTGCGGGAGTGCCGGTGGTGTCGTCATGGAAGAATTGCAGCCAAAGGCCATAACTTCAATGTGGAAACAAGGCCAAGTGACTCAACGATGCATGATAACATACAATAGGAACTGGGGTGAAGAAAAATGGCAGGTGTTCTGGACTGATGAGTCAAAAGTTTAAATATTTTGCTATAACAAAAGGTAGTTTGTTAACCAAAGGGCTGGAGAGCGGTACAATAATGAATGTCTGCAGGCACAGTGATGCATGCTGGAGGTTCTTTGCAAGTTTGGGGCTGCATTTCAACAATTTGAGTTGGGGATTTGGTCAGGATTAATGGTGTCCTCTGCAGAGATATACAGGCAGGTACTTATCCATCATGCAATACTATCAGAGAGGCATCTGATTGACTGTAAATTTATTCTGCAGCAGAACAATGACCTCAAACATACAGCCAATTTCATTAACAAGAGCAAGGAATCCTGGAAGTGATGACATGGCCCCCACAGAGCCTTGTTCTCAACATCATCAAGTACAGTATGTCTGGGATTACATGAAGAGACAAAAGGATTTCAGCAAGCCTATATCCACAGAAGATCTGTGGTTAGTTCTCCAAGATGTTTGGAACAATCTCCCTGCCGAGTTCCTTCAAAACCTGTGTGCAAGTGTACCTAAAAGAATTGAAGAACTGATGTTTTTTTGAAGGCAAAGAGTGGCCACACCAAATATTGATTTGATTTAGACTCCTCTTCTGTTTATTCACTTTGCATTTTGTTAATTGATAAAAAACAATTATTAACACTTCTAGTTTTGAAAGCATTCTTACTTTGCAGCAGTTTTACAACACCTGCCTAAAACGTTTTGCACAGTACTGTATATGTGAAACTGTTGTTCATTTTATATATATATATATATATATATATATATATATATATATATATATAATGGTCAATAAGCACCACCTGGATTCAATTTATACAAAAACACAACCTTAATGATGACTAATTGCACTTTCCCATCTGGTTCTGGGTGTCAGCTAACACAAGAGGTATAATTAGCAGTGGT
Source organism: Taudactylus pleione (assembly GCA_031769625.1). Classification (NCBI taxonomy): domain Eukaryota; kingdom Metazoa; phylum Chordata; class Amphibia; order Anura; family Myobatrachidae; genus Taudactylus; species Taudactylus pleione. Next base: position 5,554,581 of record JAUIMM010000916.1, on the reverse strand, counting down.
GATCTGCTATTAAGTGAAAATATATTTAAAAGTAGACTTGGTATATAGCGACTGCAGTGCTTAAATATAAGTGATATAATTAATAGATGTTTAAATGTGTGTATATGGCAAATCAGTCAATATATAAGTAAAAACAGTGGCCCTGTTTCAGAGCCGGACACTCTGACTCTGACCAGAGCGCTCGCTCTGAATCAGGGCCGTCCTATTTAAATTTGGAGCGGCCTTTTGGATGCTCGCATAGCTGTGGGTTACCACCCACAGCTTATGCGAGCGTCCATGATGATGGTTGCGATGGTCAAGACCATCGCGACTATCGGGCTTCTGACGAGACCCTGCAGTAGGGTCTCGCTGCCGCAAGCCCTGGAGTGATTTTGGCTCTATCAGAGCCACAATCACTCCCACTAACATCACTTGTGATGTCAGTGGGGTCGGCCCCGGATGGTAGGCGTTCCCATGGGAACGCCTCCATCTGGCAACACCGCCCCCGGCACGCCCACCAAAGGGGGCATGCTGTCACTCACCATCGACAGCACGCCCCCTTTGGTGCGAGACCCGGAGCGACAGCTTGGCTGTTGCTATCCGGGTCTTGCTCATGTGCACGACGGAGCTCCCTCCGTCGTGCGCATGCGCATTTGGGTACCATCGACCCACTTGCGAGCATCCTGCCCTCGCAAGCGGGTTGAATGAGACTCAGTGTTCAAAACACATAATTAGTTTTTTAAATATTACCTGTGCAATTAATAAATTATATAATATACAACCATGAGTATATTTCACATGAAAAAGTGTCAAATGCAATTGTGCAAATTAATACTATTAAACCTCTGTGGATGTACTGAGCATGAACCTTATTTTGAATTTAAAACGGCAAATACCTTATATACACAAAAATTGACAACAATTGTATTTAAGCTAAAATATTTTTTTTAAATAAAAATGGTAAAGACATAAAAACATACATTTATAAAGAATTCAGATATTTAAAAGAGAAATCTCATAGTAGACATATTACATATTTCAAGTACAAGATATGCATAGATGATACATATATCAAGAATTCAGATATTTAAAAGAAATCTCATAATAGACATATTAAATATTTAAAGTACAAGATGTGCAGATAATGGTAAAGTGCCAAATGCTTATCTTGTTTGTAAGTATTTCAGGCAAGTTCATATAGGGCAGGTATGGAGCTTCCCACACATTTTGTCCATTCCACAGACTTCCTCAAGGGTAGTGTCACTTGAAAAAGTTGGATCCACATAAAAAGTCAGGGGAAATGCAGGAAAGGGAGGGCTGCACCTATTGGGGGCACATGGATGGCTACACATGGTGTGGAGTGGGGGATGGCACAGGGCAGGGAAGAGTGTCCTAATTGGCTGCCAGTACGCAAGCTGTGATTAGCTCACAGCTGGCACCATATTTGAAATGCCATTGATGCTCTTTCTTCGTGGCTGCTGGTACATTCTACTCTGCTGCCATGGTGACCCTGTCAAAGTGACTGCTAATTTCCAGTAAAGGATTCTGTATTCCTTACAATACATACTCTTTCCTGTGATGAGATCAGGGCTCCATAATTTTAAGCAGGTGACTGGTCTGTATGCCTATATTAGTTACAGAGACGCATACATATACTGTATTATCATTACTTATATACTATACATAAATAAACCACAGCTCAGTATGCTTCACTCCTATTTGTTTACTTTGTAATAGGAGAAATAAAAGTAGGTGAAATAAATTTCTGGAGCAAATAGTGAGCAGAGATGAGCAGTTCAGTTTTTGAGAAAACTGAACACACCCGAATTTAAGGGTTCAGAGTCCCAGTTCAGAATCTATTTGGGGTTCTGAGTAGAACTAGTCCTGACTCTAATCTTCTTACAATTCAGAACTTTGATTTAAAAAATGGATCTTGCATGTTTTGGATTGCATTTAAGTCCCTCCCTCGTGATTTCAGGTGCTGTGAGGTGGTCAAAGACTGGAAATTACTGAAAATTAATGTTATGGATGTTAATAATACTAAAGGAACAAAACATGTCCAAGTTATGTTTTTATAAATTTTTAAAGAAATCCAAAACCAAAACATTTGAGGGTATTTTGCCAAAACCAAAACACGATGATGATCTAAAACCGAACCTAAGACACGGGGGTCTGCGCACATCTCTAATAGTGAGTTATGATATAGGTGTTTTTCTTTTTTTTTTTAAATCAAAATAATATAGAAAGTGGTATAGCTCTTGTTTGGTGTTAATAAGCAGCTTGTTTCACACAAAGAATAGCATTTGTCAGGTTACATAAGATGATCTAATCAATCATATGTTTTTAATTTGAATGTTCAGTACAATGTGCTTTTAAAGCAATCTTTTCAAACACTGCATTACTAAGATTTGTATGGGTAATCCAGGCATGCATTACAAATGCATTTTTAACAGGGCAATGGAACTGTACAGCAGTATTTTAAATGAGCACTGTGCATTATTTTTGGTTAGTCTTCATATCAGTCTGACATTTCTTTGGTGGAATCATACTGAATTTTTAGCTTTCTGTGCAGTAATTATCATTAATTATTCATGTACAGTAGGCAACCTATCAATCTTGTCATCTTAAATAACGAATATAAACAATGATTGCATATTATTCTAAGCCTATAAATTGAACAAATAAAACAAGAAAACAAATTATCCTCATTAACACAAGCATAACTTATGTAACAAAAGGATTAGGATAGGAGACATTATATTTTATGTGTACTGCCTGTAAGAACTATTAATTTAGAAATCCCACTTAATACACACTGCCCCTGACATTATCAGGCATCTCTTTGCTATACAGAATAATCTTTAACTTTCTTTAACTTTTCATTATTGGTGTCACAAAAGCAAGTATGTGTACGAGCTTCAGTCATACGTATTGTTAATCATAAGTTCAAGATGCATAATGTAAGTGCTTCATCACTGCTTAACACTGTTGCATTCGATTCTGAATAGTTGTACCAGATATTCTGGAGTTCTAGGACATTTATTAAGTATACATGACCATTTAATAACAGCTATATTTCCACCTAAAACTCTCCAAAGATGTGTTGCATCTTATAATCTATTGAATGTTTTTATTAGAATTTTTATTTTTATCTTCTATCATTTAAACAGTAACTTAAATAAAACAACTCATGATTGATTTGAAAACCACAGCTTTGGTTGTTGATACTTAAGGGTATATTTACTAAAGATAGATTTAATCAATTTTGATCTATTTAAAATTGCTAATAATCGATTAACATCGATGTTGTGTTTCTGGGGCTAAATTACACATTTACTAATACTTAAAAAAACAAATCAAAAATTGTCTGTTAGTAAATGTGTGATTTAGCCCCAGGAGCATAACACCGATGAGGATCGATTTTCACTGATTTTAAATTGATCAATATCTACCTTTAGTAAATATACCCCTAAAGCTGCATACACACACAACGATTTTTTTAATGATTATCGTTAAACGATATCGTTTAACGATAATTGATGGCAAAAATCATTCACTTTCTGAGTCAAACGATGAACGATTATCATTCATGCGCATTCACGTTTGTAGTTTGTCGTTTGTAGTGTGTCGTTCAGTCAGACTTGTCAACTCAACGATTTTCATTAAGGGAATATGCAAAAATCGTTTGTAGTTCATAAAAATCGTTCATGACATTTAGTAAATGAACAACTTTAGTAAACGATTTTAGTAAATTTTTTCAAGGGAAAAAATCGTTTACTCAAATCGTTCATTAAAAAAATCGTTGTGTGTGTATGCAGCTTTAGAGGTAGAAATGCTTTATTTACTTTCTTGGGATTTGTAGTTTTTTATATAATCATCATCATCATCAATCATCAATCATCATCATCCATCATCGTGTTTTGCACATTTACTCCTGCAGAATGGGTATGTGAGTTAAGATATTGAAACCTGTTTAGAGCCAATTTATGCTTAGATGCATATAAAAAATATAGTACTTACATGAAAAGATTGAGTAAGATGCATCTAACTCAAACCTGTAGCATTTGTGCTAGATGTACATTAGTGTATACACCACCATAATATAGAGATGCAGCACGACAGTGTTAGCGGTAAATACCAAAGTCATATTAGCCTATTTCTGCGAAGTGTAATAAGGTAATAAAGTGTCATATAAACCAGACATAATAATGATTTGTGCAATTTGCATTTTCAATATAATTTCTTTTGTTTTCTCATTTTAGGGTAGATTTACTAAAGCTTCTAAAAATAAGACATGGTGGTGTTGCCATAGCAACCAATCAGATTTTAGCTAGCATTTATCTATTGCATTCTAGAAAATGATAGATAATATCTGATTGGTTGCTATGCGTATCATCACAACTTGTCTGTTTTAAAAGCTTTAGCACATTTAGTTCTACAACTGCCTCAATTATGTTAATATCTACCATCAGACCGTCAGCAGATGGAAGTCTATATATTTATTTTAAAATGTGCATTTTTGAAGTTTAACATACAGTACAGCCCTTGAGTCCTGAAAGATATATGGATAGAAGGCTGACATGGAAAAAATATTGACAGGTACAAAAGGTTGACTGACAAAGGGTTGACAGTGCAAAAGATCGACACTGTTGAAAGGTTGTCAGATTCAAATGGTCGACACATGGATTGTCTACACAAAAATGGTCAACCTGTTTTTGTTTTTATATCAACATTTTTAAGGTTAAGGGGCAGGTTATAGTTAAGCACTAGGGGGAGGGTTAGGATTAGGGTTAAATTAAAAAAGTGTCAACCATTTTTGTGTCGACCATTTGAACCTGTCGACCTTTTAACCTTTTGCACTGTAGACCTTTAATAAGTCAACTTTTTGTACATCTCGACCTTGTGTCCATGTCGACCTATTGCTTGTAAACAATCTGGTGACAACATATTAACTGTCAACCTTTTTATTGTCAATCTGGAAGTCCCTCTATCGCAAAGGATAGCTCTTATTGGGAGAGCTGTCCTTTGCACATTTCTAGGTACATACCTGCATTATAGGCTTTAAGAGGCTTTGTTGCTTGAGAGTTCAGAAACAATAGCCATAGAAAAACACTGGGCTTAAATATAATGTAAAACACCATATTTTGGAGTCAATGAAAATGCTTTTGTAATCCAATTGATAATGTGATTATTTTTGATAAATTAAAAAACAGCCAGGATCATGTATCATATTTATTTTGAAGGATTGTACAGTACATCTAGAACAATCACTTCTTGGTGTACTGTACCTGCAGTAGGGGGACATGAGAATTACAAGCAAACTTTTCCTGGTTACTGGCCCAGAAGTGATATGGTCTGTTCTGGAAGGGAATAGACTGGTGCTTTGATTTGCTAGACATCTGATGTTTCCTGGCAAAGTCATAAATTTGCTTGCCTTCTGGACTCTTTTGGACTATTTTAACCCAAAACTGTAAAAAAAATAATAGCATTAGTTTTAAGATTATGGAATCCCCATTCTGAATTGTACTATTTATTGGGATAGAAGAGACTACAATCTGTAGATGAATTGTTTATTTCTGGTTGAGGAGAGTAGCACAATACTGGATATTAGATCCACTCATAAGCCTCCCTCTTTAGTTAGGCTTCTCCTACTGTTTCAGCTTCTATAGCCTCTACTTTAGCCTCTACTCTCCTGCCAGTTCAATATATAATAACAGCTGTTGTTAAATACGTTTGGTAAATTCTTTAATAGAATGTAACACAGCATGTAAGGCAAGTTCAATTTTGCCTATGTTCAAATAATGTTTTATGTGCTTTATTTAAATAAAACTAATACTGGCACTGAGGCCTAAAATTAATTAAAAAAATTACTATTGCATGATTGTCAGGACATTTGATAGTATTATGTATGCTTTTTTTAAATTATGCTGAACCTGTATGCTAACCATTTTATTAAATAAAACCAATTTATCTACGTCTTCCTGATATTTTGTAATAGTTCCAAGCTCTTTTTTAGTTATTCAGCAAATTCAAGTATTTCTTAGCTGCGTATCCCCTGCAGTCATTAATCTACACATATAAATGCAAGACTGGAAGAACAAAACCTGGTCCCTGGACAATTTCACAGACTAAATTTGTACTGAACAGGATTTGTACTATCTGCAATAATTAGCTTTGTCATAGCCTCAAACAATAGTCATACACATTTTAAGATGATACTGTATTGTTGGCATAAAAATCATTGTGAATTATATCCACAAATGAAAAATATAATGTCTTGAAGTACAAAAGTAATCGCAAACTTATAGATCATTTATGCATACTGATAGGGATGAAACCCTTTGACCCACCATTGGCCTATAATATAAATGCTTATCAAGCTATCATGTTTTTCCTTAGTTTAACTGCATGTCAATCAAGTTTAATTTCTGAATGGTTACTATTTTAAGTACAAATCCACCAGGGGTGTATTAAGAGAGGAGGGGACCCATGTGCAGTGTCCATCGGGAGTCCCCCTACTCTCTACCCAGTGGCCGGCAGCACACTGAGTGCAGAAGTAGACTCTGGGCACAAATTTGTGCCAGAGTCTACTGCGCATGTGCTGGTCACCGGAGAAATAACACAGCTGCCATTTTCCCTGTGGTTTCCCTATTGCACATGCACAAAATGCTGGAAGAATGGCCATGGTGGCCATTTTCCAGGTGATTTGAACATCGCTGCTACTACTGATGTTGGTAAGTATTAAATAAATGGGTGCAGGGTTTGCGGTGTGGGCCACCCTGTTATTTTGATAATGTGTTTTAAATTTAATGTTTCCAAATCTCTTTAACATTTTGGTCATCTAAATGTATTTGTTATTCTTACAGTATGTAGACTTCTCAACAATCAACTGTTTAATGCTGCCCATCCACTAGGTGATTAAACCTAGCGATGTAGTTATAACGACGGTTCGTTATAGCTCCATCGCTTGGTAATTGACCACAAATCAGGCAGCAAAAGGTTAAAAATGACCAGCGATGAGTGCGACCGCTGGTCATTTTTAACATCAACCATCGCCCGAACATGACGGTCAACCTGACGACCGCCGTCAGGTTGCCATGTTCAGGGATAATTGATCTGCATACACTGAATGTCTGAATGTTCAGTGTATGCTGTTCACACCACGGGAGATGATGGTGTTGTTATCGTGCCATCATCCCCTGCATCGTTAAGTGGATGGGCATGTTGACTTTACAATCACTGGTGTCCTTATGTTAGTAGGATACAGAAGTAATCATGCCCTTCTTGTATTCATTTTTTATACTGTATTCTCCATGAACATTGGACTATTTCTTATATATAGAGTACTGATGAATTCAAGGTCAGTCAATAAACTGCAATATGTAAGAATTGATTATTTTTTGTATAGAATATATTTTATGTCACACACAAGGAACTACTTCTGACATAAAAGATGTTTGTTCAGTTGTATTTGAAATATTGATTGCAATTATGAAATGACATACTGCACTGCACAGATGAGGGTTTCAAAAAATGTGGTTAATAGTCCCAAATTGTATTTACACACAGTTTTGCTATTTGCTAGAAGAATACATGTAAAATGTGTTTTAAATTATTGGCGTTTGCATTCTCAAAAAATTCATAACCAATACCTTGTAGTTATACTTCATTAATTTGGATAAACGGGCAGACTGTCATTTGAAAATGCTTAAAATGCCATAAACGCCCTAGCGGCAAATGACATATGAATGCAACCTTATGCATACAACAATACAACTTATCTATAATTAAACACAGACACAGATGTGGCATTAAAACTGGTCAGGCTTTCTATTTAAATATTAATAGATAACATCTGTACTATGGTGCCAACCGAAAGAAACAGAAGTGAAAAAGATCAAAGTCGATTAAATCAGATGACTACAATACCTTATAGGGCCAATTGACCCTTTAGAGCAAGTACATAGGTCAAACACATTCCCCCATGCCATTGAAATCCGGTCAGCCAACCAAGGCTGCTGATCCCATTAGGGACAATAAGCCAAACAGTATATCACAGGAGGATTGACCAATTAGGAAGCTCACTGAACCCTCAGCTGCAGTTCTTTCCTGCCAGGATAGGCATGATCAGGAGACAAGCCCGCCATCATAACTAATCAAAACCATCTAAAACCCCAAACATTTTCTCCAAAAAGAGACAAACACTTTTCTTAGTGATATGCACACCATCAGGATGAAAAAGATGAGCACTGACAATGCGACATGCTGCATACAAGGAGGAAAAACTGACTAATGAGGATCTAGCTTCCCAATAAATGTAGGAATGCCCTATGAACCATATCGAACAGTCATCCAAAGGGCCACCTGCAACCCAAAACAAACATATTAAAATTAAACATAAACACCAAGCAACAGAACACCAGCTAGAAAATGAGGGTGAGAAGGGGGGATCAAGACTTGGCCTCAGGTAAAAACCTAAAAAATCTGCCTGGAGTACAAAAGCCAATCAGACTCTGAGGTATCATGGCAAAACAGGCAAAATCCCTTGGGGCCCCTATTGGGCACAGTGACGAATGGCAACAGTGCTCCCAAGTCAAAACAAAATAGAAATACAAGTAAACCCCCCAAGACAAATCAACGAATATAGCACCTGTAAGCATTGGACATACAACATCATAGATGCTGAATGTCCAACACAGAAAGCCATATTTATGCAACAGTGGTGGCAGACCTTATTAGAAACGAATGCGTACCATAATCAGAAAGAGATAACTGGAGTTAACAAATGCAACTCTGAAAGACCCATTGAAACTTGTAGACTGTAACCAGGGAACCATCAAGTTGCATCAACCAGGCACCCTCAATCGGAGGCCTGGTTAACAAGTAGGCCTGAGAAAGATGCACTGAGCAGATGTGGGAGTTGGCAGTGGGATAAGGAAAACCCAATAGCCAAACCCCAGCTGAACGATCTTAAAAAAAAACGTATTTGGCACATTTCTGAATTGTACAAATACAATATAGAAATATGTGATTGGCCCTTTCCAATATGCGCACTATACAGCAGGCAGCCAAAGGGTAAGTGTCTATAGGATGTTACCCTCACCCACAGAAATTGATAAGTAAAAAATGAATAAAGACACTCTCCCCTCTGCGCCACACAACAATGGGTCAGAAAAAATGACAACTTATCTTAAAAATGTAATTCCTTTTAGGTGAAGACTTCTGGGAACTCCCTGGCAACAATTAAGAGATAAGTTCCAGGTGGTGGTACATGTAAAAAATGTGGGTGAGGGTAACATCCTATAGACACTTACCCTTCGGCTGCCTGCTGCATAGTGCGCATATTGGAAAGGGACAATCACATATTTCTATATTGTATTTGTATTACTCAGTGGTGCTGACCAATTTGCTGCCTTTATTATGTTCTCCATTAGAGAGAATAGAGAGAATTTGTATAGCAAAGTTTTTGATGATAATTTGGAGGATATTCCCTTAGAGGATGATGACCTAGAGAGCGTCATTAAGAAAATGAAGAAATTACTCTTAAAAGAGGGGAGAGTTTGGTGGGACATTGTTACTTTAGAAAAATATATGTCTCATAAACTAATTCTGAAAGGATTAAAAAGTAATTAAAACCCCCAGCTTTTCAGAGTCCACTGAAATGTTCAGAGAAGAGTGGAATAAAATAATAGAGAATTGTTCCTTTAGATTAATGGAATTGATTATTCAGGAAAGGAAAAATAATTTAAAGATTATAGAAGATGAAATTTCAGTTTTAAAAACTTTGATTGCTCCATTCTCTAAATTACCTGATTATAAAGATCTAGAAAATAGTATTGAATATAGACTTAGAAAAAATGAAAAAGATTTAATGATTAAAAAATCTAAGAAGTTTAATCGAGATAGGAATGAGGTTTCAGAGATACATCAGACCCAGGTTCCACCATTATTGAGGAATGAAACCAGGGAGGAGAAGAGAGAAAGGGATTTCTCGAATGGCCCAATTTATCAACATAGAAGTGGGAGATCATCTTATAATCATAGGTAAAAAAATATGGAAAATAAATGGGAGAGTGACCAGTGGGTTAGGAATATAAAAAGACCACGTGGGCATGCACAATGCAATTTTTGGGATTATCAGGATTACAATAGAAATTAAAGATATATAGAAGAGGATAAATGGTTCAAAGACGTTCCATCTAGATATGGACTTGAGAGATGGAGGAGTAATGATTCATATGCGCAAAATGGTAATCGATGGAGGGACAATGATTCTTACGCGCAAAATGGTAATCGATTCTCGCCCTTGAGGTCTAAGGATTCTTTTTTGGTCCAAGGGAGAAAATGGAATTATCCAGTATAATATTCCGCACTCATAGGGTTAAAAGGGGAAGAAAGAATAATAGGAAAATGGGCAAAAAGAAAAATAAGAAAAGGAATAAAATGAAGAGGGATTCTGGCAATGTCCCGTCAAAATTAAATGATCCCAAGACAAAAAGTGGGGTTAAGGTTTTTAACTTAAGAAAACATGTCTTGAATGCATATGAAATATCTTTGCTTGAAAAAGGTTTAAAATTTGCCCCATTGGCTAAATTAAATAAGTTTAATGTATATGTTGACCTACAAAAATATCTAAGGAAATTATCCATTAAGAGGTTTTTTGCGGAAAAAGAAGAAAATAATCTTGAGGTTGAGACTATGGAAAATGACATAGGAAGAAAAATGTTTAAACCAAAATCAATTTTCAATCCAACCCATATGAGAGGATATTTTGTTTAAACTTTCGGAAAATTAGTAAGTAAAGATATAGATCTCTTAGTCCTTGAGAGGAGTCATTTTAACCTTACAAAAAAAGAATATGAGGCCCTGAGGAAACTTAAATCCAATAAGGAAATTATAATTAAACCTACTGATAAGGGGGGGAGTTGTAATTATGGACATTGATAAATATGAGGCTGAGGTCCTCAGACAATTGAATGAAACAAATATATATAAGAAACTTAGGGGTGATCCTATGAGAAGGATACTCACTAACCTCACATCCTTGGTTGCTACATATGTTGAGAACAATACCATCTCTGAATTGGAAGGAAAGTTTTTAGTGCCTGAGGATCCGAGTATACCGGTTATTTATATATTACCAAAGGTCCATAAGGACACTCAGAACCCCCCCGGTAGACCTATAGTCTCTGGAGTTGGGTCTATTACAGCAAATTTGTCTGAATTCATAGACTATTATTTACAGCCTTTGGTTAAGAAAAATAGATTTCATCTTAAAGATACGAGAGACACTCTGGACGTATTAAAGGATATAGAATGGAGTGAAGACTATTTCATGATAACGGCAGATGTTAATTCACTTTATACTATAATAAATCATGATATTGGGATAGAGGCGGTGATCTCCTTTTTAGAGGACAGTGAGTATAATTCTGAATTATGTGACTTTTTGGTTAAGGAGATAGATTTTATCATATGGAACAATTACTTCCATTTTAAGGATCAATTTTACATGCAGAAGATGGGAACGGCCATGGGTACCAGGTTCGCCCCAAGTTATGCCAACATGTTTATGGGGATATGGGAGACCCAGCATGTGTGGCTTGACGATCAATTTGGGGCAAGCCTGGTATTCTGGTCTAGATGTATCGATGATATCCTATTTATATGGAAGGGAAGTAGGGAATCATTGATTATTTAAATAATAATACATATAATATCAAATTGACATTTGACGTGAGTAATACAAGTGTGAATTTTTTGGATTTGAATATTTACGTGGAGGAAGGAGTCCTTAAGACTCATAATTTCACAAAACCCACAGATTCAGGTTCATATATTCATGTCACTAGTTGTCACCATAACAACTGGTTCGACTCGATACTGGGGGGTCAATTACAAAGACTGTATGGACAATGATGTGTATGAGGAACAGGCTGAAATAATGTTCAGTAAATTTAGACAAAGTGGCTATGAAGACAAATGTATTACCAGAGCAAGAGAAAAATTAAAAAAAATAGAGAGGGGTAACCTTTTGGCTTTGAAAGAAAACAATGAAAGAAGAAATAAGGACTTCTCTTTGGCTTTTATATCAGGATATAATGTTCAGTTTAAACAAATAGAAAGGATATTTAAAACTCATTGGTCGATCTTGAAGGGGGATCCTTTACTAGAGAAACTGATTCCGGATAAACCACAATTTATCTACAGAAAAGCGAGGAATTTAAAGGATAATTTAGTAATAAGTGCACTATCACCACCAAAAAAGAATAGCACTATTCCATCTAAAGGTTTCTTTAGATGTGGAACATGTACCATGTGTAAAAATGTGAAGGGAGTTAATAAGTGTACAGAGATTGAAATAAATGGATTCACAAAAAAGAGAAGAATTTATCACCTGTAATTCAAAGAATGTTATCTACTTTGTGGGTTGTAGTTGTGGAAAGTTCTACATTGGTAGGACTTCTAGAAACTTAAGGATACGGTTTTCAGAACATCTCCGTAACATAAAGAATGGTTTAGAGATGCATGCACTCTCTGCCCATTTTAAAGAAATTCACAATAAAAATTGTAAAGATATTACAAGTTTTGGAGCACTGAAACAGGTGAAAGGGAGTTGGAGGTGCAATAACATAGCGAAAATTCTAGCTAAAACTGAGATGGAGTATATTTACACCTTAAAAACATTGATCCCAGGGGGACTTAATAAGGACTTCGAGATCAAATGGTTTTTGGAGTGATCCTTTGTTGCTATCCCCATATGGATATGTTGTTTTCCATTTAATACACATGGTTAAATGGGTTTAATGATTTCCGTGTATTGTTGACCAAGGGTAATGGGAAGTTTTATCTTTGCCTTTTTTTGATCTATTAGGTTAGGTCCCTTTCCAGGATTAAAGAGGAGTCAGGATTGCTTCCCATCAAGCAGATTAGCACTGGATATTATAATATGGATTTTTTTTGTTGAAAAACAAATGTTATGTACTTGTTCCTATTATATATTATTTATTACAATTTTATGAATTAAGGAGGTCTGAAGGTTTATAATATGAGTTTAAACATGTAAAAAAGGCAAAAGTATATGTAATAATATGTTGTTTGAGATTATGCCCTCACTTAAAATGGTGGATGTAATATAGCCGGTTTTGATTATCATTTATTATAAAGATCCATTATAATAACCCCCCTTTTTAATATATGAGCTTACAATTCCCTGGCTGTTTGTGTATATAAACAAGGCTTGGAGGTGGAGTTGAAGCCTTGTTTACCATATTCAATTGTTATAAAGATAAACCCTCTTTCAAAATGGTGGAAATGGTATTTCCGGTTTTGTCGAGTTGCAATCATGTGACTCGTACACCATTTGGGGATGTTTATTCCCATGGTGGGGAGTGAGTTAAAATATGCCCAGATGCAAATTGGGGTATTTGAAGTTAAATCGGAGCTCCACAATTGATATGGTGAGCGCTGTAGGATAATATCCCTCTTTCAAAATGGCGCAAACAGTATTTCCGGTTCCTGGTCGATCGTGAATCATGTGATGTACTTGTGATGATTCAGGGGGAACTGTTTTTATATAGAGGAGTGAATTGATTGGTGCTCGGTCTCCGGCCAGGTGATGAGGACTCAAAGACCATTGCCCAGGTTTTTAATAAAGAAGGTGGAACTAATCTACCGGGGAGTATCGGGGACAGGAAAACGTGTGCACTTAGGATATGGATACTTCTGGTTTAATCATTTTTATTGATTTCAACACATTTATAATGTATAATTTTTATACTTTAAAGCCATGATGGCTTTTCTGTTTGCATATGTAGTTTATATGGTTTTATAATATGTATTTATGTGTATGTATATATGAAGGTGGCTCCTCCCAGTAATTAGGATTATTCATTCAGTGGGTATAAATGTCTGGGTGGGAGAGACCTATCCTTATGCCTTGACAAAGATCAGAGGACTGATCGAAATGCGTTGGCCTGTGAAGGAGGTGTGTTGAAGTACCTGACCAGATGAGGAGAGGGTGGATTACCCATTTGGAGCTCATGCTTTCCCGGGAATTCATAACATCTTTTCAGTTTCTATGTGCATCCTTACACTCCAAAATCTGGTAGGAAGCCACCCTCATTAAGTTGGGATCTGTTGGTCGCCAATGTTTTATTGTATTATCACAAGAAGTTTTTATCTACGTATTTGGATTAAAATACTTTTTTAAACTGGAATTTTCTGGACCATATTTTAGTTATTCACTCATTACATTTGCTGTTTCATTTTATATAATACCTTGTATGGAAATACTGCACTAGGTTATGTTCATTTATTTTTTACATTTACCACCACCTGGAACTTATCTCTTAATTGTTGCCAAGGAGTTCCCAGAAGTCTTCACCTAAAAGGAATTACATTATTAAGATAAGTTGTCATTTTTTGTGACCCATTGTTGTGTGGTGCAGAGGGGAGAGTGTCTTTATTCATTTTTTACATTTCTGAATTGGATACAACAATATGTGACCACAGCAATGGAGGGGGGAAATATTTGTAAGAGGCAACTAGCTTACCAATGCGAAAAGCCCCATGAAAGGTCATAGCAAAGGTGAGTTAAATCTAAAGGAGCAAATGGTCATAATGGCAAGCACCAAATGCATCAACAAAGCAGGATTAATGGGGCACCTGTGATCCTCGGGCTCCAAAGTGAGTTGTGCCCACCTGTTAATAACACAACTAAATAAAAAACTCCTAGCAAAGTCAAATTGCCCCCACAAGCACAAAGAGAAAGAAATACCCACCAGCTGCTGCTACACAACTGCGTGAGTTTTTTCTGTCAGAATCAAAGCTCCAAACAATTCAGGACCAACTTAGTAAAAGGTTGCACAGGAAAGTACCTGACCACACATCCCAGATGTACCTCCTGCATCACCTTATACTTGACAATATGAGGCAATTCCAGCACAGAATGCAAATTACAGGGGGAACCATCTGCTACTATGGCAGTAACTGGGAGCCAAATCACCTCAGAAAAGCCCTGCAATAAAAATTCAGCATCATTGCATTTGGGATACCACCCCAACCATTTAGTGAGGGTAGCAACCCAAACTGTGGATGGTGCCTTACTCAGCACTCCCTGCCCCTGAAGGTCTTGGATCAGGCGCAGGGGTGGGCAGCTTTGGACAATTGTGGATGGGGTGGGAAGGAGTCAAACAGAAGGAAAAACTTACCACTGATAACTATTGAAAACTTTCTATTTACTTGCAGGTACAAACTTTACAAACATACGCTGTGGCCCAACTGGTAAAATAAAGATTTATAAGGCAATAGGTCACAGGTTCAAAGCCCACAGGGAGCATCAGTGTCATTGATTGCCTGAATGTAACACTTATGATAAAAAAGTGATTTATTTATCTATAGCCTGATGTCACTAATAAAAATTTGAAGACGGAACACTAAATAAGCAGTTCCATCTATCCTGAAACTTCTGGATACATTAAACTTCTAGATTGATATTAGAATAACTGTGATACATACCACCCAAAAGGGGGATGCATTTCTGGATTTGGTGACATGCAACCTAAAGAACAATAGCATTTTCTGGTAATTGGTATGCAAATTGGGACTTAAGTTTAATATTTAATATATGTTATTGGGTTTCATGTTTTGTTTGGAATGTAAACCAGGAATCTCCGGGGATTATGTCAAATAATTTCAGATCATGTGAAACAAGAAATAATAGCAGTTTATCCTAACTGGGAGGAGGATAAAAGGCACATACCTCTCCATTAGAGATGAGCGGTTCCAGTTCCCTGAGAACCGGACCCACCCGAACTTCGGGGATCCGAGTCAGCTCGGGTTTTTCCACCTGACTCGGATCTGAAAAATAGGAAAAACATCATCATCCCGCTGTCAGATTCTCGTGGGTTTTGGATTCTATACAGGTCCTGCGATTTGCCGCCATTTTTCATTCCGGCTGTGGAGAGTGAAGAGAGAGGGAGCTGGGAGCTTTGCTGTGCTGTTGTTATTGTCAATAATTAATACTTGCTGCTGGCTGTTGTCTATAGAGGGGCTGGCTGGCTGTTGTTGTGTCCATAGGGGCTGGCTGTTGTTGTCCTGTTCATAGGGGCTAGCTGTTGTACTTGTCCTGTCCATAGGGGCTGGCTGTAGTACTGTGTTGTCCAGGGGATGCTCTGTCCTTCAGGGGTGCTCTTCACCCACCCCCAGTGTTAAAAAAAAATAGTGTTAGCTTAGCCACACTTCATCAGTGCAGGGGTGCTGTGCTGGTGTCTGTTAAGGGGCTGCTGCCTATTTTCAGGGGTTCACCCCAGTGTTAAAAAAACAAAAAAACTATTTTATTTAATCTTGTAGTAACACTTTAGTCTCTCACTGCTGTGCTTCACTGGGGTGGCTGGCTATCGCCAGCTTTTTTGGGGTTCTGCACCCCAGATTCTGACCAAGTGATAGGGACCTCCGCCATGACGTGGCCCAGAGGCTTAGCCATATCTTTGCAAATATATGCAACTGAGATCTCTGAATTATCTACCACCATGTAGTTTTTCAAATCTTATTGCTGATTTCATTCAGTGTGCTGGGGGATTACTTTTTGTTGTTTCTTGTATAGACTAACCCCTCCCTTACATGCACCTGTGTGATATTACTGAAGTCTTTGAGCAGCTTCCAACTTGTATTCCTTTATTACTTATGACTGGTGGTTCTAGTGATGATTTAAGCCCCTCTGCTTGTAGGAGAGGTACAAAAAAAATAAAAATTGTTAAGACAAGTAAGACACCGGAACCAACTTTGTGCTCTGAAAACTCACAAATCGCCAAGGAGAGTCCAAGTGTGTCCACTGTTGCCATGTGTGAGCCTGAACTTCTACTAATACTGTACTTAAAGATGATCCTCCTTCCACCATTTGTGTGCCTTCTTCTGACATAGAAATCAAAGATGCTTCTGTGAAATTCCACGAGGAGGATGAGTAGGATAATTATGCAGTTGGCGATAACAACAAGGATGATGAGGATGTTTGTGTAATAACTGCAAATCAGGCAACAGTTGTTGTTGCCCATGGTGAGAAAAATCCCATTGTTGCCATGCCTTAGCAAAGGACCAAAAAATCCACTTCTCATGTGTGGAATTATTTCCACCCAATTCCGGACAACCATTGCCAAGCCATTTGTAACCATTACCAAGTAACAGTGATTAGAGGTAAGGACCTTAACCATCTTGGAACCTCCTCCCTGTTACCTCACTTGCAGCGCATTCATCAAATTGTAATGGGTATTTAAAATTCGAAAACTTTGGGGACAAAATGCCGAACAACAATCTGTCCAGTGACACCCAGCTGCTACCTTCTATCTGGATCCAAGCACCTGCAATCTCCACCACCAACACCTGCATCATCATCAACATCCTCATTCGTGATCGGAAGTAGTCCAGCATCCAATTTCATAAGCATGACTGACTCCTCTCCTATCCGTGATTCCTCTGAAGGATCTTTGAGTGCTATGCCTGTTGCTGCTGCTTGGGGTTGATCTTCATCCCAGAAAGAGACCAAAAAGACTACTACTAGTAGTAATTTGAAAAAACAATTGACTATTAAACAGTCCTTTGATAGAGGAAGTAAGTATAACAGCTGTCACCCAGTTTAACAGCAGATCACTGATGCCATGACGGCTGTGCTAGTATTAGATGGCGAAATAATAAAAAATGAGGATGATAGTGTGGAGGAAGTGCAAAAGGAGGATGAGGGGGAAATTTGTGTCCTACCTGACGCTAAAGTGGATGTTGATGATGAGGATGTGATTTGCGTAAATCAGCCACCAGTGGCAGCAGTTCTTGCTAATGATAAAAAGAAAGCCAGAAAAGCAACATCTTGGGTGTGGAATTATTTGAATCTAACTTCTGACAACAGTTGTGAAGGCATCTGTTCCATTTGTAAAGCCAAAGTTAGCAGAGGAAGGGACGTTAACCATCTAGGCACCTCCTCCCTGTTACGTCATTTGCAGTGAGTTCATGCAATTTGTTTAACAAAATTATAATTTGTAAATTAATAACAAGCAGTCCAGTATCAGCTACCAGCAGTTTGGACCAGCACATGCAATCTCCACCACCAACACCTTCATCATCAACCTCCTCCTTAATAATTGAAGGTAGTCCTTCCAAAAAATGTTTTGTGGGGTCCCAAACAAACAAAGGAGTTCAACCATGAAAGTGTCAGTCCTAGTGGCTAAAGTGCTTGGTTTATTAAACTGTGCATGTCCCTTGCATGTACCTTGCACCAGGGCCCTCCTGCAGTGGGTGATGGGAGAGACGACATGGTGGGGGGCAGTATTGGCAACACTGTATAAGGGGCACCACTACTGGGGGCACTGTATATGGGGCACTACTGGGAGCACTGCATAGGGGGACCACTTCTTGTGGCACTGTATAAGGGGCACTGCATAGGTGCGACCACTACTGTGGGACGTGTATAAGGGGCACTACTGGGAGCACTGCATAGGGGAGACCACTACTGGGGGCACTGCATAGGGGGACCACTACTGGGGGCACTGTATATGGGGCACTACTGAGGGCACTGTATAAGGAGCACTACAGGGGCACTACATAGGGGGGCCACAACTGAGATCACTGCATAGGGGGGCCCAAAGCATATTCTTGCACGTGGGCCCACCACTCTCTAGTTCCACCACTGGTTTAGTATTTAAAGCATACCTACCTACCTTTATAATTTCCTCTCCAGGAGAAGCCCAGAGAAGAGATGCAGGTAAGCATTGATAGGGGCTGGGGCAGACTATTCATGCCATTAGGCCCTGCACCCTTGTTGCAAAATACTGCAAATCATGTATATTTAAATAGGGGCAGGACCAAATAATGCCATTATAATAGAATCACATCATTAGGCCCCACCCCCTTTTAACTGTAACTTTCTCCCCATTCTGCCTACTTCTCTAGGAAGTGGGCTAGATAAGAGAGGAGTACCTACTTTGTTGGGGGTGCAGGGGGACTACATGAAAAATTGTGAGAATAGGCAAATATGATAAAGGATAATAATTAAAATGTTTCCTTAGCCTCCAATGTAATCAAATTCTAAATCTAGCAGAACGTATGAACCTCTGTACAGTGCTTGTTGAATGCTCTTTATTTATTGGAAATTATTGGAAATTATACAGTTGACAGAATGCCACATAGTTCTGTTGACAGCTAAAAAAGATCAAAGAGGGATTCAGAAATTAGAACATCTTTTTTTCTTTTGCAATAAAAGTTTTTATTGAAATCACCAGAATCATTGGCACAGGGTGCAAGATACCTTCATAATACAAGGTTCCATTAACATAAAAAAGTAAACAATAGCAAGTTAACCACATTAATAATTTAAAGGAACAAGAGATGTGCATGGACCCCTTGTTTTGGTTTTGGTTTTGGATCTGGATTCATCTTCATGTTTTGGTATTGTATTCAGATAAAAATTGATAAAAAAAGATAAAAAATCGATAAAAATCAATAAAAACAGCTAAAATGTCCAAATCCAAAATCCAAGTTTGGTTTTAAATCCGGGACTCTGTTTGAACAGGGTCACAAAAGTGAATCTGAACCATGAACTAAATTCAGGTGTGTTCAGATTTCAGAAATCCGGACCCGAACATCTTTAAATTGAAGTACTTAAAAGAATCCTGCTAGTGTGTTGTGTATGGAATCTATATTTCAGTGTTATTTATAACCTTAATACATATTTGTAGATACAAGCCAAAAAGCACAAAGCAAATCTAATTATCACAATACTTAAAGTATGGGTTTATAGAAGTGGAGGTTTTGCCCTTAGCAACCAATCAGATTCTACTTATGTATCTAGCACCTTCTAGAATATAATAACTAGAATCTGATTGGTTGCTAAGGACAACATCTCCACTTCTATAAACCCGCACTTTAGTAAATATACCCCTTAGACTGTGAACATTCATGTGAAGGAACAAAATGTATCTCATAACTGAATCACAAGGGAAGTTCTCAAATACAGATGATTTATACAGGATGAGAGAAATATTTTGACCATTTTTTATTGTACAATTAAAATAAAATATACTTTGCATTTAAATAATAGGCCAGTGTGTATTAGCGATATGTCTGTGAATAATATCATTCACAGATATATATCGAATCGGCCGTACAGCACAGCCGATACCCAATATATCTGCAGACATATTGGTGCATTGTGCTGTGTGTACAGGCGGTCAGCCGCCCGCCCTAACACTAGCTGTAACAGCCATCAGTGAATGACAGCTGAACAGGGGGGGGACATGTATATGCCCGCCCAGTTGTGATGTCCATCACGATGCATCAGGACGATGATTGGTAAGTGTGTATGCCGGTTGGCCAATCTGTCATCCAAGTGTGTATCCAGTTTAAGAATAAAATCTGGCATTTTAGAGTTAGCATGACGGGATGCAGAAGACACAAAAGAAAAAAATAGGTGTTCACCAACAGATTATACACTGATAAAATCAAATGGAAAATGACTACTAGTGTAGGTATTGTTATGTGTGTATGTATTGTTATATGATGTTAAACTCCTAAAAAATGATGATGCATTATGTTAGCATAGTGTATATATATATATGTAACATTAAGGGGCTGGAGCAAAGCAAGCAAAGCATGTAACTTTGTATCTGGAGCAAACCAAGTTGCAATGCATAGGGTGTAAATACTGTACATTGAAATTTTTTTGCATGCAGGATAAATACTGGCTGCTTCTGCAGACAATAAATACTGGGCAGCTTTATTTTACACTGCAATTTATATTTCAGTTTGGACACACCCCTCTCAAATCAAAAGCTGGGTATAGAGCCAGCTCTAGGCATAAGCAAACTCAGGCAATTTCCTGGGGCATTTGGAATGCCTAGTGACATGCATTCCAAACCTAGGGCCAGCTCAGCTTGACAGCAGGCAGCGGCAGGACCAGGATGGGCGGACAACGCCGACAGCTCTGCTTTGGATGCCCTACCGTGATCTGAGCTCTCAGCTTAGCTCCGATTGGGCAGCAGCTCATATAGCTGGCAGCAGTGGGAGCAGAGAGCAGAGACAGTGGGGGCAACGGGCAGTAGCAAAAATGGCCACTGGAGGAGAGCTGCTGCACATGCCCATTACCAAGCCACAGCAGCTCCTCCTCCCATGGGCCTTTGAGGAGTCCAGCAGGCTGAGCCTGTTTGCAGTGAGAAACACAGTGCCGAGCTGAGCATAGAGTGAGGCAACAAGGTCACAGTTGGCCAGGTGATTCCTCTGCAGGGGGTGCGGGGGAGGTTGGGGTGTAATAATGTGTGGCATAATGTGTATGAAACATTATTGTGTGCATTATGTGTATAAGGGCATTACTAATGTGTGGCATTTTGTCTATGAGGGCATTACTAATGTGTGGTAAAATGTGTAAGAGGCATTACTGTGTAGTGCTGCCTGTCCCTGATGAAAATATGGGGGATTGCGGGTGCCAATGCTTTTGCTGGCACCAAAATGTCTAGTTAGAACTCTGTGGATGAGGATTGTTATGGGTAAGGGGTGATGGGTGTTGCTGACTGCTCCTGTGATCTGTGCTGCTGGATGATAGGTGCTGTGCTGGGAGAGGGGTGCTGGGTCAGAGGTGGAACTAGCGGCGATGTTAGGGGGCACCAGCTAAAATTTCACTTAGGGCATGAAATTGGTTAGGGCTGTCTCTGGCCAGGTATATGCTATATGATGTAACAAGTGATGCAATGGTCATTTCATTACTAAGTCCCAGAACACACGATATCGAGCATACATGCTATGCAATCTTCGAACAGCAGCACGATTTATCATGTCTGGGGATTGTATACAATGAATAATTTCTCCTTTACAGTCTACGTGCAGTAGTGTATACACAGTACACGATGTGCACCACATGGTTCATTGCATCATGTCATCTGATGTGCAGCACCGCAAATGGGGTGATGTGATGAACGACCGCAGTGAATGACAGATTGAAACAATATATTGGATGATACCTGTAGATCTGATAGTGTGTACCCAGCTTAAGTCTTTCAGCACATTTGAAATCTTCTCCACCTGCAGTCCAATATTGTATTGTCAAGCTGCCAAGTTACTTGCTATATTTTGTTTTCCACCCTACTCATTTCCTTACGCTGGGTACACACTGACAGATATATTGGCCGATAGATTGATCGGCCAATATATCTGGTGACCATCTGCCATTGTGTACCAACAATATGTCTGTGAATGATGTTGTAGATATATCTGCAGATAAGACTCCTGTAGATGTAGCAGATAAAACAATCTAGTTAAAAGTGTATTAAAACAGACAATGGTTGATCAGATCATGTAAATTGTAAAAATGCATTACTGATTAGCCTGCTTCCTCGCTGGGTGGACCATTAAGATTGTATAATTACAGTACAGGAGATTAGCATAGATATTATACTTTGTCAAGCTTGCCCACTACACACTAGCTGTTGCTAGGTGGCTAGCCTCTCTAAAAACAAAAGCTATAGGCAGGGGCATAACTAGACCTAGGGGGGCCCCATAGCAAAATTTTCACAGGACCACCTAAGTCTGCTCCCTGACCTCTGGACTGCTCCCTAGCCTCCCCCTCCACCAGGTACAGGATGCTGGGAACCCAAGTCTTTATAGAATCAGGCCCCAATGTCACAGGCTGCAGCCATGCCTGGGATGTGATTGCGCATGCAGCGAGGCCATGCCCCCTTCTAGACCCATGATGTCATGCTCCTATCTAGCCTGCTTCCCCCTGCCCTGACGGTGATTGATGGAAGACATCACCAGGAGGCAGGGCTTAATTGTGGGGACAGAGCTTAAGTCCAGTACTGCTGGGTATTATTCAATCATGGCTGGTCTGCTACTGACTACCTTAGGTGCAGAGGAAGTGCCGGGCCCCATAGCAGCCATTCCCCCTGCACCTACAGTAGTTACGCCAGTGGACATCGGGGTATATTTACTAAAGTGTGGGAATTTCAGAAGTGGAATTGCTGCCTTTAGCAACCAATCAGATTCTAGCTATTATCTTCTAGAAGGTGCTAGATAAATGGGTAACAACTCCACTTCTAAAAATGTGCACTTTAGTAAATATACCTCATAATCTATATGTAGAGAACTTAAATTGTCAGATGCATTTGTTAGTCAAGATAAATATAGAAACAAACATTTGAATATATCAAATGATAAAACAAAAAAGAGAACTAAGGTCACATTCATCATTGGAATGGAGTCTATCATGAAACAATGACTTTGTTAGAGGTGACAGCCAGCAGTATCATTTAGCCCAGGGTGCTGGAGACAGTAGTGGATCACTTTGCAGCAGCTGAGTCCTTTACATTTGTTTTAAATATATTGTTCACTAACAATGTCAACATGTGTAGGTGAGTCTATGACTCAATTCATTGATGCTTTTAGAGCCATACATTTTGGAATGACAGCAGTAAAGCAAAAATGAATCCTTCATACTTCATCAAATTACAATTTTACTTGCACACTGCATATGCAATGACAAGATGAGCTCAACCATAGCACTCAAGCACCTTTCAGACGTTTCATAATAAACTTAAAGTCAAATCAAATTCTATCTCATTACAAGCATCATTCTGTAGAATTTGCCATTTATCAATATTAGATGCAATTTAATTTCATGTTAGACATTTTCATTGGAACATTTAGATACCATGAATGGCTTATCTGCTTTGTAAATCACTGAATTGTTATAGGAATTGCTAATTAGAGTGAAAATAACTCACATGTACAAATTTATCATAGACTCTGTCATAACAGCAAGAGTAATTGGTTTCAATTTAATGTGTGCATCCTGCATATCATTTAAAAATGATGCTTTAATATTTTGTATTAATTGTAAAAAAAATATGCAAAAGATTTAATTTAAGTATTCAATGACAGACGTGCTTTTGGAATATATTACTAATTATACAGTAATTGACATATAGCAAATTGTGGCAGTGAAAGTTATGCAAATGGTACAGATTTGGAATCAAATCTTAATTTCTTACTTTGATAACAATTAAATGGGCATACAGTAGCTTTTAAAAAGTTAAAGTATAATGAACAATAAGTAAATATCCAGCTGCACTCCTCATATATAGCAAATGAAAGCCAATAACGAAGGTGCCCTCCTCACTAAAACTCTCTAAGGCAGGTCGTTCTGTCGGTCGGAAGGAAGAAAGAATCTTTTGACAACTGGTAGTGGTTCTTAAAGTACCATGTGGATGGTCACAATCTATACACAAAATCAACACATTGGTTAAGTTTGCCATTAATATTAAAGTAGCATGGTCAAGCTTAAAATAAATACTGTTCCTCCCAACAATGTACAGAGGGCGTGGCCATGAGGCAAATGGGGCATGATCATGAGACATTAGTGATGTGACCATGAGGCAGAGGGGGCATTGGCCATACTCCCGGGTCTATACCTAGCACTAAAAATCATTAGTCTGTCCCTTATACACCTCCAGTTGCCTCCTATAACTCTGTCAATGGCACACACCTGTCTCAGATGGCACAGCTCCCATTCACCATTACACTGCTATGCAGAGCATACTCACAGAACTGCATGAAGTTGTGGAAAAAGCAGACACTTAACATCACAAAATATCAAAAGCACTGTGTTTCTGCAGTTTTGCAATTCATCCAAAACCATTTCAGTGAGTACACAATACAAATTCTGTAACAATTCAAATATTTTTATTGACTCCATATTTTTATAATACAAAATTATAACAAGGCATTAAGTTCTCTATAGTGAATCTATCCCACATTGATATATGTTGTGGCTTTTGAGACTGGAATGGCACACTACCATATACCCTGTAGCTTGCCAAGCAGGATCAATTCAAGAGTGTCAATTCATTTGGCATAAAAAAAATGTGTAAATATCAAATACTGTATTAGCATTTGGCAAACCAATGGACCTCAAAACCAACTAGCTGATTGTTTAAAAACATTAATTGGGTACAAAAAGTCTTCACCAAGCTTGTGGAAGTGTCACTTTCAGACAAGTTGCCTTATGTTATTTACATTAATATATTTAATGGATAAATGCTAATACAGAACTTGTCTTTTTAAAAGTAAATTTGTCTGGCCTTTAGTCAAGCCTTCAATTTGCTAATTTGAACCAACCATTTACTAAAATCAAAACTGATGGCAAAAGGACCAAAAAACAGACTTTAGAATACTTTAGGACATTGGACCAGCTATTGATTTTTTAACATAGGCAAGAATCGGATCAGCAGTTTTACTAAAAGTTGGGTTTATAACCGACCAAAGACCAACAGTAAAATTATGGAAAATCTGCCCTAACAATAGACCTACCTGCGGCAGGCATCTCCGAGGGAGGCACTGCACAGATCACTTTGATCTGTGGAGGCTTCATTACATTTAAAAGGATAGAAAGAGTAAAAAAAAAGTTTGAGCTGCTTGTCATTATGACTGGGGGGCTCATGCTGTGTGTTCCCCTGCTACAGTATAGTATCAGCCCAGTGCAGGTTATTGGAGAATAGGGGGAACCCCACACCAGTGTTCCCCCCTATTTTCCAGTACCAGCCTAGGCTCTTAAGCCCTGGTTACTGAATTGAAAGGGGGACTCAATTTTTTAATTTTTAACAATTTTTTTACATTTTAAGCTAAGAAGTGCTGCACAGATCATAGTGATTTATGGATGGTTTACTATTGGGTCTGCTGCAGTATTGGGATTTGAAATCTAATGGGTAATGATGTTGGATTTCAATGGGCAGTCAAAAATGATTCATAGTAAATGCTGGTTTTTTAGACTGCAATCCGACATTGATATGCATTGTTAATTGTCAGTTTTTAAATAGACTTAAATCGCGCTGACCCCAATGTTTTGGATTTTTTTTTGGATCTGTGTCTCCTCGTGTTTTGGATCTGGATTTGGTTTTGCCAAAACTGCCCCTTGCATGTTTTGGTTTTGGTTTTGGATCTGTATTTTTTTAAAAAATTTATACAAACTGCTAAAATCACTTTTTCTTGTTCCTACAGTGTTATTAACCTCAATAACATTAATTTCCACTATTTTCCAGTCAATTTTGACCACCTCACAGCTCACAATATTGTATTAATCTAATTTAGGCCCAAAATTTGTACCAAACTAGCTGGCTGATTAAGCTAAGTGGCAGCAGTGGGCGGCATAAACATGTGGCAGTTCAATTTCCAACATGGCACATAAGGAAACATATGTTTTCATTAATCAAGAGGCCTGATGGAGTTGGAGTATGTTTGTAGTGGAAGGCAGGGACCGGAAGGGTTGATTGGTAGTAAATTTAATTACATATTTTTTTCCGAAGCAAATTTATGAGGGAGAAAATGAGGTCATGGGTGAACAAAATGTCCAATGTTTTGCCCACAAAATCACCTTGGTGTTTCAGAATATTTTTTTTAAATTAAAGGGGCATGCATGAGATGCTGTCTGTGGCCATCAACATTTCTGGCCATTTTTGCCATTCAGCAACCACATGTAAAAGATTGCAGCAGCAGCGGCAGTCCAACTTCCAACATGGCACATCAGGCACATCTAATTGACAGACACCCCCCCTCAACAACACAGAACCTTTTTATGGACTGCAGCCCTAGCCTGATGGACAGGACAACAACACAGCAACAGCCACAGTTAATTGACAGGACAAGTGACACAGTAGCTGCAGCAACCACTGAAGGAAGCCCCCCTTTATATACTGCATCCTAAGCTCCTTTATGGACAACACAGCAGCAGCCTTCAGCCCAAGACCCTGACTGGACACACACACTGAGTGACTGACAGTGACTGACTACATCTACTAGTTTCTCTCTTCACAGCTGATGTGAAAATGGCGAATCCGACAGTGGGCGGATGGCATATTTTGCCTCGTTTTTGCATCTGAGTCAGATGGGAAAACTCGAGCCGGACTCAGATATCACCTCAGTACACAAAGTCCAGGTGAATCCAGTTCTCGGAGAACCGGACCTGCTCATCTCTACTTAAAACCTATGCTTAGTAAATGTAACCTCCTGTCATTTAGGAATTTCCCAAGGCGGGGAAATCAATTTGCTGCAATAAAACAAACTTTTCGTGTGTTATCTTATCGAACCCATCGCCTATTAATTTCACTTTTCGCCTATATGCGCACTCCTATTTTTTGCACAATTCAATATGAAAAGTCGTCTTCCGATATTCGATAATTCTTTTAGTTTTACATGTGATAAGTATAGGTGAAAATGGAGAAATCTGTCTATACCCCCAAAAAGGAAAACGTATAAAATAACTGTATAGAAGTCTATTAGAGGTCATAATAAAAGTATTTTGGGGTTCTTAGATTGTGTCAAATGGCTGTTATAAGCATTATTCTAAAACAGTGAAAAAATGATAGAAAGAGTGTTTTTTGTAAAATGAATGCTCTACTTAAATTGGGGGTGAATAAAATGCCTCTAAGTAAGTGCTGTATATATTTGTGTCATTTTATACCACTTTTAAAAAACCTTAAAAATAGATCTCTAACACCCACCTGCAATCTTAAAAACACCTGTCCCATTCATACAGCACCCCATATACCAGTCCCACATCAATTAACCCATTTTCCTGCACTTTACACATTTTCACCCCATAACTGACATGTCATTATTAGCCAAATGAAACAAGTTATTTTTGTGTGACTAATTAGTCATTAAGGAGGGTGTCCCAGTGGTTCTGCTCCAAGGGCCTTATTCAGAGACGGACGCTAAAGCGATCACAACTGCAGTTGCGAAAATATGCTAATGTTAGCAAATATCACCTGAGCACAAAGACACCCACTGCTGTCTTCTCACCTGCATGCGACTACGCATACTGTACCTAAGTAAACATCGGTAACATCGAAGTACATTGGAGCACATCTTACCCTTGCGGAAGGTCTGACCTGCCACAGCAATGGGAGCTCTTCTGACACGT
The DNA here is from genome assembly GCA_031769625.1 of Taudactylus pleione. NCBI lineage: Eukaryota > Metazoa > Chordata > Amphibia > Anura > Myobatrachidae > Taudactylus > Taudactylus pleione. Next base: position 5,526,653 of record JAUIMM010000916.1, on the reverse strand, counting down.
TCCCAAGCAGCAGCCATATGGGCCCCGCCATCTTGCATTGGGCCATGCGACCTAGAGAACCAATCCACTAAAGGTCAGCTGTTCTGTCCAGACAAACACGCTCTGCTGTTGGGGATTTAAGGGAGTTCACAGCTTCCTTACTGTGCCAGTGCAACGTGTGTCAGCCGAGTCTGGTCACATTTATCGGAGCTCCTCCACTTGGCTGACTTCGGTTCTGCCTAGCTCCCTGCCGGTTTCAGGTAGCCACAGGATTCCCAGCACCAACCAGCAACTACTCCTCCCATTACTGTTGTAATCCCATCTACCAGTCAGACTCCCTTCTTACCGCATCGACCCCTGTCTACAGTTTGTTTCTCACTGGACATACCTAAACATTTATGGCTCCACTCCTGTTGCCTTCATTCCGGATTTTATTATTTTCTGCTGGACTTATTATTTGACTCTGACCCATCTCCACTTTTTCCCTGGACTTGGACAGTTCCGATTCTGTGTCCCCTCCTGTATCCACCCCAGGTCCACAAAAAAACCAACCCCTGACAGTTTGTTAGTATGCAGTAGCAGCAAATTTGTGAAAGAATTATAACTACAGTCCAACATCAAAACATTACTTCTGAGTAAACAGCCATAGCTTATGGGCCAGTAAATGCATAGGTGATTCACCTCTACTCCATCATCACACAGGACACAGCTGACATGCACTACTGGCCTTTACCAGTTTCTTCACTTTAGCAGCGGCAGTGGAATTCCATTGGCGCGTTCACAGTGAGTTTCGACTACACAGAGCCGGGACAGGTAATCACTGCCTGGTCTCAGGAGAGGCCTCTCCAGTACACAGCAGCATGTTATTTCACCTAATCATCACGGTTCCATTTACCTGCTCCACGAGGTATACAGGTACACTACAGTGTGAATTCTTTTTTCTATATAACTCCAACTGCACTTATGATCACATCTTCATAGTTTGAAGTACCCTGTTAATGGCTCCATCGATTATAGTGTTATACTAATGGGGCCTATCTATTACATGACTTTGTGAACAATCTGACCAAAACCAAGAGCTTTTGGTCGCATTGTTCACAATGTCTTGTAATGGATAGCCGGCAAGGACCAGCAATGTGCGTGCACGCTGGGTCCTTGCCGGCCCCGACTATCTACTTAACATACCCGTCAACCTGACGATGCTCATCAGGTTCGGCATGTTCAGAGATAGGAGGCCAGACTCCTGCACTGAATGACGTTCAGTGAACGCCGTTCAGTACAGGTATCGCACCTTGTGACCTGAAGGTCTGAATACTTGACTTTCAGTCTTTCATGTCACCTAATGGATAGGCATCTTAACATTGAGCTTAATCTAACAAACTGACTATATACACATGGAGTGTTACCATGTTTCCACTAACCTGCTGCTACTGCATAATAACACAAAGAAAGGCAGCTGCTTTGATGTTGGACTGTTGTTATTATTCTTTCAAAAAGTTGCTGCTACTGCATATTAACAAATGCCACTGCTTTGATGTTGAATTGTAATTACATAATTGATTTCAACCTGTGGCCACAATATTTTTGGCGTTGTCATCTGTGTGTCTTTGTACTTTGTGTCTTTATTACCCGTAGATGCATATTTTGCATTTATTTTAAGTATTTGTTCCCCAGTGGGATGTTTTCTCAGTTATTTTTAATAATTTTGCATAAACCATTTATTCATTGATTAAATAATCATTTTTATTTGACATCTGCATGCGCTCCTAGTTTCATGTTTTTCTTTTGTCATTTATAGGGTTTAGACACCCTACTCCGGTGAGCTGCGTCCAGATTTCTTATGTACAGGCCCATTATAGGAAAGCTTAGTTTTGTTTGGCACTACAGTAAGAGCAGCTTTTTAATGATTCTGTAATGTGTATAAGATGCAAAATTTTAAGAAAAGTACAGTACGCTACTAGTCTCGGAACATTTCAGTTGGACCGGTTGTTTTGCGCTGTGTGGTGTATAGATGCTCTTTGCATGAGGACACATCTGTAGATCAAATTGATGAATATGAATAAAAATGGGAGTTCAGTCCTCTTGATCCAAATTACAATTTTATTTATTGTTTTAAAATAATGTAAGCTTATTCTTTCATCCACTCCTTACTGCCTGCTAGGACACCTAACGCTTACACCCTAATGCAGCAATGCATATAAACCTTGTCCTTCTCCTGCATTGCATTGTATTGTACTGTAAGTCAATGGTTTCTTGTTCACTTAATTGTTTATTTACTATGTAAGATGCTGCGGAACACTTGTGGTGCCATGTAAAGGATAATAATAAGGATAATAATATTAAATTAAAAAGCGTATTGACCCCAATTAATTAAGTAAGTGACTTTCTAAAGTTTTATAAGAATAATTCTCATCACTTCAGTTGCTGCTGTGCATTTCACAGAATACCATCTGCTTCTTCAGGCAAATAAAGCAAATGTGAGAGAACTTGCTTTGAATAAGGAAAGTATATCCCTGACTGCCAAATATCTACATTGCCACATCTAAGTGTAAAATCTTATATATTTTAATACATTTTAAAGAATAAACATAATGATATTTTGTATAAAGCAGAGCTGAGCGGTTCAGATTTGCAGAATCCCATAAACACCCACACCTTGGGTTGCCGAGTGGATCTGAGTCCCGGCTTGGGTCTTCCCACCAAGTTCAGATCTCAAAACAGGGCAAAACATAATTTTCCTGGAAATCTCGGATATCTCATGTTTTGGATTGCATATAAGAGTCCCTCCCTCATGATCAAGCACCATTTTGCACTGGAAAGTGTATGGAGTGGGTGTGGGCTGTAGTTGCTTCAAATAGACACATTAGGATGACATTAGACACCATTAGAGAGCATTGTAGGTAGATGGAGTGGGTGGAAAGGGTGATTGCAGGCATCTTTGTCACTGTGTAATGTGTTTGTTTGTCAGACAAACTAGCTAGCAAAAACTGCTATCCAGTGCAAACAGGCTACTTATACTACAAACAAAAAATGGCAGCTGCTCAATCAATCTGGTAGTACTTTTCAGGTGCACACTGAATTATACTTGCAACAATATATGAATACTATATGGTAATTGATCTTCAGAGATATTGGTTGCATGCATTTGCAAATAAATGGGAAGCTGCTAGGCCACGTCACGGCTTCTCTGTCACTTGAAGTTCCTAACACTAAGGGGTTCACATCTGGGGCACAGAGCACCCCAAAAAACGTCCAGCTCAGGACCCCCCAGGGCATCACACAAAAATGGTAAAAAGAGTGACAGTGCAGTGTAAAGTATAGATGTGTGCGAGTAGTTAATAAGTGTTGAAAAAGAGGTTAAAATATATGTGAAAAAATTACATGAATAAAAAACAAACATAAAAGGTGATGTAAAAAGTAACTATGTGTATTAAGTGGTGATGCCCTGAGGAGACCCAGCCAGAGTAGCCTCGAGGGCCCTATGCCCAAATGCTCACCCGATAGATACGCCCATAGGTGAATCTAGACATGCCTTTTGGGTGGTGCCAGACATGCCCCTCAACATCGCGTGGCACTTTTTACTGTAGTATGTAATTTCCCTGAAACTACTTTTCAAAAGTAGGCAAGAATGGGTTAGTTCCATGTTATAATTCTGAGCAATATAGAAGGGATTTGCAGAAAAGTGGGGTCCCGTGATGGGGTCTGCAAGTTTAAATGCATTGGACAATTTATGAACCAAAACCCCACTGTTTATTATGTTTAATATTAATATTGCTAGTTATTATGGTGAGTGCAGAGCCCCTGTGATATATATATACATATATATATATATATATATATATATATATATATATATATTACACAATATAGCTGCACACACCACATAGATAAGTCCAAGAGTGCATGGCACATAATAGTGGTTACAATATAAATCAGAGAGCCAGCACATCAATCCATTAATGCAAAAACAGTCTTTATAAAAATAGCAGCATAAATGTATGCAGTGGTGCGTTCACTCACGTAACCCACAACAAGGAACCTGCAGCATGAATAAGCTAGGGTGGTAACACTGCCAGTACACACATGCAGAGGGGGAATGCACATCCTTCAGCCTGACAGCTGTTTCGGCATGACAAACATGACTTCCTCATGGACACATAAAGGGATAGCCAGTAACATACTTATACCCACTATAATCAGATAGATAGCACTCACCTGTAAAAGCATGCACCTATCCGTTCACACACAGCAAAATCGGAAGTTACTGCACACACTAGTCTCCATTCGCAATCAAGGAAACTGGAAGCAGCGTCACCCGCTACCCCAGCAACCAGAAATCCGGAAGACGCAACACCTGTTGCCTAGACACCAAATCAACAACCATGCATGAGAGGGGGTTAAGGGAAAACATTTAGATAGGGCATCAGGACTCTAGACGCCTCACTCAGTGCAACAGACGCAACACAAATATATCTATAACAGTTAATTTAAATAGCAGCTCACCAAAAGATGCACATTAGCCACAATGATAGCTATGACACCCTAATAGTAAGGTGACCTAAATGATGACATACAGGTATACAAGAAAAAATATATAGCAGGTATACCTGCTATACACCAACATACCAAAGGGTGATGAAAAAAATAGGTACAAAACTATTAGAAGTATTATAGTAAATTACTGGGAATACATTAAAGAAAGCAATTCAGATATTGACCCTCATTAAGCCCATTGGGAACAACAGTGTTCAAGCGGTTAATCCAAAAGCATTCTCTCTGTAGTAATAATATTCAAAGTTGTAGTGCACCAAAGGTACCCCCTCTTTTGCATTTCTATTTTTAGATCCTCCACTAGCAGAGGTCCACCTGACTGGTGCAGCCGAACCAGTGTAAGCTCAATACAAGGGTTCATTTTGTATCTAATATATATATATATATATATATATATATATATAGAAAGTGATAGCAGCGGCACTCCTTAGTAATAAATCAATAAACAGATGAAGTTCTAAACTTCTTTACTTCAACGTTTCAATCTTTTGGATTTTCGTCAGGAAGATGACGAAAATCCAAAAGATTGAAACGTTGAAGTAAAGAAGTTTAGAACTTCATCTGTTTATTGATTTATTACTAAGGAGTGCCGCTGCTATCACTTTCTACATTATAGTTTTTTGTTACTTGCGGAGGGCACCCGAAAATCACTGACTGAGGAGGAGTGCCAAGCTTTATGCCATTTATTATATATATATATATATATATATTAGGGGTGTGCACCGGCCACTTTTCGTGTTTTGTGTTTTGGTTTTGGATCTGGATCTTTCTTCGTGTTTTGGATCTGGATTGGTTTTGCCAAAACCACCCTTCCGTGTTTTGGGTTCTGGGTTTTGTGTTTTGGATCTGTATTTTTTTTTAAAAAAGCATAAAAACAGCTAAAATCACAGAATTTGTAGGTTTTTCTGCTCCTATGCTATTATTAACCTCAATAACCTTAATTTCCACTCATTTCCAGTCTATTCTGAACACCTCACACCTCACAATAGTGTTTTTATGTCCAAAACGTTGCACCGAGGTAGCTGGATGACTATGCTAAGCGACACGAGTGGGCGGCACAAACACGTGACCCATCTAGGCGTGAAACTGCAGTGGCAGACAGGATGGCAGTTTGAAAAACTAGGCCCCAAACTGTACATAATGCAAAGAAAAAAAAGAGGTGCAAGATGGAATTGTCCTTGGGCCCTCCCACCCACCCTTATGTTGTATAAACAGGACATGCACACTTTAACAAACCAATCATTTCAGCGCCAGGGTCTGCCACACAACTGTGGCTGAAATGATTGGTTCGTTTGGGCCCCCACAAAACAAGCTGGCAATTAATGTGTCCCTGCACAAACTGGCTCTATGGAGGCAAGATGTCATCCTCATCCACCGATTCCTCACCCTCTTCAGTGTGTACATCCTCATCCTCACAAAGTATTAACTCGTCCCCACTTGAATCCACCACCACAGGTCCCTCTGTACCTTCTGGAGGCTGGTCTCCATGGAAGAGCTGATAATTCATTTTGATGAACATCATCTTCTCCACATTCTGTGGAAGCAACCTCCTACGCCTTTCGCTGACAAGGTTCCCGGCTGCACTAAACACTCTTTCGGAGTACACACTGGAGGGGGGGCAACTCAGGTAAAATAGAGCCAGTTTGTACAGGGGCCTCCAAATTGCCTCTTTTTCCTGCCAGTACAGGTATGGACTGTCTGCCATGCCTACTTGGATGCTGTCACCGATGTAATCCTCCACCATTCTGTCAATGGTGACAGTATCATATGCAGTGACAGTAGACATGTCAGAAATTGTTGCCAGGTCCTTCAGTCCGGACCAGATGTCCAAACTTGGTCCTGCCTGCCCTGCATCACCGCCAGCGGGTTGCTTAGGATACCTAAGTTTTTTCCTGGCAGCCCCAGTTGCAGGAGAAAATGAAGAAGGAGCCGTTGACGTGTCACGTTCCACTTCAGCTGACAGTGTGTTCACCAGCAGGTCTTTGCACCTCTGCAGGCTTGTGTCGGCCGGAAAGAGAGACACCACATAGGCTTTAAACCTAGGATCGAGCACGGTGGCCAAAACGTAGTGGTCTGATTTCAACAGATTGACCACCCTGGAATCCTGGCAAAGCGAATGAAGGGCTTTATCCACAAGTCCCACATGCCGAGCGGAATCGCTCCGTCTTAGCTCCTCCTTCACTTTCTCCAGCTGCTTCTGCAAAAGCCTGATGAGGGGAATGACCTGACTCAAGCTGGCAGTGTCTGAACTGACTTCACGTGTGGCAAGTTCAAAGGGCTGGAGAACCTTGCACAACACGGAAATCATTCTCCACTGCGCTTGAGTCAGGTGCATACCCCCTCCTTTGCCTATGTCATAGGTGGATGTATAGGCTTGTATGGCCTTTTGCTGCTCCTCCATCCTCTGAAGCATATAGAGGGTTGAGTTCCACCGCATCACAACCTCTTGCTTCAGGTGATGGCGGGGCAGGTTCAAGAGTGTTTGCTGGCGGTCCAGTCTTCGGCACGCAGTCGCTGAATGGCGAAAGTGGCCAGAAATTTTTCGGGCCACCCAAAGCGTCTCCTGCACGCCCCTGTCGCTTTTCAGAAAATTCTGCACCACCAAGTTTATTGTGTGAGCAAAACATGGGACGTGCTGGAATTTGCCCAGATGTAATGCCCGCACAATATTGGTGGCGTTGTCAGATATCACAAATCCCCAGGAGAGTCTAAGTGGGGTAAGCCACTGGGCGATGATTTCCCTCAGTTTCTCTAAGAGGTTGTCGGCGGTGTGCCTCTTACTGAAACCGGTGATACACAGCGTAGCCTGCCTTGTAACGAGCTGGCATTTCTGAGATGCTGCTACTGGTGACGCTGCTGCTGTTGCTGCGTAAGGTGATACATCTACCCAGTGGGCTGTCACAGTCATATAGTCCTTAGTCTGCCCTGTTCCACTTGTCCACATGTCCGTGGTTAAGTGGACATTGTGTACAACGGCATTTTTCAGGACACTGAGGACACTTTTTCTGACGTTTCTGTACAGTCTCGGTATCGCCTGCCTAGTGAAGTGGAATCTAGACGGGATTTGGAACCGGGGACACACTACCTCCATCAATTGTCTAAATCCCACTGCACTAATGGCGGATACCGGACGCACGTCTAACACCAACATAGCAGTCAAGGCCTCAGTTATACGTTTTGCTTCAGGATGACTGCTGTCGTACTTCATCCTCCTCGCTAAGGACTGTTGGAGGGTCAATTGTTTAGTAAAAGTAGTGGTGTTCCTACTTCCTCTCTGGGATGATGAACGACTCCCAGCAGCAGCAACAGCAGCAGCGGCAGCAGTAGGCGTAGCAATGCAGGATCCTCCTGAGGAATCCCGGATAGGAGAGTCAGTCATGCCAGTGACATGGCCTGCAGGACTACTTCCGATCCTGACTAAGGAGGAAATTGACGAGGAGGGAGTTGACGGTGTGGTTTGCAGGCGCTTGGATACAACAGGACAACGGGATTTAGGTGTCCCTGGACTGCTTACGGTCTTAGCCAAAGTTTCTGAACTTGACAGTAACTTTTTATGAACGCGCTGCAGGTGCCGTATAAGGGAGGATGTTCCTAGGTGGTTGACGTCCCTACCCCTACTTATTTCACCTTTACATATGGTACATATGGCAAGACAGTTGTTGTCCGGATTTGGATAGAAATATTGCCAGACCAAAGAGGTGGAATGTTTGGTCTTCTGCCCAGGCATGACCGTGATGGGCTTTTTCATCCCACGGACAACAACTGTCTCCCCCGGAGCCTGATTTAAACAAACCACATCACCATCAGAATCCTCCTCGCCAACTTCCTCCTCAGCGCCAGCTACACCAGTATCCTCATCCTGTTGTACTTCAACAGTGACATCTTCAATTTGCATATCAGCAAGTGGACTGTGGGTGCTCCTTTCAGCACTTGCAGGGGGCGTGCAAATGGTGGAAAGAGCCACCTCTTCCCGTCCAGTGCTGGGAAGGTCAGGCATTGCAACCACCACCACACTTGGACTCTCCTTGGGGATTTGTGATATCTTCTTAGAAAGCACAGTTCTTCGCTGTGCTTTTGCCAGCTTAACTCTTTTGATTTTTTTAGTGGGAGGAGGGCTTCCATCGTCATGTAAAGCTGAACCACTAGTCATGAACATACTAGGGATCGACCTTAGCCGTTCCTTGCCACTCCGTGTCGTAAATGGCATATTGGCAAGTTTACGTTTCTTTTCAGCTGATTTAAATGTCTTTTTCAAGGTCATTTTCCTGAACTTTGCCATTTGGGATTGTATGTGCCCTCTACTATGACATTGGGCATCGGCCTTGGCAGACGACGTTGATGGCATGTTATCATCTATGTCATGACTAGTGGCAGCAGCTTCAGCACTAGGAGGAAGTGGTTCTTGATCTTTCTCTATTTTATTTTTATCGGAGAAAGTTTGGTCCTCCATTATGTTATATCGATTTGATATATACGTGCGGTTAAACACAGAAAATAATTTTTTTTTTTGGTTTGGACTGGAGTGTACTTTGTTGGTTACAGCACCCTTTAACGGTCAAGCCAGCCGGCCCTTTACTTATGACACAGGCGCACGCTTGGCACTACTTTGTTGATGCACGTGCGGCTACTGCGCACACAATTCACAAACATAGAAAATAATTTTTTTTTGGTTTGGACTGGAGTGTACTTTCGGGGGTTACAGCACCCTTTAACGGTCAAGCCAGCCAGCCCTTTACTTATGACACAGGCGCACGCTTGGCACTACTTTGTTGATGCACGTGCGGCTACTGCGCACACAATTCACAAACACAGAAAATAATTTTTTTTTTGGTTTGGACTGGAGTGTACTTTCGGGGGTTACAGCACCCTTAACGGTCAAGCCAGCCGGCCCTTTACTTATGACACAGGCGCACGCTTGGCACTACTTTGTTGATGCACGCGCGGCTACTGCGCACACAATTCACAAACACAGAAAATAATTTTTTTTTTGGTTTGGACTGGAGTGTACTTTCGGGGGTTACAGCACCCTTTAACGGTCAAGCCAGCCGGCCCTTTACTTATGACACAGGCGCACGCTTGGCACTACTTTGTTGATGCACGTGCGGCTACTGCGCACACAATTCACAAACACAGAAAATAATTTTTTTTTTGGGTTGGACTGGAGTGTACTTTCGGGGGTTACAGCACCCTTTAACGGTCAAGCCAGCCGGCCCTTTACTTATGACACAGGCGCACGCTTGGCACTACTTTGTTGATGCACGTGCGGCTACTGCGCACACAATTCACAAACACAGAAAATAATTTTTTTTTGGTTTGGACTGGAGTGTACTTTCGGGGGTTACAGCACCCTTAACGGTCAAGCCAGCCGGCCCTTTACTTATGACACAGGCGCACGCTTGGCACTACTTTGTTGATGCACGTGCGGCTACTGCGCACACAATTCACAAACACAGAAAATAATTTTTTTTTTGGTTTGGACTGGAGTGTACTTTCGGGGGTTACAGCACCCTTAACGGTCAAGCCAGCCGGCCCTTTACTTATGACACAGGCGCACGCTTGGCACTACTTTGTTGATGCACGTGCGGCTACTGCGCACACAATTCACAAACACAGAAAATAATTTTTTTTTGGGTTTGGACTGGAGTGTACTTTCGGGGGTTACAGCACCCTTAACGGTCAAGCCAGCTGGCCCTTTACTTATGACACAGTCGCACGCTTGGCACTACTTTGTTGATGCACGTGCGGCTACTGCGCACACAATTCACAAACACAGAAAATAATTTTTTTTTTGGTTTGGACTGGAGTGTACTTTCGGGGGTTACAGCACCCTTAACGGTCAAGCCAGCCGGCCCTTTACTTATGACACAGGCGCACGCTTGGCACTACTTTGTTGATGCACGTGCGGCTACTGCGCACACAATTCACAAACACAGAAAATAATTTTTTTTTTGGTTTGGACTGGAGTGTACTTTCGGGGGTTACAGCACCCTTAACGGTCAAGCCAGCCGGCCCTTTACTTATGACACAGGCGCACGCTTGGCACTACTTTGTTGATGCACGTGCGGCTACTGCGCACACAATTCACAAACACAGAAAATAATTTTTTTTTTGGTTTGGACTGGAGTGTACTTTCGGGGGTTACAGCACCCTTAACGGTCAAGCCAGCCGGCCCTTTACTTATGACACAGGCGCACGCTTGGCACTACTTTGTTGATGCACGTGCGGCTACTGCGCACACAATTCACAAACACAGAAAATAATTTTTTTTTGGGTTTGGACTGGAGTGTACTTTCGGGGGTTACAGCACCCTTAACGGTCAAGCCAGCCGGCCCTTTACTTATGACACAGGCGCACGCTTGGCACTACTTTGTTGATGCACGTGCGGCTACTGCGCACACAATTCACAAACACAGAAAATAATTTTTTTTTTGGTTTGGAATGGAGTGTACTTTCGGGGGTTACAGCACCCTTAACGGTCAAGCCAGCCGGCCCTTTACTTATGACACAGGCGCACGCTTGGCACTACTTTGTTGATGCACGTGCGGCTACTGCGCACACAATTCACAAACACAGAAAATAATTTTTTTTTTGGTTTGGACTGGAGTGTACTTTCGGGGGTTACAGCACCCTTAACGGTCAAGCCAGCCGGCCCTTTACTTATGACACAGGCGCACGCTTGGCACTACTTTGTTGATGCACGTGCGGCTACTGCGCACACAATTCACAAACACAGAAAATAATTTTTTTTTTGGTTTGGACTGGAGTGTACTTTCGGGGGTTACAGCACCCTTAACGGTCAAGCCAGCCGGCCCTTTACTTATGACACAGGCGCACGCTTGGCACTACTTTGTTGATGCACGTGCGGCTACTGCGCACACAATTCACAAACACAGAAAATAATTTTTTTTTTGGTTTGGACTGGAGTGTACTTTCGGGGGTTACAGCACCCTTAACGGTCAAGCCAGCCGGCCCTTTACTTATGACACAGGCGCACGCTTGGCACTACTTTGTTGATGCACGTGCGGCTACTGCGCACACAATTCACAAACACAGAAAATAATTTTTTTTTTGGTTTGGACTGGAGTGTACTTTCGGGGGTTACAGCACCCTTAACGGTCAAGCCAGCCGGCCCTTTACTTATGACACAGGCGCACGCTTGGCACTACTTTGTTGATGCACGTGCGGCTACTGCGCACACAATTCACAAACACAGAAAATAATTTTTTTTTTGGTTTGGACTGGAGTGTACTTTCGGGGGTTACAGCACCCTTAACGGTCAAGCCAGCCGGCCCTTTACTTATGACACAGGCGCACGCTTGGCACTACTTTGTTGATGCACGTGCGGCTACTGCGCACACAATTCACAAACACAGAAAATAATTTTTTTTTTGGTTTGGACTGGAGTGTACTTTCGGGGGTTACAGCACCCTTAACGGTCAAGCCAGCCGGCCCTTTACTTATGACACAGGCGCACGCTTGGCACTACTTTGTTGATGCACGTGCGGCTACTGCGCACACAATTCACAAACACAGAAAATAATTTTTTTTTTGGTTTGGACTGGAGTGTACTTTCGGGGGTTACAGCACCCTTAACGGTCAAGCCAGCCGGCCCTTTACTTATGACACAGGCGCACGCTTGGCACTACTTTGTTGATGCACGTGCGGCTACTGCGCACACAATTCACAAACACAGAAAATATATTATTTTTTTAGCACTTGGGGGGAGCACCCCTGATGGACAGAGCACCCCCTGGACAACACTGCAGCACTCCTTTAGGACTGGGACACTGCACAGGACTTTGGAGTGGACACAGCCCCTATGGAGAACTGACTGCACAACACAGTCCAGCCAGCCCCTATGGACTTTGAAGTAGTGGACACAGCCCCTATTAACAACAGCAGCACAGCACAACACAGCCAGCCCCTATGGACTTTGAAGTAGTGGACAACAGCAGCACTACACTACACTACACTACACAGCCCTAACTCCCACCCTCCCTCTTCACTGTCCACAGCCGAGTGAGAAAATGGCGCCGACGTGGGTACCTTATATAGGATCCAAAACCCGCGAGACTCGGAAGGCGGGATGATGACGTTTTGCCTCGATTTCAGATCCGAGTCAGGCGGGAAAAGTCGAGCCTGATTCGGATCGGACTCGGATCGGGGGGGCTCGGGGGGGTTCGGATTTCAGAAATCCGAACCCGCTCACCCCTAATATATATACACACAATTCCAAGTTCTGGCACTCACAGGGTACTGCAAATACTGTCCCAGGTGCCCTCCAACACCTGACTTGAATCACCAAGCCACTGTAATAAAAATATTCAAAGGCGGTACTCCACAGAAAAACATCACTCAATAGTCCAAAGCTGTGAATAGCAATGTTTCAGCGCGCCTATTCGCACTTTTGTCAAGCCAAATACAAACATTGTGAGAACAAAACTGACCTTTATAGCTAGACTCCTTCTCATTAATTGTGTCCGCTCCTCCTCATGTGTGTCACCCGCAGGCAGTCACACTGGAAGTTGCGTCACCATGTTCCCCATGTTACCATGGTGATGTACACCATAACATGCTTCTTCTTAGTTAATATAAAAACATTAATCAATCAGTATAAAGTTATGTGTGCATGTTCCTAAAATAGTGCTAAAAATGATGTCATATTAAATAGTGTAAACAAAGTGCACTAATCGGTGACCGCTTCTCTTCTTGTGCGGCACCCTCAGGCAATCGCAACAGAAATTGCATCACAGGGTCCCCCGTGTTACCATGGTGATGTGAACAAATGGATATCTACCCATAGTATGTTAATACATAATGTTAAACATATACCAATATACAATCACATGTACATAATAATCAAAAAGAATTGCCATAATGTGATAGTAAATGGTGTTAAGATACTGGCTCAATCCATATGAGACTCATTTTTAACAAGAAAAATATAAACTTAGCATGATCTAAACAAAAATAAACAGACAAACAAACATCAATTTAAAACATGTTGTGATATGTAGCTTAATTATTTAAACTATAACACACGCATCTTGCAACAAAGAATCCGGCAAAAACTTACTAGCCTTACATGTGCCTTAGCAGCGGCCCCAATCACTAGCCGCAATCATATTGACTAAGCATTGGCATAAATGTGTACTAACCATGATCTAAATCTGCTGGCAAAGTCTATCATAAACCTGAACCAAGCAGAAATAAACAGGTACCAATGTTATTAAATATAACACTGTATCCCTAATGTCTCATTAAGAAAACGTGGGGAAAGGGTGTCCAATCAGTTTGCCTAACATTGAAGAAGATTCTTAGCCCAATCTCACCCCTAATAAGGGGGGGTACATGATCTATGATCCTGTACCTTAAAAAAGCTATACTGTGCTTAGCTTTGGCAAAGTGCCTCACTACCAGTTTTTCACTGATAAGTGCAGACCTTACTGCTGAACGATGTTGAGAAATACTTATCCTTAAGGTGCACTCAGTCTTCCCAATATAAATTTTAGAGCATAGGCAAGAGATAGCATATATATGAAAAAATTAGTCATACAAGTTAGATGGCATCATATATTGTACTTGGCACCAGTGTGTGGATGAAAAAAAGGCAGACCCCATTAGTAAAAAACTGCATGTTGTGCAGTTGGGACATTTAAAGCAGCCCAACTTAGGGCTCCCCAAAGAGGTGGTTTTCTTACCTTTACCTAAAAGCGAAATATCATTATGAACTACATAATCTTTGAGGCTCGTACCTCTTCAATAGCAGGACATAAGAGAGATATTCTGTAATGATTTTAGCTCTTTATCAGAAGTGATGATGGGCCACAGGGACTTGGCCTCATGATTAATGACCATACTCATATGCTTATATTTGTTTACCCAGATATGTCTGTTGGTTACATTCTTGGATCTATTGTTGTTATTAGACAGTAATTGATTTGCAGGAATGGCCAATACCTTAATTTTTGGCCATTCCAAATCTGAAATTTTGTATCCTTTCTCCATGAACTTCACCAACATAGGGGCATATCCAATTGGGTGTGAGGTTTAGTGAGATTAAAACCTTGCGCCCCTCACGCCCAAATTAGAAATACCACGGGTATGTGTGTGGTATTCAATTCTGCTGGGTGGGCGCTACTGGCCAGTAAGATGTTGTTCCTATCAGTAGGCTTTGTATATAACAAAGGCAATAATCTATCATTATTCTTAGTTATTGTCACATCTAAGAAGTTGACTTTGATGGAATCTGTGATGTAAGTAAATTTATCAGGTCTATTTAACTTGTAATTGTCAATGACTTCTATAAATGACTCTACACTGCCACTCCATACTATGAACAAGTTACCAATATAGCAATACAATGCAATGACCTTATTAACAATCTCAGGATTAGCAAAAAATACTTTGTGCTCAACAGTTAAAATAAAAGAATTCGCATACAATGGGGCCGCATTGGACCTCATCGCACATCCAGATAATGGCAAATAATAAATCCCATCGAACATGAAGTAATTAAGGGTCAAACCAAGGTGTAATAATTCCCTTGCACAAAGGGTTGTCCAATAAGAGCAACCTTACTGCCTGCATATCTTCCACATGGATGATGCAGGTGTGAAGACTGCTCATGTCGACAGAACACAATACACAATCTGAAGGTACATCTGGATAATTAGCCAAGGACACCAATAAACTATTGGTATCCTTCAAATATGTAGGTCTGGCTTGGACACACGGCTGCAAAAGGGCATCTAAATAGGTAGAAATTGGTTGGTATAATGAGCCACGAGCGGCTATGATGGGCCACCCGGGTGGTTTCACCAGATCCTTGTGGATCTTAGGAATCAAATATAGTAGAGGTTTTATTGGAAACCTCACTTCTAAAGCTTATTTGATCTCAGATGTAATGAGACCTTGAGAACAAGCCATATCTAATACACGATCAAGTTCCTTTTTATACAATGAGGTAGGATCCTGTGTCAATTTCCTATATGTGGAGTTGTCACTTCATTACTTGATAGCTTCATCCTTGTAGTCTTGTAAATTTAGGACCACAATGACGCCCCCCTTGTCCACTTGGCGGAACACCACATCTTCATAAGCAGCTAATTGTTTCAGGGCTATTCTCTCATCTTTAATTAAATTCCAAAATCTGGGTTTTTTACATTCAGAAAACTAGTAATAGAATTGCTGCCTGCTGGCGCCACACATGAGGAGGAGCGGACACAACTAATGAGAGGGAGTGCTTTTACAATGTTTGTATTTGGCTTGACAAAAGCGCGAATAAACCCACTGAAATGTTGCTGTTCACAGCTTTGGACTATTGAGTGATTTATCCTCAGGAGTGCTGCCTTTGGATATTATTTTCCATACAGGCCTAAGCAACTATCCCAATGCTGTTCCTACTCCTGAAGAAGTCCCCAGAATCCACAGCGGGACAAAACGCATTGAGTGGTACCCTCTGTTGGTCACGTTCTTCTGCCAGACAGATAAGCTGTTCCCTTGTTTATTCTATGTAAGAGTCTTTATTGTAAACTTATTAAATGATGTGTATGTTTTAAAACTTATTACACAATTGGAGGCTTTTGTTCCTTGTGTTTCTCTATGTGGACATGAACCACCTATGGAATTGAATGGAATCCGATATGAGCAAGGAATTTAATCTTTACAGAGCTTTACTAATCTTTACATACAGTTGGTACGAGGCTTTGATATTATTGGTGCTGGAAGTCTATCCTATAGCACGAGTATAGTGCTTACTCACAAATATTTATTCACTTTCTTCAGTGTGTTTAGCACTATCAACATTCATATACCAGCTACACTATGTTTTTTTTTTGTTTGTTTATTTCATGTGAGATACACATCGTGAGGGTTGTTATGTGAGGATACTTCAGGAATCATCCTAAAGACTTTGTGGACTATTATCCTTGAACTCCCCTCTCTGAACATTGTTATTTGATTGGTACACTGAAGGCGCCTGTCTTCCACATTTCTATTCAATATGAGTGAGGGGGTGTCCAGGTCAATTGCACCACAAAAAAATAATTGCAAAACATTTTTTTCCTGGTGTATAAAAAAAATCTTGTATTTCCAGTTTGTGTGAATTTCAGAGGCAGATTATAGTACTATAGTGGTATCTCCATCAGCAGGGTGTATTGCTATCCCCATCAGCTGCACCCCAAAATAATAATTACCAAAAAAGCTTTTTTTTCTGGTGTCTAAGGAAATCATGAGTCTTTTAATAAAGTTGCATGGTAAAGTTAACAGTCTCTTATTTCCCTATCTCATTGTACATTCACTCAGTGATGTGGCAGCTAAGTTCAACTACAGTAGCTTTACTCCTATGCTGGTGTAAAAAATAAAATCAATAATGGATCAGTTGATTGAATAAATAAAACAACTTAGTACTAGTACTGGCAGTCATAAAACTTCAACATTTACTTTTAAAGGAGGTCAAGGGAAAATAAGGTGTAACACAGGGCACCTCAAATCTAAAACTTGTTTAAAAATCTTAAGGAAAACATCACCTATAGGTATGAAGCAAAAAGTTACTGTTAATGAACATACAATTGCCAACATGAAATACACCACATGCAGTGGCAAGGAAAGGTTCAAACCATGGTGTTTCTTTGCGAGTTGTGGTCCTACTACTGTTCTTTCATGCACTAGAATGCCTATTGCAAAAGCCAAGGCCAAACACAGTCAGACATCTTATGTATGATTGCATGAACATCTTCTTGAGTCTATATGTGTCACTTCTAAAACAGGCAAATCAGTGCACAGAAAGAACACTAAGGCTGAAGAGCAAACTGTGTGTTGACAAACTTCACAGATCCTTAAAGAGAGACTAAGGGGGAATTCAATTTTGCCAATTAAGTTTGCACAAGGGAAAAAGATAGGTAGCCTTAGGCTTTATAAGTAGACTCTCTTTTTCACCCGAACCCCTTTTTAATAAGTGTTAAAAAGGGATTTAAGTGCAATTAACTCATAAATTTGAAACTGAGGATGCTACTTTGGAAATGCAACATGATAAGGGGGATAATTGTATATGAGACACTAATGAGGATGTTGATGATCAATGTGTTGGACAAGAACAAGCTGATAAAATTCAGGAGGATGATGTTGTAAGTCAACACCAGTGGCAAATAATTAGAAACGCATTGTCATGGCTGAGCAAAAGATCAAAAAGTCCACCTCTTCCTTATGGAATTTTTTTTACCCAAACCCTGGCAATATTTTTCAGGGCATCTGTGTGCCAAAATAAGTAGGATGCTAACCATCTAGGTACCCCTTATGTCATTGCAGGGAGTTATCAAAATCTGGTAAATCATATAAAATAATAACAAGCAGTCCAGCATCAGCTACTCGGAGCTTTGATAGATACCAGCACATGCAAGCTCTGCCTCCAACACCATCATAATCAACCTCCTCATTATTGATCAAAGGTAGTCTGCATCAAATTTGTAAAGTCAAACTGTCTCCTTCCCTATTCTGAATTCCCAAGAGGACTCCTTGTGCGCTAGGCCTCCTACTGCTGGGGGTAAATCTTCATCAAAGAAGGGGACTAGCAGTTTAAAACCACAATTGACTGTGGAACAATCATTTGCAAAAGGAACCAAGTATGACAGCCAACATCTTGTTGCACACTTAAGCAATGACAGCTATGTTAGCAACAGATCTGTGTCCAAAATCCACCATCAATGCATCTGGTTTTAGTCGATTAGTTGAGGTCATGTGTCATTGCAACCAAATTCCATCTTGATTCTATTTTAACAGAACAGAAATTCATCATCTGTACTCGGACATTAAACAAAAAATTCTTATACCGGTCATACTAAAAATAACATGACTATGACAACCCATTGGGTGGATGTATCACCATCAGCAGCAGTATCTAGTACACAATGCCTGCTCATTAACAGGCAGGCTTCTCTCTGTATCACTAGCTTCAATAAGAAGCATACTGGTTTCAATATGTTGGAAAATTTCAGGGATGTGATAACAAAATAACTTACCCTGCTAAGACTCTCTTCAGGATTTGTAATTTCCGATAACATACATATCATTATATGACCATTACAGCTGTGACACAAAATAGTGGTTGCTCAGATCACCTTAATAGTTTTTCACAGGTGCTTGCAAAGTGTGGGTTTTACTTTAGACTAGAAAAAAAGAAAAAAAATGTTCCCTCCAGTACAAAAAAACAGCAAAAAGACCTGAATTCTACATGATAATAGAGATCTTTGTTGCTTATATTTGCAAGTGCATGGTTAAATGCATGGTTAAGAATTGGACTGCGTCAATGCTTCTCTGTACCGGTGTCCCCAATGCTACATGATAATAGCACCCACTCTGGGTCATATAATTGCATACTGTTGTGCCACATGATAACAGCAAATGCATAGATATATCTAAGTTGAGAGTTAACTCACCTGAAGATAGCCCAGAGAACTCCAAATACAGTAGCACTACAGGAACCAGCACACCCA
This sequence comes from Taudactylus pleione, assembly GCA_031769625.1. Taxonomy (NCBI): domain Eukaryota; kingdom Metazoa; phylum Chordata; class Amphibia; order Anura; family Myobatrachidae; genus Taudactylus; species Taudactylus pleione. The sequence goes on along the minus strand of JAUIMM010000916.1, from coordinate 5,507,631 downwards.
CCCAATGTTGGTCCCATCCATGCCTCTCAGAACAGTAATACAAAATAGTTGATGCTCAGATCAGCTTAATGGTTTTTACAGGTGCTTGTAAAGTGAGGGGTTTACTCTAGACTAGAAGAAAAGATAAAAATGTTCCCAAAGCACACTGCAAAAAAAATCATCAAGACTTATATACTACATACTAATAGAAATTCAGATATCTTTGTTGCATATATTTGCAAATGCATGCACTCTCCTCACTCTTGCCTCTTAATCAGAAGTTCTAGATTTGACAATTTATCCTCATACCAAGGGACTTCATGCAAATAATTTTAATTTTAAGTAGCAACCCTCTCAGCTTCTATATCCATGAATCTGTGTGAATAAAGAATAAGACCAGCTCTTCATTGCCAATGGTGACCTTTGAGTTTCTGATGTAAAAAAATATTATCAGGCAGCACATCTGTCCCAATACAATTAAATACATAAAGAAAAAAGAAAAATAAGTATTCCTTTAAGGGGCACTCACTGGATGAGTAATTTTTATAATTACTCATCCAGTGAGTGCCTCTTATAGAAATACATATTTTTATTTTTCCTATATGTATTGACTGATTTTATCCCTGGATGCACCTCCACCTGATATATAATTGGATGGAATGAGTCCTTTGTAACTTGACATTAAATGGATTGGAATGGATGAGTGTTTAATATATAAATAACCTATAGGTCTGTGCGGACAAACTTTTTTCTCTTGTGTACCAATACAATTAAATGCATGCCCCTTATGGAACTAAGCCATTAGTTGACATAAAATCTAATATTTAACAAGTAGTATCCTGTGTCATTTGTCTGTGGCTCCCTCAACCCCAATGTCTTGTTTTACTGAAGGGTTAAGTCTCTATATTATTCTCTTATTACTTATGGGATCAGGTTGACTCTTCAAATCAAATATTTTATTGAACTTAGACTTTGGCACAGTATTGCCTTTGTGGAATAACGTACATTTCCCACCATCTTAAGTGCTGTGACTTTTCCATTCTGGATTAAACATAAATGTTGATTCATCAATGAGATTTCTCTCAATGGCTCTTTCCCAGACTACAGAGACTAACAAAGTCTATTACTTCTGTCCCATAAACATTTTTGTTAGTACTTTCTGTTTTGCAGTGCTACTGCTCTAAATACCTGAATGGTCATGGGTCCTCTCAAGCCACCTTAGAGTACCTACAGTATGCCTACTTCACCCAATCAGTAGAGTGAAGGAGGCATACATTATTTTCATAGACCCATCGCCTGTTGAGATATTCCCTTATAAATTAAAATAGGAACAGGAAATAAAGATCAATCGACAAAACTTACCTAAATCTTTAATGTGCAATAAAATCAAACTAAACAGTTACAAAATGTATTGCCTATACATTTTGACGTACAGTATCTCTAATATTTTGATTCAGGTTCAGTGAAATCTTGTATAAATTAAATATGATATCCATTTGTTATCAAATTGCATTGTTTAGGTATATTAAAAATTCTTACAATAAAATGTCTTTTAAAAAAGGACTCACGATGGTCCTACTTCTTGTTTCTGCTAGCATCTGAGACTCAAAAATCTCATAAGGATCCAAGAGAAGGAAGTTTCAAGAACAGGTAGTTTTAGATAAGCACTGAATTTAATTACTACTGCTAATGCAGGCATACCCACTAGATGTGTCTTTGAATATATTTCACATAAGAAATGTAATTTCTAAAATGAATTTGCTATTGGGCAAATAGAAAATCGCAATATAAAGTATTCACACTATAAGGTTTTTTTTATGCACATGAGACACTCCCGATGAGATACACTGGACTTTCACTTTGAAACAAAATTGGTGAATATGATACCTAGGAAGACTACTATAAATCAGCAGGTAAGCTTTATATTAACCTATTTTTGTTATGCACATATTATTTACAGTTTGGTTTCTTTTATATGACCTATGGACCCATGCTAATAGAGTATTACTGTAGGTACCTTTTCTATGCACTACACCTGAGAGAATTTCAGGTTTTTGAAGGACGGTAGCCACTTTGTTATTAACAGAACTGAATGTTATCTATCAAACATTTCAGTTGTGTATCTCTACATAATACTATATAAATTTCTAAATGATTTTGAATACTTTCTTTTGAATATGAGACAATTATATATTGATATCTTTATATCTGAGATTCAGTTTAAAAATTAACTGCATTTTGGACAAAATTAAATGTATAAGTTCAAAGTTTGCTTAATTATGTATATCTCTTGCTGCTTCCATAATTGCTAGATCTACAGCAGGACACATAGTCAAAGCCACAGCTGCTATAAGTTGTTGAACTTTTTCCACTGTAGTTGCCAACTTTCCTAAGCAAACTTTACCCTTTTTAATTTACTAAGGTGCCCAAAATACTGTTCTGGTTTGCTTAAATCTCCTTGACAAGACATTCCCATGTTTGACAGCTTTCTATGTCCAAAAAGAAGTATTCAAAACCATTCAGAGCTTGTAGCTTAGTGTTATATTTTACCATCTTTTGTGATACAGCATCCGTCTAACTCTGGAGTATATTCAAGTAAATTCTAAACTGTGAATTTGATTTAAAGTTTAAACTTTTCATCAAATGAGAGTTGTATAATATCGGTTCTTTTAAATGATAGCAGCTTGGCAACTTATCTTACAGTTGAAAATGATTCTGTCAGTAATGTACTTACTTTGAAAAACAAAGTTAGCCAATAAGTGGGAACAGAGTGGCTGTGATTAAATCTAATAGATTTATATTGGAGAATAGTTGGCATCAGTGAAAATACATTGGATTTGAGGATGTGCGATTAAATTTTTCAAAGTCACACTGCATGCAACCGGTAGATATATGTATCATTTTCAGGTGCTTGTGTTTAATGATCTGTTTTCACAAGGAATGTCACATCTGCTTTTGAATTGAAAAGCATTAACCAATAAAACAATGTCATACATTTATGTAAACATATTTCTTTATTTTTTTTTCTAAAAATGCCATGCAATAATTTTGAAATGATGAGCTATATAATGATATGTTCTCACTAGCAGAATATGAAATTAAAACAGTTTAAGTTAATAAAATTTCTATAAATTATCTTTTAGGCCCACTTTATAAAAAGCATTGTCTTTTTGTACAAGTAAATAGCCTGTTTCTTTTCTAAAGTGAATAATATACCATATTTACCACGTTCTGCATTTTGGTATCATACATCTAATATAATATATCTGGTACTTGGCCTCAAGTGTTCCCAATCCTATCCTGTTAACAACGCAAAGCAGAATAAATTGACCATCCTGTCATGTTCTGGCTATTGTGGTCCCCTGTAGAGGGATTAGAAGACGTGGACCCAGATTGAGAAAGGAAACTGAAGCGAGGGGCCTGGAAATATGCCTTACTCATAAACAAGTCCTGAATGTTGGCTAGGCCTGACCAAAGCAGAGTCTAACTTATTGGAAGGTGTTCACCAGTGACCCCTCCAAGCGGGATTTGGACTTAAACTGCACCCAGCAAGCAGGTTGTGGCCCTTTGGTCAGGTATCCAGCACAAGTGGGAAATGGAAGAACACTATTACAGGGAATGCACAGGAGAATGATACTGGAAGTTTTGCACTTGGGTGATGTACTTGGTACACACTCTGTTGATCCAGATGCAAGGCTGACACAGGAGAATGGCAATAGGAGATTGTACTTGGATGATGTGTTATGTGCATACACTGTGGCTTCAGATGCAGAACTGGCACAGGAGAATGGCACTAGGAGTTTGTACTTGGATGACGTACTAAGTACACACGCTGTGGCTTTAGATGCAGAACTGGCACAGGAGAATGGCACTAGGAGTTTGTACTTGGATGATGTACTAAGTACACACGCTGTGGCTTTAAACGCAGAACTGGCACAGGAGAATGGCACTAGGAGTTTGTACTTGGATGACGTACTAAGTACACACACTGTGGTTCCAGACACACAACTGGCACAGGATGATGACACTTCAGAGATAGTGCTCGGTTGACGTACTGAGTACAGGCACACCGTGGTTAACACTAGGAAAGTATCAACGTTGTACAGGCAACTTCCTGTTGTCTAGAGCCTTGCTAAATACCCTAAGGTAGCAGTCCATTGGAGGATAGTGTCAGCTGACAGCAACCAATGCTACCATTGGGTAAAGGGAAATTAGGTGATGTAGAGTGTCATGGCTGCACCCATGATGGTAACCGAAGGAACCAAATCACAAAGTGAGCACGTGGATGTCCTAGCAGACCCCAGGTATAATCCTCAGTGTGTCACTCGCCACCGCACCTTCTGTTTGACCACTTGAGAGGTCAGGGGAAGCCGGTGCTGAGGTGAGTAATGACTTTTCCTAGGCCGCAACCTGACACATCCTCTCTCCAGCTCTAGTCATACATTTGTCTCATTTTATGAAATGCAGATCTCCATTATTGTAACAATCAGTGGGTAATTCCTTCTGACCCTTGTACAAATTGAGTGGCAGATTGGGCAAATTAGAGTGTGCTATATTTCAATCCATTGCCTGGCTGAGGATCATGTGAGATGTAACCCTGCTACAGCTCAAGTGCTAAATGCTTTGTTTACTATTTTAAAATGAGGAGCTACTATTAATTGACCTACTACCTTTATTTGAATTTAAGCTATTGGTTTTTTCACACCCTCACACTCTTTGACTAAATTAATAATTCAATTTTCCTGGATTCCTTTCTTGTCATCACCAAGTTTTTTTTCCTGTTACCTATGCAGTTATTTATTATTTATTACTGCTGTATTTGTCACACTTCCAATCTGCTCTGTGCATTTGATACTATTGTATCCATAAAGCTATTTTGTACTAAATCCATGATCAACTGAATTATGTTAGGGATGACCTGTGATGCAGCTACATAACTACAGTACAGTAGGCACAATCCTCAAGACCTGGAGGTGGAATTGAGCTGTGAAGCTTTATTTTGGCGAGTTTACAGAATGCTGCCCTGAAATGTGACATATATTAAGGCACCCATTTACAGTACAGTACCACAATTATGGAAATGGCAAAGAGAGCAACCAATGAGGTAGGTTAGGCAATCTGGTTCAAAGCACAACTCATGTGCAGCAGTCCAGTAGCATCACTAGGGGTGCCAGCAGAACCTGAGGACACCATTGGAGGGGTTGACACCCAAATATCAAAGTTGTTCTGCTATTTCAGTGTCACCCCTCATGATGTCACTGAACAGTGCATCATCTATAATGTGTGGGAAAGGCTGGGGGCTTTCTAGCAGCTCCTGGAGCACTGAACAAGCTCCCAGTGTGACAAGTACAAGGCACTAACATATGGTCACGTCCCCAAAATAAAAAAATTGTGGGCGTGGCCAGGGCCGGATTACCAATAGGGCGGGTGGAGCTTCAGCTCCAGGCCTCCCATCAAAATAGGCCCACAGCATCTGTAGTGCTGCGGCAGAGAGGAAATACATTTTTACTGCTAAGCTGCTACAGCCAGCCTCCCCTGTCTGCGGCTGTTGAAAGCTCTGGCACCCGACCACCCCCTCCCTGCCCTGTCTGCATCTGTCTGAAGCTCCACCTCGAAACTCGACCACCCCCTTCCTACACTGTCTGCAGCTGAATGAAGCTCTGCCCCCACCACTCGACGACCCCCTCCCTGCCCTGCCTGCGGCTGTCTGAAGCTCCGCCCCCGGCACTCGACCACCCCCTCCCTACCCTCTCTGTGGCTGTATGAAGCTCCGCCCCTGGCACTCTACCACCCCCACCCGCCCTGCCTGTGGCTGTGTGAAGCTCCGCCCACTGAGACCCAGGCAACCGATGCCGGGCTGTGACATGGACTTGGATGCACAGTGGAAGGGTTCAATAGTCCTCTCTGCACTGACTGTCTCAGCTCCGCACCACATACCATCACAGCTGCCACCCCCGCTGTTGCAACCTTAAGCAGCCGAGCAGTAGGAGGAACTTATTGTCGTGAAGGCAGCCTGTGCTGGTGACTGCAGATTGGGATGTGAAGCTGATGATCTGAGCCTCATACAGTTAAAAGGTATGCAAATACTGACTATATTTTATTCATATATATCAATGTGTGTGTACTGTATGTACTGTCCATATGTATGTATGTATGTGTGTGTGTATATATATATATATATATATATATATACAGTATGTGTGTGTGTATATATACATATATTTATATATATATATATATAATGTGTGTATGTACTGACCATATGTATGTATGTATATATATATATATATATGTGTTTGTGTGTAAAAAAACAAAACTATATATATATATAATTTAGCCAGCGCCTCTGTCTCAATCCCCTGCTCTGCCCCGCCTCCTCTCTGCTGCCCTCCCCCCTCACATGGCTCCATTATGCCTACACCCCCTGTTGCAACTCTGTCCCCACCCACTTCATCACGGCTCTGTTCTGACATCACTGCCACAATACTTACCCCAATGGTTGATCCTCTACTAATGCTGTCCTGTCTACCATTGAGGAGACGTGATGGCGTTGCACAATTATTGTGTAGCATATATGAATATATGCTTGGGTGTGTGTGTATGTATATATATATATATATATACACACACACACGTACCTCAGGGTGCACACATACATGTTATAGCATATATTTTATGCACTATAGACGAGTAGCGACTTTTGTGTGTATTTTTGTGCATCTGGGATACTACAATGTGGCATAATGTGTGTCTGGGGCACTGGAATGTAAAGGCAACTTTGTCAGGGAGCCCATGCAGACTGCGTCCAACAGGGAGGGGTTGGATGACGACTCCGATGCTCCAGGGCTCGGTGCCTTCCTAGCGCTTTCTAGCTAACACATTGTAGAGAAGAAAGACCTGTAACCCCACCTGGAGCTCTTACAGATGTGCTAGACCAGAGGTAGGCAACATGTCGCATTCCATCTGATGTGGAACGACACTTCCCAGCATGCCCAAGCAGCCAAATTGTTGCAGGGTATGCTGGTATGCATAGTTCCACAGCAGCTAGCAGGCCACATGTGGCCCACCCCTGTAGCTAGCTAGTGCTAGATAGATAAACCATTGCTAGTGCTCCTCTAAGTGTGGGCACTTTATTAATTCATGGAACAGGTCTCTGCTGTGTGTAGTAGTGTGAATAGGCTTCAATGAATTTGGGACATAGTGTGCGGCATAATATGAATTTGGGACATAGTGTGTGGCGTAATATAAATTTGGCGCATAGTGTGTGTCATAATATGAATTGGTGCAGGTATGCTGGCATGTGAGGAGGTTGAGGGGCATTGATGGGGCATGTTGCGGTGGTCTATACAAGTTTACATATATTTTGGTAGTGGACAATGGTATGGCTCCAGAACTTTTAAGCTGGCTCCTAAATTTTACAAAAAATTGTCAAGCTCTGGCATAATGTGTACCTGGCGCAGTAAAATGTGGCATAGGGCCTGATTTGATGAGTGGCATGTATAAGTGCACACAGCAGCATCTATTGATGGTCACCAATCTGCGACTTTATGCAAATGCCACTGGAAACTCCATCCCTTGTGTACATCTATGCAGACAAACATGCCAGGACTGAGATGCACACTTTTAGTGTCCAGAGATGCAGTAATAACGATTGGTGTGTCCTTGTTCACACCATCTAAAATCGCTTCAGCCCTACGGCATCTGCAGTGTCTCTGTCTGCCCATGGCCTCCTATGCCTGTCATACCCACAACACTACCATAACTCCCACTTAACGGACCATGTCTGCGTGTATTTCTAGCCACCACCCAGTCACCTCCCAGGAGCGCCCACCACTTTTCCACTACATATCTGCTACCATGCGTCTCTTTCACAAAAGCACCTTTGTGTATACACTCTGTGTAATGCATGCACCATAGTGGTTTTTAGGAATTATAGGGCATGCATAGTTGCAAGAAATTGCCTAATTACGTCAACAACGCATAATGTTCAAAATGTGATTGCTGTATGTATATATAGATAGAAAGATATATGCTTGTGTGTTTGCACATTTGGTATGTATATATATATATATATATATACATATATATTATCTCTTTAATAAATAAACATTTTATTCAATGCTCAATAATATAGCAGGTGGTGTATACTTCAATGAAGCGGAGGGGAGGGGAGAGAGTTTGAGGTGGTCGATGGTGGGTGGTAGCTATGTCCTACACGGTACTAGTCATATGCCCTATGCAGACCAACCCCCCACAACTGTAGTCACAACCCACTCTGCTGATCACACCCCCTGCGCAGCACACAATAGGCCCTTCATAAATTTCTGCTCCAGGCCCATGTGGACCTTAATCTGTCACTCGGTGGGATCCAGGAAGCCCGCCGACAGGTGCAATGATTGGAGAGCTTTTGTAATTCCCAGCCGAACATGAGCTCCACTGAAAATGTTTGAGTGCTAGGCTGGTTGAGTCCCGGCTAGCTGTATGTGATGACAGCTCCCGGGTGCCAGCTCCAATGCAGCACAGGCCTGCATCCTCTGTGCCTTGTGTGTGTGACCCATCATTACGCATGTACGCATGACGTCACACGCACATGGAGAGGAGCTGGCGCACGCAGAGGAATGAGCTGATGCCTGATCTACGGAAGGGGATCTATCCACAACTCTGCTGAGCCCTGCTGAATTATTTTTTTTGGTTGTGTATAAATCCCCTTCAGTTCGGGCGCCTGCCCTGCCTCCAGTGTTTCATGTAAAGTACTAGCCGCAGGAGGAGGAGAGGAGGACAATCAAAGTGGGGGCCTGTGGGCACAAACAGAGGGGGAGGCACAAATTGCTACTGTCTTAGCCTAGCTCTTCTTGCTACAAATGTGGGGGGGTGTCTGAGCCTGGCCCTGATTGTTACAAACAGGGGGGAGGGGGCATAAATTGTCACTGTCTTTGCCTGGCCCTGTTTGCTACAAATAGTGGGGATGGGGGGAGGCTGAGGGGGTGCTCAGTCATGTACTGAGCCTGGCCCTGCTTACTACAAATGGGAGGGGTGCATTCTGATAATGCAGAGGGCTGATAATGGAGAGGATGATGCCTATTCTAGTAGCAAGAGAACCCTAGATTCTAGCATGTGCTATCCCCAGCCCAGCTCTGCAAGGCCCAGCACTTCGATCTTTGCACATAAATAAATACAATTTCCATAAACCTTGTGTTTTTATTCAGAAATGAGCCAGACAATTCATAGATTATCTTTATTGTCCTTATTTGACCTGGACAGAGATGCCTCTCCATCACATTTGTAAAACAGTTATTCCTTTTCTTCTATTACCCTGTTTTCCTTTTCTCCTATTACCCGGTTTTCTTGGAAGGGTTTATGTGTCTTTAATGTCCCACATAAAGATTCACAGGTGCTGTAATGAACCTTCAGCAGCCTGGTAATAGGAGAAAAATAATGGGATGTAGTCGGCATCCTTGCGTGCGGGATGCCGATGGTCTAAATTAGGGGTGAGCGGGTTCGGATTTCTGAAATCCGAACCCCCCCGAGCCCCCCCGATCTGAGGCCGATCCGAGTCAGGCTCGACTTTTCCCGCCTGACTCGGATCTGAAATCGAGGCAAAACGTCATCATCCCGCCTTCCGGGTCTCGCGGGTTTTGGATCCTATAAAAGGTACCTGTGTCGGCGACATTTTCTCACTCGGCTGTGGACAGTGAAGAGGGAGGGTGGGAGTTAGGGCTGGCTTGGCTGTGTAGTGTAGTGCAGAGTAGTGTTGTGTTGTGTTGTGCTGTGCTGCGCTGTGCTGCTGTTGTCCAATAGGGCTGTGTCCACTACTTCAAAGTCCATAGGGGCTGGCTGTGTTGTGCTGTGCTGCTGTTGTTAATAGGGGCTGTGTCCACTGCTTCAAAGTCCATAGGGGCTGGCTGGACTGTGTTGTGCAGTCAGTTGTCCATAGGGGCTGTGTCCACTCCAAAGTCCTGCGCAGTGTCCCAGTCCTAAAGGGGTGCTGTAGTGTTGCCCAGGGGGTGCTCTGTCCATCAGGGGTGCTCCCCCCAAGTGCTAAAAAAAAAATATTTTTTCTGTGTTTGTGAATTGTGTGCGCAGTAGCCGCACATGTTTCAACAAAGTAGTGCCAAGCGTGCGCCTGTGTCATAAGTAAAGGTCCAGCTGGCTTGACCGTTAAAGGGTGCTGTAACCCCCAAAGTACACTCCAGTCCAAACCAATTAAAAAAATATTTTCTGTGTTTGTGAATTGAGTGCACTGTGGCTGCACGTGCATCAACAAAGGAGCAGCGCCAAGCGTGCGCCTGTGTCCCATAAGTAAAGGGCGGCTTGGCTTGACCGTTTAAAGGGTGCTGTAACCCCCAAAGGGCACTCCAAACAAAATAAAAATATATTTTCTGTGTTTGTGAATTGTGTGCGCAGTAGCCGCACGTGCATCAACAAAGTAGAGCCAAGCGTGCGCCTGTGTCATAAGTAAAGGGCCGGCTGGCTTGACCATTAAAGGGTGCTGTTACCCCCAAAGTACACTCCAAACCAAATGAAAAAATATTTTCTGTGTTTGTGAATTGTGTGCGCAGTAGCAGCACGTGCATCAACATAGTAGTGCCAAGCGTTCGCCTGTGTCACAACTAAAGGACCGGCTGGCTTGACCGTTAAAGGGTGCTGTAACCCCCAAAGTACACTCCAAACCAAATAAAAAAATATTTTCTGTGTTTGTGAATTGTGTGCGCAGTAGCCGCACGTGCATCAACAAAGTAGTGCCAAGCGTGTGCCTGTGTCCCATAAGTAAAGGGCCGGCTGGCTTGACTGTTAAAGGGTGCTGTAACCCCCAAAGTACACTCCAAACAAATTAAAAAAATATATTTTTTTGTGTTTGTGAATTGTGTGCACTGTGGCTGCACCTGCATCAACAAAGGAGCAGCGCCAAGCGTGCGCCTGTGTCCCATAAGTAAAGGGCCGGCTGGCTCATTTCTTAAAGGGTGGTGTAACCCACAAAGTGCACTAGTCTCCAGCAAAAATAAAAAATTATTTTATGTGTTTGTGTGCGCCTTAGCCGCGCGTATATATCAATATAACATAAATGGAGGACCAAACTTTCTCCGATAAAAATAATATAGGGAAAGATCAAGAACCACTTCCTCCTAGTGCTGAAGCTGCTGCCACTAGTCATGACATAGACGATAACATGCCATCAACTTCAACTGCCAAGGCCGATGCCCAATGTCATAGTAGAGGGCACATACAATCCCAAATGGCAAAGTTCAGGAAAATGACCTTGAAAAAAGCATTTAAATCATCTGAAGAGAAACATAAACTTGCCAATATGCCATTTACGACACGGAGTGGCAAGGAATGGCTAAGGTCTTTCCCTATGTTCATGACTAGTGGTTCAGCTTCACATGACGACGGAAGCCCTCCTCCCACTAAAAAAATGAAAAGAGTTAAGCTGGCAAAAGCACAGCGAAGAAATGTGCGTTCTAAGAAGATATCACAAATCCCCAAGGAGAGTCCAAGTGTGGTGGCAGTTGCGATGCCTGACCTTCCCAGCACTGGACGGGAAGAGGTGGCTCTTTCCACCATTTGCATGCCCCCTGCAATTGCTGAAAGGAGCACCCACAGTCCACTTGCTGATATGCAAATTGAAGATGTCACTGTTGAAGTACAACAGGATGAGGATACTGGTGTAGCTGGCACTGAGGAGGAAGTTGGCGAGGAGGATTCTGATGGTGATGTGGTTTGTTTAAATCAGGCTCCGGGGAGACAGTTGTTGTCCGTGGGATTAAAAAGCCTATCACGGTCATGCCTGGGCAGAAGACCAAACATTCCACCTCTTTGGTCTGGCAATATTTCTATCCAAATCCGGACAACAACTGTCTTGCCATATGTACCATATGTAAAGGTGAAATAAGTAGGGGTAGGGACGTTAACCACCTAGGAACATTCTCCCTTATACAGCACCTGCAGCGCGTTCATAAAAAAGTTACTGTCAAGTTCAGAAACTTTGGCTAAGACCGTAAGCAGTCCAGGGACACCTAAATCCCTTTTTCCTGTTTTATCCAAGGAATCAGTGGATGAGGAGGATGAGGACGACATCTTGCCTCCGTAGAGCCAGTTTGTGCAGGGACACATTAATTGCCAGCTTGTTTTGTGGGGGCCCAAACGAACTAATCATTTTAGCCACAGTCATGTGGCAGACCCTGGTGCTGAAATGATTGGTTTGTTAAAGTGTGCATGTCCTGTTTATACAACATAAGGGTGGGTGGGAGGGCCCAAGGACAATTCCATCTTGCACCTATTTTTTTTCTTTGCAGTATGTACTGTTTGGGGCCTAGTTTTTCAAACTGCCATCCTGTCTGCCACTGCAGTGTCACTCCTAGATGGGCCACGTGTTTGTGCCGCCACTCGTGTCGCTTAGCACAGTCATCCAGCTACCTCGGTGCAATCTTTTGGCCATAAAAACAATATTGTGAGGTGTGAGGTGTTCAGAATAGACTGGAAATGAGTGGAAATGAAGGTTATTGAGGTTAATAATAGCATATGAGCAGAAAAACCCACAAATTCTGTGATTTAAATTGTTTTTATGCTGTTTTTCAAAAAAATACAGATCCAAAACACAAAACCCAGAACCCAAAACATGGAAGGGTGGTTTTGGCAAAACCAATCCAGATCCAAAACACAAAGAAAGATCTAGATCCAAAACCAAAACACAAAACACGAAAAGTAGCCGGTGCACACCCCTAGTCTAAATACCAGCGCCAAAATTCATGGTCGGGATCCCGGCACCAGTATCCTGACCGTTGGCATCCTGAAGGTGAGTATCGGGGTGTTATGGGTAGGTTAGCGTTAGCTAGCAGGGTTAGGGTTAGGCATTAGGGGGTGGGTTAGGCACCGGGGAGGGAGTGTTAGGATTAGGGTGCCTGGAGGGGGAGGTTAGGTTTAGGCACTAGAGGGGGAGGTCAGGTATAAGCATCAGGGAGGGGTTGCTAGGTTTAGGGTGTGGGGAGGGGGAGGTTAGGTTTAGGCACTAGGAAGGGGGGGTTAAGTTTAGGCATCGGGGATGGAGGGTTAGGGTAGGGGTAGGGAAAATAGTTACCACACATTCCGATGGGCGTCGGGATTCTGGCTGTCGGGATGCCACTGTTGGTATTCTGAACAGTGGCATCCCGACAGTCGGGATTTCATACCCAACATAAAATAATAACTGCTTTACAAACATGATGGAAAGACATCTCTGAACAGAGACCAGGCCCCAAATCGATGTCTAGCTTAGGGCTCCATGAGGTCTAAATCCGCCTCTGGTGTGACCTCATGACACGTGTGGGGTGGTGGTGGTGGTGGTAGGAGATGCATCGGGGGTCACCACCCATTGTGATGTCTCTACAGCATTCTAATAGAGCTCCCCAAATGAGTTATGGAACATCTGTATTGCACAGGAGTACTAAGAGAGGGTTATTTAAAATCTAACCAAAGCTGAAAAAGTCTTTTAGCACTGCAGCTTACAATGCATTTTATTATTTACTTTCTATTCAACACATAAAATAGTAAACTTATACATTATTCATTACTTTACCTTGCATTTTGTGACCTGTTAACTAGCATTTAAATTAGCCTGTTTTAGATACCGCAAACTAAATTCTATTGAAATTTGCATTGCTAAGAATTCAACACTTCATGAAGCCTAGCCTGAGCTCATCTGCAATTCTATTGCCACATTAACACATGTGAACAACCTAGTCCTCAGTCATTTTAAAATACCTGTGGCATAACATTGAAAGAATCTGTTACAGAGATATTGCTTTCAGAATTTATATAAAAGTCATGTTTAACACTTGTTATTCACTCCCCATTCTAAAGACAAAGCTGCCAAACAAGCCAGCATTTTGGTTCTAAGCTCAGACTGACAGATCGAACGAATCCAAGCTGCATGTGTCCTGAATATTATCTCAAGTAACAGTAATAGTATCATTCATTTAAAAGATCTGCATCCACAAATGTATAACTATAATGTAAGAACAAAATAACAAAAGAAACAGACTTATTTGACAAATAAAAATATAAAATATAATTGTTGTCTCCTAGTACATGATATGGAAGTGTTCTTAATTATTTTTGGCAAACAAAACTGCATTGTTTATCTTTGTAGGAATAGGGAAAACCTTATTCTCATACATATAGCTAATTTGTTTGGGGTTAAAAGGATTAATTGAAGAAATATAAGGGGAGAGTGATGATCAGGTACTACAATACGTTTTTCAACTTAAGAACTTGTTCAGTGACCCTGTGGGTTATTAATCAGAATGAAAAAATGATGGATAGATTACTATTGATAAATTTGCATTTGTAATTTGTTCATAAATAGGAAACTGTTAGTCCTTCAACATGTGTTTCATACTGTAAGACAATAAAACACTTCTAATAAATTAGCTACTGTAAAAAGTTTTTGCTATCTTAAATCCACTTTATTGACTAACACAGCAGATATGAATAATAGTCTACTTTAGAAACATTAACACAGTATCTTTAAAGATAAATGAGACACTGGTTGAACCGACTACAGTATCTTTCTCAAGTAGCAAAATCCTTTACAGCTGACTTATTATTGCTGACCCATTATTGTAATTATCACTGAGCACCTGGCAAACCTTTCTCTGCTACTGTATATTAAGTTGAGTATAAACCTCATGCATACCTTTTACACAATGTATGTGCTTTCAGGCCGATTTCATAACAGACAAGTGGGATAAAAGTGCAGATAGACTTAACAAGTATATTTATGCTATGTTCCATAGGACATGCACTGATAAATACAGGGCGCCATTCAGTACTTAAGTCTTGTATCTTGAGATTGCATGAGATAATTTCATCACTGAAAAGCTTGTTATGCTGATAAAAATACAACAGAAATCTAGCATTATACGTGCTGAGACTTCAAATTACTTTCAAATAATATAATATAAATTTCTGGTTAGGACTAGACTATATAGCGCAGATGGACCAGCGACGTCACACCCACGTAACCCGGCCTGAAAGGGGGAGGGGCGGGGATGCTAACGGGGGACCAAAAGTGCCCCCTCGCGGGCTCGCTACGCTCGCCACGCTTCGGGCACGGTGGCTCGCTGCGCTCGCCATAAATATTTATTCCCCCTCTATGCCCTAGTGGATGGTAACGCAGGAGCGGTCCAGCCTCCTACAGCGGTCACGTGGTGGATACGTCACAGAGGTCCTTTCTCCAACTAGGAAATAGCAGCAACCATCAATTTCTCCATATAGTCATTTTTACTGTTACAAGATAAATGTCAGTTGTTCAACCTTATGAGCTGCCCTCGCTATTCCCAGTACATCAACACAAATTAAATAATTCACCTACACAAATAATTTGTGAAAAATGCAAACTATTATAAATAAAACAAATGACTGTATAATAGCCAACAGGGAGTAGACCACCTTGCCAAATGAACATTCCATCAATGTCATACACTATCAATGTCTTTGTCTCAGTCACTTCACTGTGAATCCCTGCTGCTGAGCCATGCCCTTCACTAATTTACCCATGTGTTAGAAACTGGGCTCAATGTCCTCCAGCTTTTCTTAGGTGTACACAGATACAGTAGCACAGTCTGTGGATGATTTGATGTCCACATTTAAATTGCGAATTTGCACATTCGTGTAAATGTACATATATTTTTTTAAATTTAAGAAATAAATTATATTTCCACTTTAATCAAGCCATATAGAACACTCATTTCGATAGATATTGTATTACCATCATTGTTATAAACACTTTATTTCCATTTTCATTTGATACTATCTGTGTTATCAACATATATACAGGGGAATATTTATTGGATATATCTAGCGCTGTTCTTATCCATTTTCTGATATTAGTAATATGTAACAACTCTAAATACAACTTACAGTGAAACTCCAATTCATTGATCAACACATACAACACAATATATGTAAACCCATTCAGCCAAGGACATTCTAAAGAATTGGAGTTACAGTATACTGTATATGCAAAATAAATAATAATCAGAATTGATTACTTGTTAAATTTTATTACTGTATAGCTTTATCATACCTTAAAATTCCTTCCTTCTGGCTTTGACAGCAGCAAAGTTATATATAAATTCTTCAAAATCCAACTTCCTATCAACATACTGTTCGATGGATGGTACTGCTAAACCTTTCAATCGATTCTTGACTCGTAGGGCCAAATGTAATAGGGTGTTAGTTTTGGTAAATTGCGAGTTTGGTGCTAAACTCGCAATTTTTCACAACTCTCCAATGTAATAGGGTGTCTGTTCACTAAAACTCGCATTTTTCAGAGTTACTAAAACTCTCCATAATCAAACTCACATCCAGATGTTTTCACATTGAAAACAATCAACTCGCCCAATGTAATAGTCCAATCTGTTTTAGACTCGCAAAAAAAAGATTACCAAAAGTCCCAAAATATTAGACCTGCTTCAGGATAGTGAGTATATCCTGAGCAGGTCAAATTAACACAGAAACATGCACATATCCATGAGATACGTGCATGTTTCTGTGTGTACTTATGTAAAAGGTTGTAAATGTAAAAAAAAATGATGTGCACCCCCTCCCCAAAAGCATAACCAGCCCCGTGCTTTATAAAGCCTGCTCTGGTTCTAAAAATACAGGGGCCAAAATGCGTAGGGGGCCCCTGTATATTAAGAACCAGCACAGGGCTTTGTTGAGCTGGTCTTGGTTCTGGAAAATCAGGGGACAAAACGAGTAGGGGTCCCCTGAAAATTCCAGAACCAGCACCAAACTCTTTCTAGTGGGGGGAAAATGCCACAGCCAGGCAAAACCTTTCACCGGTTTCCCCAGCCAAAGCATTATCCCTGACCGCTGGTCAGTCCAGGCCAGGGATCCCTGTGGAGTTGGGGACCCCCCCAATAAAGGGGCCCCCCTCTCCAGGGCACCCCAGGCCTAGACTAATAGCCCGGGGCTATCCCCGGCACCCTAGGGCATTGGTTGCCGGGCTGATAGTGTTATTGTTGTGTGTTAAATTAAGGGTCAAATATTGTCTTTAGTTGTAGAACCACAAGTACCAGCGAGCCTCCCCTGCATGCTGGTATTTGGAGAACCACAAATACCAGCATGTGGGGCATTGCAGGCCCGCTGGCACTTGTAGTTCCACAACTAAAGAAATACGTAAATAAACAAACACACACTGTAAATGTAACATTTTAATAAAACTTACATGCACACTCACACTCACACATACTCACCTAGTATCCAAAGTAATCCATAGGGGTACCTGAAGAAAAAATCCATACTCACCTCTCCTATGCATCGATTGCGTCCTCTTGTCTAAGTAGGCAATCCAGGGGTTAAAACAACAAACTGAAAAAAACCCGATCCATACCGGACACAGCAAAGGTATGTGTACACATACCTTTGCTCCGCGTAAATGACCGGGGCACACGTGTGCCCCGTCATTGAAGGGGCTGCCCGCCAATCAGGAAGCATCTCTGTTGGAGCAGCTCCCTGATTGGCTGAATGCGGTCAGCTTGTGTCTCCCATAGACTTCTATGGTGAGAATTCCCCATTGAAGTCTATGCAGGGAACCGCTACATCGTAACTTACCTTTACTGAACAGATCCAAGCTGCTGCTCGGATCTTCAAGTCATTTTCGCAAACGAAAATGAGGCATGACGTCATCTTCCCGGCTTCAGATCTCACTTGTTTTGGATCCAATATAAGTCCCTCCCATAGTGATTAGTTGTCATTTGTCTCAGGACCACCAGAGGGGAAGGAGGTTAGGCTAGTTAGCTAGTGAGAGTTAGTGAGTTAGTGAGAAAGTGAGATAGAGAGATAGACAGTTCAGTAGTTAGGACAGGTTCAGTGACAGTCAGCAAATCATTGTTGGTTTTTTCATAGTGCAGGAACATCATTTATTAATGTTACTGATATTACTTGTGTGTGGTTTGTTAAAAAAACTTTAGGCCATGATACTGTGACTGTGATATACTGTACTGCATAACAGTCAGCAATGGTCAGTAGTTCAAGGGCCACCGCCTTATACAATCTACGCAGTGTGTTGCAGTCGGTAGGCAGTTTGTTTTTCTTTTTAAAAAAATAATATTTTTTTGGTTAAAAAAAACTTCAGGCTATGATACTGTGTCTGTGATATTTAACAGTCAGTAATGGTCAGTAGGTTAATGATCACTGCCTTTTACTATTTGCACAGTGTGTTGCAGTCGGTGGGCTGTTTTTTTTGTTAAAACAATTATATCAGGTCATGATACTGTGTCTGTGATATATAACAGTCAGTAACAGTCAGTAGGTCAAGGTACACTGCCTAATACTATCTGCGCAGTGTGTCGCAGTAGTGGACAGGTTTTCTTGCTTTGCTAAAGATAAAAACACCTTTAATAAAAGGAAAGTTTCTGGCAGAAAAACGTAATATTTCCAACATGCCATACACCCCATGCAGTGGCAAGGAAAGGCTCAGGCTTTGTCCTTTTTTTCTGAGAGGTGAAAAAAAACAGGCAGTAGAACAAACAGTATGTTTTTCAGAAACGCCGCAATCCCTGAGGAGAGTCTAAGTGTCCCTGTTATATAATTTGCAGCGCATTCATGAAAAGCTTTTGGCAAATTCAGAAACTTAGGCTAAAAAAGTAACAACAAGCAGTCCAGCATCAGCTAGCTCCGTTCTCTCTGCTATACCCAAGCACCTGCAATCTCCACCACCAACACCTTCATAATCGATATCCTCAATAATGATCAGAAGTAATCCTGCACTTGATAAGGTTTAGTCCTCCCTTATCCAGGATTCCTTAGAAGAATCCTTCAGTGCTAGGACTGTTGCTGCTGGGGGTAATTCTTCATTCTAGAAGAGAACTAAAAAGACTACTACCAGTAGTAGTATAAAACAACAATTGACTGTTAAACAATCCTTTGATAGAGGAAGAAAGTGTGACAGCTGTCACCCAATTGCACAGCAGGTCACTGTCGCCATAACAGCTATGCTAGTATTAGATCTGCATCCAATATCCGCCATTAATGCAGTGGGTTTTAGACACTTAATTATGGCCCTCTGTACCCGCTACCAAATCCCAACTAGATTCCACTTCACTAGAAGAGCAATTCCCCGCTTGTACATGGATGTTAAAAAAATCTTAACTAGTGGCCTCCAAAATACTGC
Organism: Taudactylus pleione; assembly: GCA_031769625.1. Classification (NCBI taxonomy): domain Eukaryota; kingdom Metazoa; phylum Chordata; class Amphibia; order Anura; family Myobatrachidae; genus Taudactylus; species Taudactylus pleione. The sequence continues at coordinate 5,488,496 of JAUIMM010000916.1, read as the reverse complement.
TGTACCCACTGTCTACTTAAGCACAGATATGTGTACAACCAGAACTGGGCAAATGAAAGGTGGGTGTATTGCTTTCATCAGCATGAACAGCAGCAGCATCTAACAAATGCCAGAATAATATATATATATATACACACAGTGGGGCAAAAAAATATTTGGACAGCCACCGATTGTGCATGTTTTTGCACTTTAAAAGATGAGAGAGGTCTGATTTCCATCATAGGTACACTCTAACTGTGAGAGACAGAATCAGAACAAAATACTGTATTCCGGAAATCACATTGTATGATTTTCAAACAATTTATTTATTCTTGCGGAAGATAAATATTTGGAAACCTACCAGCCAGCAAGAATTCTGGCTTTCACGGACCTGTTACTTCTTCTTTAGGAAGCTCATCTATCCTACACTCATTACCTGTATTAATGGCACCTGTTTGAACTGGTTAACTGTATAAAAGACACCTGTCCACACCCTCAAACAGTCAGACTGCAACCTCTACACCATGGCCAAGACCACAGAGCTGTCTAAGGACACCAGGGGCAAAATTGTAGACCTGCACAAGGCTGGGATGAGCTACTCGACAATAGGCAAGCAGCTTGGTGAGAAGAGATCAACTGTTGGCGCAATTATTAAAAAATGGAAGACATACAAGATTACTGACAATCTCCCTCGACCAGAGGCTCCATGCAAGGTCTCACCTCATGGGTTATCAATGATCTTGAGAACGGTGAGGGATCAGCCCTGAACTACACAGGGGGACCTGGTCAATGACCTCAAGAGAGCTGGGACCACAGTCACAAAGGTTACCATTAGTAACACACTATGTCATCGTGGATTCAACTCCTGCAGTGCCCGAAAGGTCCCCCTGCTTAAGCCAGCACGCAGTGTTTGGAGGGAGGAGAATGATGAGTGGCATCCCAAAAACACCATACCCACTGTGAAGCATAGGGGTGGAAACATCATGCATTGGGGATGCTTTTCTGCAAAGAGGACAGGACGACTGATCCATATTATGGAGAGGATGAATGGGGCCATGTATCGTGACATTTTGGGGAAAACCTCCTTCCCTCAGTAAGAGCATTGAAGATGCAACTTTTTTGGGGGAAAACCTCCTTCCCTCAGTAAGAGCATTGAAGATGCAACTTGAACCCAAACACACCGCCTGGGGCAACTAAGGAGTGGCTCCGTAAGAAGCATTTCAAGGTCCTGGATTGGCCTAGCCAGTCTCCAGACCTCAACCCAATAGAAAATCTGTGGAGGGAGTTGAAAGTCTGTGTTGCCCGGCGACAGCCCCAAAACATGACACATCTAGAGAAGATCTGCTTTGAAGAGTGGGCCAAAATATCTGCTGCAGTGTGTGCAAACCTGGTCAAGAACTACAGGAAACGTTTGACCTCTGTAATTACCAACCGAGGTTACTTTACAAAGTATTGAGGTAACCTTTTTGATTGTCCAAATCTTTTTTTTCAGAAAGAATATACAAATAAATTGTTTAAAAATCATACAATATGAATACCGGATTTTTTTGTTCTGATTCTGTCTCTAACAGTTGAAGCGTACCTATGATGGGAATTACAGACCTCTCTCATCTTTTAAAGTGCAACAACTTGCACAATTGGTGGCTGTCCAAATACTTTTTTGTCCGATTGTATATATATACTGTACACTTATGAAACTTAAAGTTGCTGTTCTTTATGTGGTCTGAATAAAGCATGTCTGAAAGTACCTGGAGTGCCACATCTATTGGATATGTATATAATTTCTAGATGTGGGCACCGTGCCAAATTCATTCATACCAGGGATAGCAGGACCTATTTTGAACATTTTATATAGATAGATAGATATTAAATTATTTTGATGTGTATGTAAATATCTGCACTAATCTTAGATGGTTTCAGCCCAATCAGTGCATTCTATAGATTATAGGACATTAGGCATTTTTGTGAGACTATAGAATCATATGCCACTGTGACTCCTGGTTGAGAAAGCAAATGTAGGTATAGGAGAGGGTCTTCAGGGCTGCCATGACCTGGGAGAAATGGCAGCTGAAAGCTGACTGTGATATATCCAGCACTAAAATTCGCATCATAGTCATGCTAAGCATCTCGTGCTAAATTAAGCAAAAAGGAAAGTTGTAAGAGGACACATCTGTATGGCACGTGACTGTAATTTTTGTCTGGCTCAAGCTAGTCCTTGCATTGAGTTTTAGCTGCCCACAGGAGAACTTATGCCTGCCTAGGCTCTGCAGTACAAGAAAAAGCTGCTGTTTGACCTCTGTTTCTGCCTTCTGGCTTCTCCCACAGGTATTGGTCTATTGCAAATCTGAGGTATTTGCTGAGCATACTGTAGATACCTTTGAAAGGCCTTAATTCCAACAGGTATAGTGCACCTTCTGTCCCTTTTTATAGGATTCATTATAGAATGTGTTTTTAGTAGAGATGAGCGGGTTCGGTTCTCAGAGAACCGAGCCCACCTGAATTTTGCAGATCCGAGTCAGATCCAAGCAGGCTCGGAGTTTCCCGCCTGACTCAGATCTCGAAACCGAGGCAAAATCATAGAGTAGGAAATCTTGCGGTTTGCGAGCTTATGTCTCTATGATCAATGTAGTATATAGGGATCATGCGGTGGACGCCATTTCACTCCGGCTGTGGAGACTGCACAGGGAGGGTGGGTAGTGTAGGGCAGGGAGAGTGGTGCTGTGTCCTGTGTCCTGAGCTGGTGCACTGCTGATCCATTCCAGGCTGGTGCTGCTGAGTGCTGATCCATTCTGGGCTGGTCCTCTGCTATCTGCTGTGTCCTTGGGTGCTGCAGTGCTCATCCATTCTGGGCTGGTGCTCTGCTGTCTGCTGTGTCCATCTGGGCTGGTGCAGAATACATCTGGGCTGGTGCAGCATCCATCTGGGGCCAAGTTATGGACTCCCCCCACAAAAAAAGTGTCTTTTAGTGTAATATATTTCTGTGTGTGTGTGCGTGCATGTTAGGCTTAACCGCACAAGATCCAGCCAGCAATGCAAGTTGCAACCTAGTGCTGCCCGACTCCAGTCATGATAAATCACTGCTCTGGGCCCAAGATCTGGAGCTGAAAAAAAATAAAAATCAATTGTCTTTTTTTCTAATAATTGTCTGTGTCTGTGCATGTTAGGCTTAGCCGCACAAGATCTAGCAAGTCGGCAACGCAACCTAGTGCTGCCCGACTCCAGTCATGATCAATCTATGCTCTGGGCCCAAGATCTGGAGCTGAAAGAAAATAAAAATCAATTGTCTTTTTTTCTAATAATTGTCTGTGTCTGTGCATGTTAGGCTTAGCCGCACAAGATCTAGCAAGTCGGCAACGCAACCTAGTGCTGCCCGACTCCAGTCATGATCAATCTATGCTTTGGGCCCAAGTTCTGGAGCTGAAAAAAAGAAAAAATTAACTGACTTTTTTTGATCTTTTACTGTCTGTGTGTGTGTGTGTGCGTGTATCTAGCCAGCAATGCAAGTTTCAACCTAGTGCTGCCTCACTCCAGTCATGATCAGTCACTGCTCTGGGCCCAGGTTCTTGAGCATAAAAAAAAATTAAAATCAATTGTCTTTTTTTTGATCTTTTACTGTCTGTGTGTGTGCTTGTATCCAGCCAGCAATGCAAGTTGCAACCTACTGCTGCCCCACTCCAGTCTTGATTAATCGGTGCTCTGGGACTTGTTCTTGAGCATAAAAAAATTAAAATCAGTTATCTTTTTTTATCTTTTACTTTCTGTGTGTGTGCGTGCGTGTTAGGCTTAACCGCACAAGATCCAGCCAGCAATGCAAGTTGCAACCTAGTGCTGCCCCACTCCAGTCATGATCAATCACTGCTCTGGGTTCAAGTTCTTGACCATAAAAAAATTTAAAATCTATTGTCTTTTTTTCTAATAATTTTCTGTGTATCTGTGTGTGTTAGGCTTAGCCTCACAATTTTCAGCTAGTAACGCAAGTTGCAACCTAGTACTGCCCGACTCCAGTCATGATAAATCACTGCTCTGGGCCCAAGATCTGGAGCTGAAAAAAAATAAAAATCAATTGTCTTTTTTTCTAATAATTGTCTGTGTCTGTGTATGTTAGGCTTAGCCGCACAAGATCTAGCAAGTCGGCAACGCAACCTAGTGCTGCCCGACTCCAGTCATGATCAATCTATGCTCTGGGCCCAAGTTCTGGAGCTGAAAAAAAATAAAAATCAATTGTCTTTTTTTCTAATAATTGTCTGTGTGTCTGTGCATGTTAGGCTCAGCTGCACAAGATCCAGCAAGCAATGCAAGTTGCAACCTAGTGCTGCCCGACTCCAGTCATGATCAACCACTGCTCTGGACCCAAGTTCTGGAGCTGAAAAAAAGAAAAAATTAACTAAGTTTTTTTGATCTTTTATTGTCTGTGTGTGTGTGTGCGTGTATCTAGCCAGCAATGCAAGTTTCAACCTAGTGCTGCCTCACTCCAGTCATGATCAGTCACTGCTCTGGGCCCAGATTCTTGAGCATAAAAAAAAATTAAAATCAATTGTCTTTTTTTTTGATCTTTTACTGTCTGTGTGTGTGCTTGTATCCAGCCAGCAATGCAAGTTGCAACCTACTGCTGCCCCACTCCAGTCTTGATTAATCGGTGCTCTGGGACTTGTTCTTGAGCATAAAAAAATTAAAATCAGTTGTCTTTTTTTTATCTTTTACTTTCTGTGTGTGTGCGTGCGTGTTAGGCTTAACCGCACAAGATCCAGCCAGCAATGCAAGTTGCAACCTAGTGCTGCCCCACTCCAGTCATGATCAATCACTGCTCTGGGTTCAAGTTCTTGACCATAAAAAAATGTAAAATCTATTGTCTTTTTTTCTAATAATTTTCTGTGTATCTGTGTGTGTTAGGCTTAGCCGCACAAGATTCAGCTAGTAACGCAAGTTGCAACCTAGTACTGCCCCACTCAAGTTGTGATCAATTGGTGCTCTGGGCCAAAGTTCTTGAGCATAAAAATTATTAAAATCAATTATAATTTTTTGATCTTTTACTGTCTGTGTGTGTGTGTGCATGTTAGGCTTAACCGCACAAGAACCAGCCAACAACGCAAGTTGCAACCTAGTGCTGCCCCACTTCAGTCATTATCAATCACTGCTCTAGGCCCAAGTTCTTGAACATGAAAAAAATTAAAATCAATTGTCTTTTTTTGGATCTTTTACTATCTGTGTGTGTGTATGTGTTAGGCTTAACCGTACAAGAAAAATCCAGCAACACAAGTTGTAACCTAGTGCTGCTCGACTCCACTCATGATCAATTGGTGCTCTGGGTCCAAGTTCTTGAGCATAAAAAATAATTAAAATCAATTTTCTTTTTATGATCTTTTACTGTCTCTGTGTGTGCATGTATCTAGCCAGCAATGCAAGTTTCAACCTAGTGCTGCCCCACTCCAGTCATCATCAATCACTGCTCTGGGCCCAAGTTCTTGAGCATAAATTTTTTTTAAATCAATTGTCTTTTTTTGATCTTTTACTGTCAGTGTGTGTGCTTGTATCCAGCCAGCAACGCAAGATGCAATCTACTGCTGCCCCACTCCATTCTTGATTAATTGGTGCTCTGGGCCTTGTTCTTGAGCATAAAAAAAATTAAAATTAATTGTCTTGTTTTTTACCTTTTACTTTCTGTATGTGTGCGTGTGTGTTAGGCTTAACCACACAAGATCCAACCAGCAATGCAAGTTGCAACCTAGTGCTGCCCCACTCCAGTCATGATCAATCACTGCTCTGGGCCCAAGTTCTTGAGCATAAAAAAATTAAAATCAATTGTCTTTGTGTTGATCTTTTACTGTCTGTGTGTGTGCGTGTATCCAGCCAGCAATGCAAGTTGCAACCTAGTGCTGCCCCACTCCAGTCATGATCAATCACTGCTCTGGGCCAAAGTTCTTGAGCATAAACAAAATTAAAATCAGTTGTCTTTTTTTTGATCCTTTACTGTCTGTGTGTGTGTATCCAGCCAGCAATGCAAGTTTCAACCTAGTGCTGCCCCTCTCCAGCCGTGATCAATCACTGCTCTGGGCCCAAGTTCTTGAGCATAAATTTTTTTTAAATCATTTGTCTTTTTTTAATCTTTTACTGTCTGTGTGTGTACATGTTAGGCTTAACCGCACAAGATCCAGCCAGCAACACAAGTTCCAACCTAGTGCTGCCCAACTCCAGTCATAATCATTCAGTGCTCTGGGCCCAAGTTCTGGAGCTGAAGAAAAATTAAAAGCAATTGTCTCTTTTTTGTCTAATATTTTTATGTGTTTGCATGACTGCACATGTGTGAATTTTGTAACCACATGTTGGCTACACTATTGGTGATTGTGACACTGCTTCAAGACTGCAGAAAAGATGGAGGGCTGTCACATGACTCGAGAGCAAGGCCAAGAACCACATGTTGTAGCTGCCACCAGCAGTGCAAGGCTGTCAACTTCCTCATCCTCTATGAAGGCCCATGCCCCAGGGCTTAAGTCACATCATTGATATGGTGAAGCAAGTTTTACTGAAGTTAAGAAATTTTTTTTTAAAGGATATTTGTCTTTAGATAAACAAAAAATTGGCATTATGCCATTCAATACACGAAGTGGCAAGGAAAGCATAAGGCCTTGGTCTTTCTTTATGAAGACTGCTGATTCTGATTCTGCTTGTAGTAGTAGTGGTGGTGGTCCAATTAAAAATGTGAAAGTTGTTAAGACAGCTCCGGAAAAACCAACTATGTGCCCTGAGAAATCGAAATCACAAATCCCTGTGGAGAGTGCGTGTGTCCGCGGTTACCATGTGTGAGCCAGACCTAAATATTAGTGTAATGGAGGATCCTCCAAGTTCCAACATGTGTGTGCCCTCTGTAAATGTGGGCACACATTTATTTGCAGACATAGTTATTGAGGATGCTTCTGTGGAATTGCACATGGAGGAGGAGAATATTTTGGTAGTTGAAGGTGCTAAGGATGTTGAGGATGTTGATGATGAAGATGTTGGTGTTGGTGAAGAGGATGTTGATTCTGATGATGTCCTTTGTGTAAGTAAGGCAACAGCTGTTGCCCATTGATTGAAAAAGCCAAAGCCCATTGTTGTCATGCCGGGGCAAAAGACAAAAATTTTTACTTCTCATGTGTGGAATTATTTCCACCCCGATCCAGACAACAGTTGTCAATCCATACTGTATGTGACTGTTGCCATGCAACAGTGAGTAGAGGGAGGGACCTAAACTACCTAGGAACCTTCTCCTTGTTACGTCACTTGGAGCACATTTGGCAAATATCAAAGTGTTTGGCGCCAAGTTCCAAAACTCAAAAAGTAACAAGTCCTGTATTACCTACCTATTCGCTCTCTGTGAGATCCAAGTGCCTTCAATCTCCAACACCAACACCTGCATCCTCATTCATCATTGGGAGTAGCCCTGCTGCATCCAATGTTGGTATTCGAAGCATGATTGACTCCTCTCTTATCCATGATTCCTCAGAAGGAACCTTGATGACTACGCCTGTTGCTGCTGCTGTTGCTGTGAGTGGATCTTCATCCCAGAGGGAACCAGGAGGAAGACTACTTATAGTGCATCCTCCAAAAAAAAAATTAACTATCAAACAATCGTTTGCAAGGGCAAACAAGTAAGACAGTAATCACAAAGTTGCACAGTGGATTACTGATGCCATAACAGCTATGCTGGTATTAGATGTGCATCCAGTATCCGCCATTACCGCAGTGGGGTTTCAACAGTTAATTGAGGTCATGTGTCCTTGCTACCAGATCCCTTCTAGATTCCACTTCGCAAGAACAGCAATTCCAAATCTGTACAAGGACATTAAAAAAAACCTTATTAATATCCTTAGAAATGCCATTGTACCCACTGTCCACTTGGCCACTGATATGTGGACAAGTGGGAAAGGGCAAACTAAGGATTATATGACTATGACAGCCCACTTGGTAGGTGTATTTCCTACAACAGCAACAGCAGCAGCAACATCTACCAAAAGACAGCTGATACAGAGGCAGGCTACTCTTTGCATAACTGGTTTCACTAAGAGGCATACTGCTGAGAACCTCTTTGAAAAACTTAGGGAAATCATTGCTAAATGGCTTACCCCACTTGTACTCCCTCTGGATTTGTGATTTCGGACAATGCCATCAATATTGTGAGAGCATTACATCTGGGTGAATTCCAACATGTCCCATGTTTTGCTCACACAATTAATTTGGTAGTGCAACATTTTTTAAAAACTGTCACAGTCATGCAGGAGATTCTCTTGGTGGCACGCAAAATATCCGGAAATTTTAGACATTCGGCGACCACTTGTCAAAGATAGCATGACCAGCAGGTACTGTTGAATTTGCCCTTCCATCAGCTGAAGCAAGAAGTAGTAACTCGGTGGAATTCTACCCTCTATATGCTTCAGCGGATGGAGGAACAGCAAAAGGCCATCCAGGCCTAAATGATGGACTATGACATAGGCCGTGGAGAGGGAATGCACCTTACTCATGCGCATTGGAGAATAATTTCCGTGTTATGCAAGGTTCTCAAACCCTTTAAACTTGCCACACGTGAAGTTAGTTCAGGCACTGCCAGCTTGAGTCAGGTCTTTCCCCTCATCAGACATTTGCAAAAACAGCTAGAGAAACTGAAGGAGGAAGTGAAATGGAGTGATTGCGCAAAGTATGTCAGACTGGTGGATCAAGCCCTTGATTCACTTCACCAGGATCCAAGAGTTGTCAATCTATTGAAATCTGAAAAATATATTTTGGCGACCATTCTGGATCCTAGGTTTAAGTCCTACCTTGTGAGTTTTTTTCCAACAGACAAAAATCTAAAACTGTGCAAAGAGATGTTGGTAAAAAAATTGTCAGCTGCAGCTGCACGTGAAATGCCATCATCTCATCCTTCAGTTTCAACAGCTGCCAGGAAAAGATTACATTTTCCTTACAGAATGCCTGCTGGTAATGCAGATCGTTCACCAAAAAATTACATCTGGTCAGGCCTGAGAGAACTGCCTACTAGTGACATGTCTTCAACTGTGACTATGTGTGATACGGTCTCCATTCCCAGAATGGTGGAGGACTATTTCAGAAATAACATCCTAATAGGCATGTCAGACAGTACCTTTCAGTACTGGCAGGAAAAAGAGGCAATTTGGAGTCCCACACACAAACTGGCTTTGCATTACTTAAGTTGCCCACCCTCCAGTGTGTACTCCAAAAAAGTTTTCAGTGCAGCTGGCAACCTTGTCAGTGATCGGTGTAGGAGGTTACTTCCTCAAAATGTGGAAAAGATGATGTTCATTAAAATGAATTACAAATTCCATGAGGAAGACCTCTACCATCAATTACATCAAAAAATTACAGAGGCACCTATGGTGAATTCCAGCTGGGACAAATTAATATTGTGTGAAGAAGAGGATGTACACACTGATGGGGATGACGAGGACGAGGACAAGGATGACAACAACAAGTAATATAAATCCAGTTTGTTTATGGGATCATTTTCATTTCCATGTCCATATCACATTGGCAGCTTGTTTTATGGGGGTCCAAACTAACCAATCATTTCAGCCACGATTTACAGTCCTTGTTGCTGAAATGATTAGTTTGTTAAACTGTGAATGTCCTGTTTCGTATACAACATAAGGGTAGGTGGGAGGGCCCAAGGACTATTCCATCTTGCACCTTTTTACTTTCCATTATGTGCTGGTTGGGGCATTGCTGCCTGACATTTTAAATTAATGTTATGGTTGGTTTAGGAACCAATGATTTGTTTTTAAATTAATTTATTATCAATTTTACAGCCAGGGGCTAAACCAATGAATTGTTTTTTAATTAATTTATTATCGATTTTACAGCCAGGGGTTGCATCAACTATCAATTCTTCAATCCTCAAGGGTATCCCAACCATCATCTTTGCACAGTCCCCTACTCTATTAATAATTATATCAATCAGTTTTGACCCTTTAACTAGATGAAAAAATCAATATTGTGAGCTGTGACGTGGTCAAAATTGACTGGAAACTAGTGGAAATAAATGTTATTGAGGTTATAAATACTGTAGGAACAAAAAAGGCCCATTTTATGTGATTTTAGCTGTTTTTTTTTATATTTTAAGAAAAAATCCAGATCCAAAACCAAAACACGTAAACAAAACACGAAGGTGAGGTTTTGCCAAAACCAATCCAGATCCAAAACCAGGGGAGATCCAGATCCAAAACCAAAACACATGGGTCGGCGCACATATCTAAATTTTAGTACTAAAACATGCTTCTCAGTTGGTAGCAGAGCTGAGCGGTTCGGTTTTCCAAACTTTGGGGTTCCGAGTCAAACCGAGTCCTGACTCGGATCACTTTTGGAGTTCAGAGTAACTGAAACCTAGAAGTCTAATCTTGGATCTAAAAATTGATCTCGTGTGCATGTAAGTCCCTCCCTCATGATTTCTGGTGCCAAAAGTGGTCGACATTATGTGGAAATAACTGGAAATGAATGTTAATGACCTAAAAAATGGGGTCATTGCACATCTCTAGTTGGTGGTCTATTATTTGGGCATTTTGCCCATTGTTTTTTGGTTGGTTTTGCAAACTGACGCTTAGTTGTAAAATTGGTCATTTGGTTGTTTTTTATTTGGTTTGACCTTTGGTAATTGAGCGAATTGCAAAACCAAAACTAAAACGCCCAAAAAAGCAAAACAGAGTCTTAGTACATATACCCCATTGTATTACAGTGGTTGGCTAGCTAAGATTCAACACAGAATATACTTAAGAAAAATCTTATAGTGTTATACTCTTGAGTTTTAAGTTAAATTCTTATGAATGCTAAAGGGATTACATTTAAAATACATTTATTAATTCACATGCTGTACACATAATAAGCAACTGGTATGCTATAACAATCTTTATGGCAATAGAAATTCCACTTAAGTTTTATTTTGAATAGAAGTCCATTTGTTAATGCATTTACAGTCTCATTAGATGTAAGACAATGGGGGTGATTCAGCTTGGGATGGAATTGCAAAGCTGCACACAAGCATCTTTGCAATTCCATCCTTGTAATCTACCATCCTTGTAAATATGCAATTGTATCAGGAGGTGTATGACAATCCCTGCTGCATTTGTGATCCCAACACCCCCTGCTGCATTTGCGATCCCAGCACTGCGACCAAAGTCGCAGGCTGGGATAACCATCCTGACTATCTGTCGCAATGATGGACGCCGCCGGGCTGCCAGCCAGCTGAGTTTATTCAGGCTGGCCGGCTTGCGAGGTCAGGAAAACTGCATCAGTTGACTCAGCCTTTGGCCTTGCCACCCAGCTTCTCAAAATGATAAACAAATGGGCTTTAAAAGTGTAAACCAAGACTGTTCAATGACCAATGGAAATTCCATGGATAATCTATGCTAAAAGATGTAACATATGTTTTTGCTTATACAGTACTATTATTTTTATTAGCATTTATGTATAAGGTGCCACAAAATTTCACAGCACCATATTTAATAAAAGTACAAAAAAGGGTAAATAAGGCAACAAGGTAACATACTTTATGTAAAGTTACATATTTTCATAAATACAAGTGTATGTATATTGGCAGAGATAAAGGGCCTAGGAGAAGGGATGAAGCAGGACAAGAGGGGTCCCTGCTCGCAAAAGCTTACGATCTAAAAAAAAAATCTACCTTCAAACATTATTTATTGGTTTCTAAATTCTCTCTTGCAATTTTAATTAAATGCTTGGCTTTACAATAAGTATGAGTAAAAGATTTAGTAGGTAACTCTAACATGGAAGAACATAAATGGATCAAACATATCATAATACAATCTAGCAATTTACAATGTAACTTCATTTTTTATTATCTGTACTTGTCATGCCCTATTCTTGGATGACACATAACACCTCACATCAGCAAGACGTTCCTGTTTCCAGCTCATCTCTAATTATATACAGTACTGTAATATTTTACTACCATTGAATTTAAAGTATGACAGCTTGATTAATTTACTGTCTGAAATCGATGTTGAAGTTAAGCAAAATGAGTCACGCATCATGACAGTCCCAATGTTACTCATCCAAGTTGCTGCTTCTAACGAATGTTAGACAGAAACATCAATTATACATTTCTGCAAATACATGTGACACAGTTTTTTCCATGAAATCGGCAATGCATTTCCATACTTTGCTCGAAAATAGAAAAAGGAAGACTTTTGAAAGTACCTATGATAGAGAAAAGTAAATTTGCATGACTAACATTAAATCATATGGATGTCTTTAAAATATCAGCAAAGTATTATTCCAATTTAAAAGGAAATCTGACCAACCATTACATTTCCATACCCTCAACAGGTTATGTTTTCAGGATATCTTTAATCATTCACAGGTGGTTTAATATATTTTTCTGAGTTAGTAATTATGGCATCGTTTCAACATACAGAGATTCTGAAAATATTGCCTGTTGAGGGAATTTGAGAACTGAAGTTGAAAACCCCACTTTTTGGAACAATATTTTTGGCTTTTAACGGGTGCTTCTGTCTTCATACAGTATTAATTAGTTTATTGGTTTTAAATGCTCTCCTAAAATTTTATTTAAATGCATTGCTTTTATTTTTAAGCTATTTTTTTTTTACCCAAATCATTATATTAGTTTTGCCAGTGCTCCAGGTTTCCAGTCCAAGCTCTGGGCTTACACCAGTAGTCTAACTTTGGCTTTAGCATTACTCTGGAGCTCAAAGAAACTCCAACTATTACTCCAAATACTTTACACAAGCTCCATTGGTAATTTGACATTATTACTAATTAGGGGTGAGCGGGTTTGGATTTCCTAAATCCGAACCGCCTCGAGCCACTGATCCGAGCTGGGAACCAAGTCAGGCTTGGGTTTTCCCACCTGGCTCTGATCTGAAATCGAGGCAAAAAGTCATCATCCCACTGTTGGATTCTCGCAGGTTTTGGATTTTATAAAAGGTCCCATGATCGCTGCCATTTTTCTTTCCGGCTGTGAGTTAGGAGGGAGCTGGGAGCTCAGTATGTTAGACGGACTGTTATAAATAAAAAATAATAAAGTATGGCTGGCTACTGTGGAGAGGGAGGGAGGAAGCTGTTGCTGACGCTGACCATATGGGCTGGCTACTGTTTTCCATATACAATAAATAGGGGCTGGCTGGCTACTGTTGTCCTTGTCAATATAGGGGATGGCTGTTGTCCTGTCCATAGGTGCTGGCTGACTGTAGTGCTGTTGTAAAGGTACGCTCATACAAATAATTTTTACAGGGGGTGCCCTGTCTGCTGTAGCAGTACACTCATACAAATAATTTTTACAGGGGCTGCACTGTCTGCTGTAGAGGTATGCTGTTACAAATAATTTTTACTGGGGTTGTCCTGTCTGCTGTAGGGGTACACTCATACAAATAATTTTTACAGGGGCTGCCCTGTCTGCTGTAGGGGTATGCTGTTACAATTTATTTTTACAGGGGCTTCCCTGTCTGCAGTAGGGGTATGCTGTTACAAATAATTTTTACAGGGGGTGCCCTGTCTGCTGTAGTGGTATGCTCTTGCAAGTATTTTTCTACAGGAGGTACCCTCTCTGCTGTATGGGTACACTCATACAAATTATTTTTACAGGAGCTGCCCTGTCTGCTGTAGGGGTACGCTCTTACAAATAATTTTTACAGGGGCTGCACTGTCTGCTATAGGGGAATGCTCTTACAAATATTTTTTACAGGGGGTACCCTGTCTGCTGTAGTGGTACGCTCATACAAATAATTTTTACAAGTGCTGTTCTGTGTGGTGCAGGGCTACACTGCCCAAAAATACAAATAATTTTACAGGTGCTGTCCTGTGTGGTGCATGGCTATGCTGCCCAAGAATATAAAATACAAATAATTTATACAGGTGCTGTCCTGTGTATTGTGGTGTAGGCTGATGCCCAAGGTGGGTGCTAAAGCCAGACACTTTGAAGACTGTAACTTAGAACTGCTTTATAGAAAACATGTGAATTAAACCTTTCCACACTGCAGAACATGATGGAGAAATCCCTTGAAAGTTAGCACCCTAGAGCATCTTTTTTTCATGTTCTCTGAGGCCTCTCCTGACTATGAAGAAAGATTCTCCACACTGTAGTCTTCCATTGTGACTTTTAATGGTGATTTCAATGTTGTCCACTGGCTGAGATCCATCTCATCTGAGGGTTGGGTTTTCCCCATGCAACTGAGACAATTCACATCCAGAAGGTGATTCTTATGTTTAGCCATGGTGTCAGTCTCTCTTTTGGCAGAATTTGCACAATCTTGGGGGCACCATGATGAATCAGACGTATCCTCCAGGGTAAACATCTGATCTGGTGTTGTATCTATATCTATTAAAACTTTGTGTGTGAGTTTAGTCATCTGCCACTTGTGGTGGAGTTCTTTTTCTGATTTATCAATGATCTCCAGACACAACATAAACTTAAACCTTAAATTGAAATGTTGCATTTAATACTCTGTTCTGCTTGTTCACATATCTAAGTAAAATGGTTAAGTGGACAGTGGGAACAACGGCAATTTCAAGGTCACTAACTAATTTTGTTTTTTTTAATGTCCCTGTACAGGTTGGGAAATTACTTTACAGAACAGAATGTTTGTAAAGGATTATCTAAGGCAATTGTTTATTTATTTTTGGAAAGCACGCATCCTGTTCCTGGTCCTCTTTCTGGGATGAAAAAAATCCACTCCCAGCAAGCAAGCATGGTGCTCAAGAAAGAATTCCCAAAAAGACAACTTAAGACTTAAACCTTAAATCTGAAATGTTACATTTAATGCTCTGTTCCGCTTGTTCACATACCTGATATGGTTAAGTGGACAGTGGGAACAATGGCAGTTTGAAGGCCACTAACTAACTCTGTTTTTTTAATGTCCCTGTACAGGTTGGGAAATGCCTTTACAGAAGGTTTGCAAAGGATTATTTAAGTCAATTGTTTTTGGAAGCACTCTTCCTGGTCTCCTTCTGGGATGAAAATGCACTCCTAGCCGCAAAAGCAGGTGCAGGATTCCCAAGAAAGACACAACATAATGCCTTAAAACAGGGGTAGCAAGCCTCGGTCCTTGAGAGCTCACGTTTTCCAGACAACCTAGCTGGTGCACAGGTGTATTCATTACTCAGTACCACATTTGAAAAGATCCACAGGTGGAGTTAATTATATATTACAGTAGTTATTCTGTGAGGAGACCTGGAAAAAATGCACTGTTGGTAGCTCTCGAGGAGCAGGGTTGGCTACCCCTGCATAAAATCATAG
Organism: Taudactylus pleione; assembly: GCA_031769625.1. Classification (NCBI taxonomy): domain Eukaryota; kingdom Metazoa; phylum Chordata; class Amphibia; order Anura; family Myobatrachidae; genus Taudactylus; species Taudactylus pleione. The sequence continues at coordinate 5,473,264 of JAUIMM010000916.1, read as the reverse complement.
ATTTTACGCTTGTCCACATATCTGTGCTGGTTAAGTGGCACTTTGAGGCCATTAACAAACTATGCTTTTTTTATGTCCCTGTACAGGTTGGGAAATGCCTTTAGAAGGTTTGCAAAGGATTATGTAAGTCAATTGTTTATTTGCTTTTGGAAAGCACTCTTCCTGGTCCCCTTCTGGGATGAGAAAATCAACTCCCAGTGGCAGCAGCAGCCATGCTCAAGGATTCTTCTATGGCAAGGCTGCTGCCCAAAAAATAAATAAATTAATAAAACTATTTTTTTTGTGTGCGTGTTAGCCACACCTGTCATTGTCATCGGCACACCTGTCAGGACATTTTGCCTCTGTAGAGCCAGTTTGTGCAGGGACAGATTAATTGCCAGCTTGTTATGTAGGGGCCCAAACGAACCAATCATTTCAGCTACAGTCATGTGGCAGACCCTGGCGCTGAAATGATTGGTTTGTTAAAGTGTGCATGTCCTGTTTATACAACATAAGGGTGGATGGGAGGACCCAAAGACAATTCCATCTTGCACCTCTTTTTTTCCTTAGCATATGTACTCTTTCGGGCCTAGTTTTTCTAACTGCCATCCTATCTTCTACTGCAGTGCCACTCCTAGATGAGCCACATGTTTGTGCCTCCCACTTGTGTTGCTTAGCATAGTCATCCAGCTACCTTGGTGCAACCTTTTGGCCTAAAATCAATATTGTGAGGTGTGAGATGTTCAAAATAGACTGGAAATTAGTGGAAATTAATGTTATTGAGGTTTACAATAGCGTAGGAACAAAAAAACCCAAATTATGTGATTTTAGTTGTTTTTATGCTTTTTTCTAGAGATGAGTGGGTTCGGATCTCAGAGATCCTAAATTTCTCCCTGCCTGCCCCAGATTCCTGACCCGAGGCAAAACCTTGTGACCCTTCTGTCGAGTCACGAGGTTTTGTTTTGAGCGGGCTTAATGCTGATTGGCTGAGAGAGCCATCTGTCACGGCTCTCAGCCAATCAGCGTTAAGCCCATTGAAACAGCACATAAGAGGAAAAGAAGATGGCGCCCACCATCCACCACCGCCTGACACTGCCGGCACCCCCACTGCCGAAACCACCGGCACCCCCACTGGCAGAATACCCCGCTGCCGACACCACTGCACTGCTGCCCAACATACTGAGGACATCATTAGCGACCCCCACATTGCTGACACTGCTGACACTCCCACATTGAGGACACCACCAGCACCTCTGCACTGCCGACACAGTCAGCAAACCTGCACTGAGGACACCGCTGGCACCCCCGCTCTGCCCGGCACCCTGCATTGAGAATACCCCTGCACTGCCAATACAGTCAGCAAACCTGCAATGAGGACACCGCTGGCACCCCCGCTCTGCCAACACTGCCGATACTCTTCACTGAGAACACTGCCAGCATTGTCATTCCATGTACTGAGGATACTGTCAGCAACCCCCGCACTGCTGACATAGTCAGCAAACCTGCAATGAGGACACCACTGGCACCCCCGCACTGCCGATACAGCCAGCAAACCTGCACCGCTGGCACCCCCGCACTTCCGACACAGCCAGCAAACCTGCACTAAAGACAACACTGGCACCCCTGCAGTGCCGACACAGCCAGAAAATCTGCACTAAAGACAATGCTTGCACCCTGCACTGCTGACGCAGCCAACAAACCTGCACTAAGATTCTGCTGACACCCCCGCACTGCTAACACAGCCAGCAAACCTGCACTAAGACACTGGTGGCACCCCAGCATTGCCGATACAGCCAGCAAACCTGCACTAAGACACTGCTGGCACCCCCGCACTGCCAACACAGCCAGCAAACCTGCACTATTAACACCACTGGCACCCCCACAGTGCCGACAGAGCCAGAAAACCTGCACTAAAGACAATGCTGGCACCCCCGCACTACCAACACAGCCAGCAAACCTGCACTAAGACACCGCTGACACCCCTGCACTGCCGACACAGCCAGCAAACCTGCACTAAGACACTGGTGGCACCCCTGCACTGTCGACACAGCCAGCAAACCGGCACTAAGACACTGCTGGCATCTCCGCACTGCCTACACAGCCAGCAAACCTGCACTAAAGACACCACTGGCACCCCCGCACTTCCGACAATACCGGTACCCTTCACTGAGGAAGAAAAAGCATGAGGGCGCTAGTCACTGGTAATATATTTAATACATAGACATAATACATGTAATCAACACCATAAAACGGGAGACATCACACAATAAAATAAAATAAAATAAATAAATAAAAAATAACAAATAAGATAAAAATCCCTCACGCTTTTTCTTTCTTGGTTTTTGTTCTTGGGAATTATCCAGTTTTTCCCATATTTGTAGGGCTAGCAGGTTAACAGGTAGAGTGTGTTACTAATTAGGTCCCGATTGTGTCCATAGGTTTCAGCGCCTTTTTGTTCTCTTTCTTGTTGTTTCCTTCACTGAGGACACTGCCAGCACTGCAGCACTGCCATTCCATGTACTGAGGACACCGTCAGCAACCCTGCTCCACCGACACTGCTGTCACAGTAAGTACACTATTGGTGTATCCAACCCACACTGTATAACACACTGTATCTGTGTTGGAAATTAGAAACTGAACTGCCACATGTTAGTGCTGCCCACTTTGTCACTTAGCATAGTCAGTCAGCTAGCTGGATGCAACCTTTTGGCCTTAACTAGATGAAGCAAATAATATTGTGAGGTGGTCAAAATTGATTGGAAATTACTGGAAATAAGTGTTATTGAGGTTAATTATACTGTAGGAACAAAAACAGCCCCATTTTATGTGAGTTTAGCTGTGTTTATGATTTTTTAAGAAAAAATCCAGATCCAAAACCAAGCCAGATCCAAAACCAGGGTAGATCCAGATCCAAAACCAAAACCAAAACACTGGGGTCGGCACACATTTCTACTTTTTTCCAAAAAAATACAGATCCAAAACACGAAATACAGATGGGTGGTTTTGTCAAAAAACCAATCCAGATCCAAAGATGAAGAAAGATCCAAAATCAAAATACGAAAACTGGTCGGTGTACACCCCTATTATAAATCAAATGTTACATTTTTAGCAGTCTATGGAGCAGCTATAGAAGCTGTTCTTCCAGCTCTGGAGCCCTGCACAATTCTGATTTTATATATGCTCCAACTTCAGTATGTAAGCTCCAGCTCTTTACCAGCTTTGAAGTGTAGCAGAAACTGAGATATCGTTTTCTGAGTAAATTCATGTGGAGGGAGCCACTGGGATATTCCAATGTTATTGAGGGGAATGTATTGCAGTGTAGTGATGCATATATGGGTGATATAGCAGCATATAGGGATTATGTAGTGTAGTGATGTAGTACAGCTTATAGCAGGGATGTAATGTAATGATGTAGTGTGGGGATATGGCGTAGCTATGTAGTGTAACATGTAGGGGATATGTACTGTATTGATGTAGTGCAGTAATGTAGTGCAGCATGTAGGAGCGATGTAGTGTAGTTATGTAGTGCAGTGATGTAGCATACTGTATTGATGTAGTGCAGTTAACTAGTGCAGCATGTAAAGGAGATGTAGTGTAGTGATGTAGTGCAGTGATATCATGTAGTGATGTAGTGCAGTGTATAGGGGCAGGGCCACAACTAGGGGGGCTAAGGGGGCATGTGACCTGGGTGTTGGACTTGAGGGGGTGCTGTGGAGAGTCTGCCAGGAGGCTAGGTTGTTGCTCTTGTGGGTTTGGAGCCACATCCCGGCCTTTAGAGGAACAAAGACACAGTCAGTCTGATATGGTGCCGCTCACAAACCAATCAGTGCTCGCAGACTGGCAGCCATTCAGCAGAGGCTGCCCGTCTGTGAGCTCCAATTGGTTCGCAAGCAGCACCACATTACAATGATGGCAGTACTGACAGTTCCACAGCACAAGGCAGGCCTGTCCCACGCCACCCCGAGCTCACCCACCGCACGGCCCTAGCAGGTAAGATAAGGGAGATAGGGCCTTACTGTGGCTTAATGTAAAAAAGGCCTTACTGTGGCATAATGTGTAAGGGACATTACTGTGGCATAATGTATAAGAGGCATTACTGTGGCATGTATATGGGGCATTACTGTGGTATGAATGTATATGGGGCATTACTGTGGTATAAATGTATAAGGGGCATTACTGTGGCATAATGTATAAGAGGCATTAATGTGGTTTAATGATTAAGGGGCATTACTGTGGAATAATGTGTTATAAGTAGGGGTGTGCACCGGCCACTTTTCGTGTTATGTGTTTTGGTTTTGGATCTTTCTTCGTGTTTTGAATATGGATTGGTTTTGCCAAAACCACCCTTCCGTGTTTTGGGTTCTGGGTTTTGTATCTGTATTTTTTGGAAAAAAAGCATAAAAACAGCTAAAATACAGCATTTGTGGGTTTTTCTGCTCCTATGTTATTATTAACCTCAATAACCTTAATTTCCACTCATTTCCAGTCTATTCTGAACACCTCACACCTCACAATAGTGTTTTTATGTCCAAAAGGTTGCACCAAGGTAGCTGGATGACTATGCTAAGCGACACGAGTGGGCAGCACAAACACGTGGCCCATCTAGGAGTGACACTGCAGTGGCAGACAGGATGGCAGTTTGAAAAACTAGGCCCCAAACAGTACATAATGCAAAGAAAAAAAAAGAGGTGCAAGATGGAATTGTCCTTGGGCCCTCCCACCCACCCTTTTGTTGTATAAACAGGACATGCACACTTAAACAAACCAATCATTTCAGCCCCAGGGTCTGCCACACGACTGTGGCTGAAATGTTTGGTTCATTTGGGCACCCATAAAACAAGCTGGCAATTAATCTGTCCCTGCACAAACTGGCTCTACAGAGGCAAGATGTCATCCTCATCCTCCTCATACACTGATTCCTCACCCTCTTCAGTGTTGTGTACATCCTCATCCTCACAGAGTATTAATTCATCCCTGCTGGAATCCACCACCACAGGTCCCTCTGTACGTTCTGGAGGCTGGTCTCCCTGGAAGAGTTGATAATTCATTTTTATGAACATCATCTTCTCCACATTTTGTGGCAGCAACCTCCTACGCCTTTCGCTGACAAGGTTCCCGGCTGCACTAACCACTCTTTCGGAGTACACACTGGAGGGGGGGGGCAACTCAGGTAAAATAGAGCCAGTTTGTACAGGGGCTTCCAAATTGCCTCTTTTTCCTGCCAGTACAGGTACGGACTGTCGGACATGCCTACTTGGATGCTGTCGCCGATGTAATCCTCCACCATTCTGTCAATGGTGACAGTATCATATGCAGTGACAGTAGACATGTCAGAAATTGTTGGCACGTCCTTCAGTCTGGACCAGATGTCCAAACTGGCCCTTGACTTATGACACAGGCGCTTGCTTGGCGCTGTTGCTGTGTTGATGCACGTGCGGCTACTGCACATACATTTCGCACACAAACACAGAATAAAAAGAATTATTTATTTTTTGTGGAGTGCACTTTGGTGGTTACACCACCCTATAACAGACTTATGGGACACAGGCGCAGGCTTGGCGCTGCTCCTTTGTTGATGCACGTACAGTGCATACAATTCACAAACACAGAAAAAAATGTTTTATTTTTGTTTAAGTGCACTTTGGGGGTTACACCACCCTTTAACAGATAGACGCGCGCTTGTCGCTGCTACTTTGAGGATGCAGGTGCGGCTACAGCCCACACAATTCACAAAGACAGAAAAAAAATAATTTTTTATTTTTTGTGGAGTGCACTTTGAGGGTTACACCACCCTTTAACAGACAGATGCACGCTTGTCACTGCTGCTTTGAGGATGCAGGTGCGGCTACTGCGCATACATTTCACACACAATCACAGATAAAAAAAAGAAGATTATTTTATTTTGGTTGGAGCGCACTTTGGGGGTTACACCACTCTAACTGACAGACGCACGCTTGTCGCTGCTGGTTTGAGGATGCAGGTGCGGCTACAGCCCACACAATTCACAAAGACAGAAAAAAAAAGAAGAATTTTTTATTTTTTGTGGAGTGCACTTTGGGGGTTACAGCACCCTTTAACGGACAAGCCATCCGGCTCTTTACTTATGACACAGGTGCAGGCATGGTGCTGCTCCTTTGTTGATGCATGTGCAGCCACAGTGCACACAATTCACAAACACAGAAAATAATTCCTCCACCATTCTGTCAGTGGTGACAGTATCATATGCAGTGACAGTAGACATGTCAGAAATTGACATTGTTGGCATGTCCTTCAGTCCAGACCAGATGTCAAAACCGGCCCTTGACTTATGACGCAGGTGCACGCTTGGCGCTGCTGCTGTGTTGATGCACGTGTGGCTACTGCGCATGCATTTCGCACACAAAGAGAAAAAATAGAATTGTTTATTTTTTGTGGAGTGCACTTTGGGGGTTACACCACCCTTTACAAGACTTATGGGACACAGGCGCATGCTTGGAGCTGCTTTGTTGATGCACGTGCAGCCACAGTGTACACAATTCACAAACACAGAAAATATTTTTTTATTTTGTTTGGAGTGAACTTTGGGGGTTACACCACCCTTTAACAGATGAGCCAGCCGGCTCTTTACTTATGACACAGGCACACGCTTGGCGCTATTTTGTTGATGCACGTGCGGCCACAGTGCACACAATTCACAAACCAAGATTTTTTTTTTTTATTTTGTTTGGAGTGCACTTTGGGGGTTACAGCACCCTTTAATGGACAAGCCAGCTGGCCCTTTACTTATGGGACACAGGCGCACGCTTGGCGTTACTTTGTTGATGCACATGCGGCTACTGCGCACACAATTCACAAACAGAAAAAAAAATATCATTTTGGAGTGCACTTTGGGGGAGCACCCCTGATGCACAGATTGCCCTCTGGACAACACTACAGCACCTCTCTAGGACTACAGCCTTTATGGGACACTGCACAACACAGTCCAGCCAGCCCCTATAGACTTTGGAGTGGACACAGCCCCTATGGACAACTGACTGCACAACACAGCCCACCCAGTCCCTATGACAGCAGCACAACACAGCCAGCCAGTCCCTATGGACAACAGCAGCACAACACAGCACAGTCAGCCCCTATGGACTGAGTGGTCACAGCCCTATAGACAACAGCAGCACAACACAGCCCAGCCAGCCCTAGCTCCCACCCTCCCTCTTCACTGTCCACAGTCAGAGTGAGAAATGGTGCCAACGCGGGGACATTTTATAGAATCCAAAATCACAGAGATCCGGAAGGCGGGATGATGACGTTTTGCCTCAATTTCAGTTCCGAGTCAGGCGGGAAAAGTCGAGCCTGACTCGGATACGACTCGGATCAGGGGGGCTCGGGGGGGTTCAGATTTCAGAAATCTGAACCCACTCATCCCTAGTTATAAGGGTAACACATTATTCCACAGTTTCAGAGGCGTGTATAATTAACAGTCAACGTCATAGTACACGTCACCTGGTTGTATTCACACTGAAGTGATTGCAATGCCTGAAGTAGGGTATAGTCAACCTCAAGCAGTGCGTTTGCTTCTGATAGTACCCGATGTACCAATAATTGCATACACTTTCTGGAGATGACGTACGCAAGTGGGTGTCTTAAGACAGGCTGGTGGGCGTCTACATACACAAAGCGATCGCACACCAAAACATAGTGAGCGTACTTATGCCTTGCCCTGCGTTTGCATGCCTTGACGTCACTTAGCCGAATTTGCCTTCGCTGAGAACAAGTGTACGAATCTAGCGACCAGGTCTGAATCAGGTCCTGAGCCCTGCATGGTATAGCGGATTAATTGCATACATTATTATCACCCGAAGATCATCAAATGCAAAAACTATATGTGCTGCTAATTAGGAGGCACCTCTCAAAATGTATGCATATATTGTATGTCTATTATTATAGTTTGTTTATATTGCTTATATACCGGTAGATGTTTTTAATATATGTGAATATATAATTTTTTAATAAATATAATTCTGATAGCACTTCAGGTTAATTTTTATTTAACATATGACTGTGGTCTTTGATCCTGTTTGAAGTATGAATATCCTGTTAGTCAGATGGGCTCTACAGGATGCAAATGAGCAAGGCATTCAAATAACCTGTCCTCACTGGCCATACATTTACAAAAATTAAACAGTTAACATATACAGTAACTATTTGACCAATAGTTAAATTTATTAATGGAAGATATTTTCCTTTCTACAATGCCATAATAATAATAATAATAATAATAATAATAATAATAATAATAATAATCATAATCTTTAGATAGCACTTTTCTCCAAAAGGACTTAAAGCCAGTAAAGTTTAATAAGCAATTTCCTTAAAATAATGAGAGCATTAAAATTACTGTAGTAGTGATTAGTCATCTGAGGTATGTTTTTTTTTAATAATATCAAATATTAAATGAATATAGTGAAGATAAATGTATTGCACTATGTTAGTAATCAGTGCAATACATTTTATGAATTGATATGATGAAATACATTTTATACAAGTTTTCCAGTTAAAGTAGCTTGTTGTATGTGTATGTGTGTGTAAATAGCAGGGCCGGCACTAGGCTTTGCTGTGCCCAGCTCCATCCTGTGTTGCCGCCCCTTCCCTCCTCTGCTCCCTCCCCTTGAGCTTATATTAGCACACTACCACCAGGAGGGAGGGTGGGTATTTCCTGCGCCCACCAGATACAGTGGCGTAGCGGGCGATAGACCAGCTTGCCTGTGTCTGGAGCCACTACTGGTAAATAGGCAGCATATAAATGGCATCTATATCCTGTAATGTAAGCCCATGTGTTTTACAAACTGAAAGGAAATATTCTACTGAATAACTTCATTGATTAACCACTTAGCTGATGATTATTTTCCCACAAAACCACTCAGAAATTGTATTTTTATTATTTAATAAAGTTTAGACAGGGAACTGCTCCAGGCAGTAGGAAGTTATGGCAAGCTATAAGCGCTGTGGCAAAGAAGACCATTTTATAGGAGTGGACACTCCCAACCCCAATCAATTTTCAATTGTACAGGGAAAAACTCAGGTTAATTTTTATTATGGATTGGGTGGAGGAGTTGTTTGACAAGGAGAAGAAGGTATCTTTCTTTTTCGATACATGGGAAAGTACATTGCAACCTTACCGTCCTTGCACTTGCAAAGATCAGCCAAATAGTGCTTGGAGGGGAACTAAGTTTCCCTCCTTGCGCTGTGATCCCTGGCACATGTGCTCCAGAATGACACTCACACAGCATTCTGGAATGTGATTCCAGCAGTGATGTCAGCTGTCACAGACCACCACATCACATCTGGTGGGTCTGGGTAGTCAGAGGAGATCTATTCTGCACACAGCAGTGCAATGCGACCTTGCCAGCTAATGCAATACTGGCTGTGGTCGCATAACATGAAGCATTGACAGTTAAGTGGTTAAGGGGTCCATTCATTATACTAATTATCGGGGGCTGGAAGGTCCCAGATAATTAGGTATCCAACATGCTTCAAGCAGCAGCAGTGCATACATAGCCACCAGAACAATTCAACATTGCTCCGATGTGAAGACAGCTGTTCCAAAATTCTGCTGTCTCTGTGATGTCCATTAATTCTGCTAATTAATTGATAATTAGCACTGCCGAGTCTGACTGTCTGCGGAAGGCGCTGGACAGGGGTGGAGGGATCCGAAAGGATCACTCTTCGCAACACGGGGCTCCTTCCAACAGGAAGGAACTGCGGTCCAGAGCAAACACCATCTGAAGATGGTGTAAGTTCTAGCAGTCAAACTCTGAAAATATATTCTTTTCACAGTTTGATGAATTTAGGTCCCCATACTAGTTCCACATCAGGGCTGAACGGTAAGCAGGAGATATCTATACAATACTGTTAGAGGTTATGATCTTTGTCAGTTTGTCCACTGCTTCTCTTTTCTTCAGGTTGAATTCATTGTTGGCTAAGCGTTATATTTGTGCAAGTAGATTTTAATTGCAATATGTATTTTCAGTTTCATTTTGTAGACTACACTTTAGCAACACATTCAATTATTTAATGTTTTTGCATAGACACCACAATTCTACTTACAAAGCATTGAAACATGCGGTAAATAATGTTACTTTCGGATGTATAATTATGTAAAGTGCCCATTAGAATCTATAATTTAAACTTTTTTATTATTATGTAACATTATTATATCTTAGGGCCTCATTTAGAATATAAAAACAATGGTCTCTTAAGATAAGTGAAGGGTTCCCATAGCAACAGAAGTGCGTTGATGTCACATGCGAGCCCTTCAACCCAATGTGCTGCCTTTACTGAGCACCTTTCTCTTTATTCTCCAAACAGTAAGGAGGTGCCTCTGAGTGTCTTCTTAGGGAAACTGTGCCATAGACACTCTGAGGTATGCATATACACCACTGTGTCACTACCTCTGGATACTACAAGTTCCACAGCCAACACTGAGTATGTGCAGATGTGTGCTCCAGATACCGCACACCACCTGCAGTAACCCGCTCCTGGCTAGATCTGTTCATAGTAGAGATGAGTGGGTTCAGATCTCAGAGATCCAAACCCACCCGAACTTAGGGGATCCGAGTCAGATCCTAGTCGGCTCGGGTTTTCCCGCCTGACTCGGACCTCAAATGGAGGCAAAACATCATCATCCCACTGTCGGATTGTCACAGGTTTTGGATTGTATAATAGGTTCTGCGATCACCGCCATTTTTCATTCTGACTGTGGAGAGTGAAGAGGGAGAGAGCTGGGAGCTGTACTGCTGTGCTTAGGGGCTGGCTACAGTTGTGTTGTCATTGTCAGTCACTCAGGGGCTGGCTGCTTAATGTCCATAGGGGCTGTCTGTTGTCCATATAGGGGCTGGCTGGCTGTTGTGAGGTTGTCCTGTCCATAGGGGCTGGCTGTTGTCCATAACATAATCCATATAGGGGCTGGCTGGTTGTTGTCCTGTCCATAGTGGCTGGCTGGCTGTAGTCCATAGGGGCTGGCTGTTGTCCATATATATGGGCTGGCTGGCTGTTGTCCTGTACATAGGGGCTGGATGTTGTTGTCCATTAGGGGCTGGCTGTTCTGTTGTGTTGTCCAGAGGGTGTTCTGTCCATCAGGGGTGCTCTTCACCCCCAGTGTGAAAAAATTGAAATATATTTTTTTATTTCTGTGTGTGCATTAGCCACACTTATTATTATCAGCAACGTAGGTGCGCAGGTGTGCTGCCTGTGTCTCATTTATCAAGGGGCTCCTGCCTCATTCAGGGGTGCTTCCCCCCTCCCCCCAGTGTAACAAAAATAAAACCAATTTTTTGTGTGGGTGCATGTTAGCCACACCTGCCATGTGTAAAAATAAAACCAATTGTTTTGTGTGTGCGTGTTAGCCACACCCCCAGTGTGAAAAAATAAAACCAATTTTATTGTGTGTGCATGTTAGGCACACCTGCCATGTGTAAAAATAAAAGCAATTTTTTATGTGTGCATGTTAGCCACACTTATCAGAAATGTAGGTGCGCAGGGGTGCTGTGCTGCCTGTGTCATTTATCAAGAGGCTGCTGCCTCGTTCGGGTGCTCTCCCTCCCAAGTGCCCAAAAAATGTAATTCAATCAATCAATTAAAATCAATCAATCAATGTGTTTTTTTTTTGTGTGTGTGTGCACATTAGCCACACTTATCACCAGCAATGTAGCTGCACAGGGGTGCTGCCTGTATCATTTATCAAGAGGCTGGTGCCTCGTTCGGGTGCTAAAAATGAATGAATTCAATCAATCAATATCAATCAATCAATATGTTTTTTGTGTGTGTGTGCACGTTAGCCACACTTATCACCAGAATGTAGCTGTGCAGGGGTGCTGCCTGTGTCGTTTATCAATAGGCTGCTGCCTCATTTGGGTGCTCTCCCTCCCAAGTGCCTCCAAAAATTAAATCAATCAATCTTTTTTGTGTGTGAGTGTTTGCACATTAGCCACATTTTCAGGGGTGCTGTCTGTGTTGTTTATCAAGAGTCTGGTGCCTCGTTCGGGTGCTCTCCCTCCCAAGTACCCCCCCCAAAATAATTAAATCAATCAATGTGGTTTTTTTTCTGTGTGCGTGTGTGCGCTAGCCATGGCATCACAAATGCCTCTGCTAAGATTTGCATAAACATTTTCAAAGGTGAAAATAGAGGATATGGTTTAAATAATGGAATAAAGCAGCTAAAACTGTGTTGTCTGATTATAGTGTCCCTACTCCCTACCCATGGCCCCTCTACCTGAAATTCAGTGAGTCAGAGGGGCAACTCCATGCAATCGTATTGCAAAGTACAGTTGCTCCTCCTGTAGCCCAGGTTAGAAGATGTGTAGGGGGTGTGGTGATGATATGGACTAAAATGTAGCTCACATCCACTAATGTGGACAATCAATCCCCAATCTTACAGGGAGCGCAGCTGTAATTTATACACAACACAGAATGGGATGACGTTATAGGCTTGGGTGATGGTATAATCTGGGGTGATGCAAACATCATCTTCTTCACACAATATTAATTTGTCCCCGCTGGAATCCACCATTACAGGTGCATCTGTAATTTTTGCACACAATTGACGGTAAAGGTCTTTCTTGTAGAATTTGTAGTTCATTTTGATGGGCATCATCTTTTCCACATTTTGGGGAAGTAGTCTCAGGCCGATCACTGACAAGGTTCCGGGGTGTGCTGAAAACTCTTTCTGGAAGGTGGGCAGCTCAAGTAAAGCAAAGGCAGTTTTGTGTAAGGGTCTCCATATTGCCTCATTTTCCTGTCAGTAGTTCTTTACTTCTCTTCAGATCTGTGTCCGTTTGGAAGAAAAAACAATATCTTCATCCCTTCCGGGATGAAAATTCACTCCCAGCAGCAGGCATGGCCCTCAAGACACAACGTAAGACTTAAACCTTAAATTTTGCATTTGCTACTCTGTTCCACTTGTCCACAATAGCTGCTCTGGTTAATTGGACAGTGGGTACCACAGCAGTTTGAATTGAAGGCCACTAACTAACTATTTTTTTTTTAAATATCCCTGTACAGGTTAGGAAATGCTTTTTCGGAAGGTTTGCAAAGGATTATGTAACAGTCAATTGATTTTTGGAAAGCACTCTTCTGGGATGAAAATCCACTCCTAGGCACAGAAGCAGGCACAGGATTCTCAAGAAAGACACAATGTAAGGCCTTAAATCAGGGGTAACCAACCAAGGTCCTCAAGAGCTGCTAACAGGTCATGTTTTCCAGAACACCTAGCTGGTGCACAGGTGTATTCATTACTCACCAACATATTTGGAAAGATCCACAGGAGGAGCTAATTATTTATTACACTTGTGATTCTGTGAGGAGACCTGGAAAACATTGGTTGGTAGCTCTCAAGGGCCAGGGTTGGCTAGCCCTGCCTTAAATCATAGATTTTATGCTTGTCCACATATCTGTGCTGGTTAAGTGGCACTTTGAGGCCACTAACTAACTATGTTTTTGTTAATGTCCCTGTACAGGTTATGGTAGCATTTCTTTTCACACATGCATTATTCAATTGTCCCTTTCATACAGTACTTTTCTTAATTTGCTCAACAATGCATTGTGGCTTCTTTTCTTCTATACTCCAAAATGAAAGCCCTGATGGCAGGATATATCAAGTATCACATAATGGAAGCAATACATCCTGCCACTTACTGCATGCATACCTGTGTGAATAATGCTGATATGCATGTACAAAAGTGATTACAATTGCAAAGCACAGCTCTTCCATAAAGAGCTGTCCTTTGCGAACAAGGGACTTCTGGGTTGGAGTCCTTCTGCACTAGCTAACGTGCGAGCAATGGGGGTCAATGGGAGGGATCCTAATAGATCTCTCCCAGGGAAGATTGTGGATAGAAGCCCATAGACATCTATTAGGCAACGTATATAGTGTTGCCTACTGGGTACAAAGCTCTGGAAAGTTTTGCTTGGGGAATGCGGTCAAAACTCAGAATAAATACATTTTCTGGTATCCCATCGTGAGCTTTAAAAAGCTGCAGGAAGGAAATTTTAGGTGCATTCCAGTAGATATTACTAGATGGGCTTCAGATGGTTCTATAGGTTTTGCACCTACCGCTTGCTAACATTAATACTTGGTATACAGCATGTGGGCAAAGGAGCAATGTTGATGGTTTCATCTCTTACTACTGCTGTTCATGTTATGTTAAGGTTTTCTGCTAAAAATTATGTTTTTCACAGGAGTGTTAATAGATTACAGAGCCTCTTCTTAGGGCCATATGTAAATATGCAAATTAATTTCTTTGCTTAAGCTTTAAGGATGTTTTGATAATTGTATGTATTGAGGACTAGTTGAAACTTACCTGTATGGGAAAACAGACACTACAAAGGAAAAAATAAATAAATTTAAACAAAGTTACTGTTAGCGATTAATTTAAATATAAAGTAGTCATAGGAATCATTTTTACATTTTACTGATATGTTGTGGGGCTGATTCATGTTGCACTGCAGATGGGGCAGATTTAATATATGCAGCAAAATTTAGATTTGGGAGTGGAGTGTCCAAATCTCCATAAAACCTCTCTCTAAAACTCTCTCACTCTCAACCCATTCAGCTGTGGGACTAGTGAGTGGTGGACCCAGGTGCAAAAATATGCTTTGGGCTCAGCCCAAGGGAATTAGAATTGTAGCATCTTGATTTACACATTCAGTTTGCCCATTTGCCCATTTGCAGTTTGGTGTGCCCCTCCCCCTGTCGGACCCGGCATCCACAAGTGTGTGTGCACTAACACCCGGCCCGGTCCTGTCACCCACGACATCAGGCTGGGTACACATCATCTGATGTGTACTTAGCTTTAAACTGGAGGGAACATAATATTGAAAATAAAAATAACAGTCCACCTCACCTGTCTTTGGTCATCCTCCTTGCTGAATCTAGTGCAAGTTCTTATGATCTGTCCATTCCTTGAAAGTTCACGTAATGGCTAGTACTCTCTGTTTAACACATCAGAGTTTTTTCAGCTGCAAATAATTATTCTAAAAAACAAGGCTTATTATTATTATTATTATTATTAATGGTAAAATACATCTGAATATTAATGCAGCAAAACATAGAGTTAAAGAAATAAAGAGAGCTGAACTCTTAGCTGAAGAGGTCGCTCCTACAACAAAGGATAATAACTTTGAATGGGCTTTTATTGGTGATTTTAACCCACATTTTAAAGAGATTGAATCAGTTTGTATGAAAAATTGGATGATCTTAAAAAGGGACCTGATTTTAGGGAATGAATTACCCGACTTTCCATCTTTTATCTATAGAAGAGCACCATCACTGAAAGACAAACTGTTAGAAAGCTCATTAGAAGAAGCCAAAATGAGCAGTATAAGAAGTGAAGGCTTCCATAGATGTGGGTTATGTTTATTGTGCAGGACAGCCAAGGGCAGTAGAAATTAAAGAGTTCGAGGTGAATGGGGTGACTTACCCCATTAGAAATTTCCTTACCTGTAACTCCAAAAAATTTATTTTGCACCCTTGAATGTAAATGTGGTTTAATATATATTGGCAAGACACGCAGGAACCTGAAAACTCATCTAGCCGAGCATATATATATAATATCAGAAAAGGTTTAGAAACCCACACTGTATCTGCCCATTTTAATCAAAAACATCAATCAAAATAATATAATATTAAATAATTTTGGACCATCCAACAAATTAGACCAACATGGAGATCTAGGGATATTGATGTAAGATTATCTCATTGTGAAATATGATGGATCTATAGATTAAAAACTCTTAGCACCATTGGTTTAAATGGGGATTTTGAACTTAAATGTTTTTTTATTAAATGTTTTTTTTTATGAGGGTTTTATTCTGTCATCTTATGAGAAGTATTTTGGTCTTTTAATATTCATATTTATTCTTTATTTCCCTTTGTATTTTTAATGAATATTTTGAATATATTTTTTATATATCTTTATGTATTTTAACGCAAATGGCCTGCAAACAGCACATGAAACCGGAAATTTGGCGACCATCTTACCTCCAGATAAGATCCATTTGGTCAAAGATACTAAGGAAAAAGTGGAAGAAATAAGAAAGCTATTTCTCTACAGTGTCCTAAGAGAGTAAGGGGTATATTTAGTAAAGTGGGAATTTTTAGAAGTGGAGATGTTGCCCATAGCAACCAATCAAACTCTCACTTTAGTAAATATACCCCTAAGACTTTTACTTTAGTTTAGGTGGACTGGAATGTATGGTGTGGACACTTTGTTTTATATACAAACCACTTTAGCGCCATTTGGATACTATTGTATTAATAGGCAAAACCGAGAAATCTTTTAAGGGTCTTTACATTTCAGGAGAGACCCAATCTCAGATTGCCTGCTGTTCTTCACATTCATAATAAATCATTGGGCAGAGATGAAATAACCAATAAAAGAAACTTGCAGCATCTCAAACAAAAAACGTTCCAATTTCATCTGGGTTGAGTGTGCTGACTTTATGTCTGCTGTAGAAGTCTGCATATAGGTGAGGTCTTTCAGTGCTCGGGACTTGCCTTTTAGCAGATTTAGTGCAGTTTGTAGTAAGGTAAAAACAGTGTGCAGTTTTAAGTGTTGATGGTGCACTGCCATAACTGTTAAGTTTATTTTTGCTGATTCTTTTCTGGAGATACCTGTAAAATTAACCGAAATGGTCTATTTTATAAATACTTACTTCTATTGTATAGTTTACATCTTTGTGAGGCATAGGTTATATAGACCCCTGCCTTCGCCTCTGCATGGCAAATCTAATTCAATCAAACTTAAACCGATTAGAGTGATTTACCTGGACATGAAGGCATTCATCTTTGCACCACCACTTTTTCAGCGGTTTTCGATCCAATAGATTTATTAAAGGCCAAGCCTCAGGAAAACAAAATCCACACTAGCCATGGCTGTGCCCATATTTTTTTACAAGGCAAAAATACAAATTGTAGAATGTACTGACTGCAGTTTGCCAGATTGGTGGAAACCTGCAAAAAATCCTGACTGAAATAAAGAAGTAGTGCTGATAAGTGAGACAACTCAAAGTCATGCGGCTTGAGCTAAATTACCCTTCAGTATTTATAAAAAAAAAAAAATGAAGTGTTAAAAACAAATATATGTTTTCCATTATGTAAAAACTGTGATACTCGGAATTTGAGCTTGGTGTGCTCTCAGGAGCTCATTCAGACCCTCTCGCTAGATGCGTACGCTCGCACGATGCATATGCAAATCCAGGGCACGCCCAGCAAGGCAGGCCATCGCACGGCAAGGCATTAGCATCCCCACTATGTCTTGGCGTGCGATCACTATGTGTATGCAGATGCCCACCAGCCATTCATAAGACGACCACTTGTGCACGTAATCTCCTGGAAGTGCATGAAAACATTGGTACATCAAGCACCATTGGATGCGATTGCAGCGCTTGAGGTTGACTATACAATGCCGCAAGCACTGCGATCACTTCAGTGTGAAATCCCGCCAAGTGATGTGTACTATGATGCTGCCTTTTAAATATGCATGTCCCTGAAATGGCATTGCAACACTCAGGCACTCCTCCACTCCCCCGTCACTAGTGGTCTGCCCTGTCACCACCCACAAATGGCCTCTCCTGTCACTCTTTCTGCTGGGCTGTCCATGCTGGGCGAGCGAAGACTTCCCGATCTTTCACAGTGGTTTGCGCATGCGCATTGCGATGCATATGCATGCGCACAATGCAAACCATCGGCAGCTACGAGCAAACGCATCCGAGCGAGAGGGTCTGAATGAGTTCCTTAGTGCAATAGTACCACTAATGTATGCTGTGGAACTGACTTTTATGCAGTCAAAACCTGCAATATTACACCGTACATACAAACATAAACAATTAGCAGACTAATCTTACACAACAAGCATGTTACAGTATATTGTATATTGTTCCACTTGAGTTACATTAAGTGGTATACTCTGTTTGCATGAAAATTAAAAACATGAAATACAAGAGCACAACTGACACAAATAATCAATAGGTTAAAATTAGCTATCTGATTATTCACAGTTAACATTCAAATTACATGTAATCAACTTTTTTATACACAGCAAGGTTACAGATATTGTTTAGAGTTAGGTTTTGGGTAAGGTGACAGGGGCATATCTATAATGGGTGCAGGTATGCGGTGCACACGGCCCCATACCCCACACCCTGCACCCATTTTTTGACTACTTACCTCTCCGGAGTCCTGTGTTGGTGGCAGCAGCCCTACAGAAATCACTGGGGGAATGGCATAGTGACATTTTCCCAGCATTTTGCCCATGCACAGTAGGAAAATCACCAGGAAAATGGCTGTCGTGTAATTTCCCCAGAGACCTGCACTTGTGCAGTAGTCTATGACACAGTCCTAGAGTCTACTTGTGCTCCTTGTGATCAGAGTCTACTGTATCAGCTCACTGCCAGGATAGGAGGAGGGAGCCATGGATGTAAACTGCACACTGACTCCCTCCTGTCTTAAGATGCCCCTGTAAGGTGAACAATTTCTTAAAAGTGGGCTCTTTAACATCTTCTGCATGTGCTGTGCCAGAAGTCACTTGTAACTGAATGTCACACAAACTCGCACTCTTAAACTGGATACACACTGACAGATATATTGGACGATCAATTGATCGGCCCTTATATCTGGATCCCATTGGCCACTGTGTACCAGTGATATGTCTGTGAACAACGTCATTCACAGACATACTGCATTGGCTGTGCTGCACAGCTGATGGCAGATATATCTGCAGATATACAGTATCTGTCCATTGGGCAGTGTGTATGGGCAGTCTGATGACTGCCCATACACATGCAGCAGAGGCCATGGTGAGGGGGGCGGACATGCCCCCTGGCCAGCGGGACCCATGCCCAGAAGCAGATGATGGTCATTCAGTGTGTATGAACAACCATAATCTACAGATAACTCGATCTGCAGATATATCTGTGCAGTGTCTACTCACCTTTAGTAAAATGAGCAGCAGCTAAAACGTTAAAAAACACAAATTGCATTTGCATTTATGCTAAGCTTAGAAATTGAAGATTAGTGATAACAAAATCAATATTGTTAGAAAAATAAAGTACATTTTAACTTTTTACAATGTCAATAGACAGACAGTAATGTTGCGTGACAGCAAGAAGTGCAGTAGAGTCTACAGGTCTTGTTTCCATTGATAAAGTCACTGGAGACCTCTTGACAGTACATTCACTGTAGCAAAAAAAGATTGTGCTACAGTATGGACGTCTACAGTAGGTTTGAAGTGGAAAAGCTAACTCCTGTTCTTCCAAATAGCTCATTTATACATCCTCTAGAGAGCAGCTAGAACTCTGACTTGCAAGGAAGAAACATTTTACCAATGCATACAATTATACAATGTCTTGCACATTCATGCTTGTCAGAGTTGTTTTAATAAATGGACAAAAGAGGGAATTGTTCTGACCTTAAAATCTGCCAATAATGGAGCCTGGATTGTAGAGACCCAAAGAGCTTCTATCTCAGCTCCCTGGTTTTATGATAAAATAAGAACCACTTGTTAAAAAAATATATCGTAATCTATTTATATTTCAAATTTAAGATAAAAATTTCTAGTCAATAAAACCTTACATTTAAAGCCTAAATACAAAATGCTATGCTCCAATCCCATTAGCCAAAATCTGAAACTAGTGTACGAGTATAAAGCTTTAAACAAATTAAAAAACTATACTGTGGGCCTGATTCAGAGATGGTCGGTATTGCATCTTTGTACGCAGCGGCTGTGCTAAAATAGGCAAAAGCAGCAGCAGGCAAAGATGCAGCATCTGATCATCTGCATGAACATTTATCATTTGAGTAACTCTCAAGTTAATTGGGATGGCCGGAGTTTCCATGCTGTCGGAGCCAGTGAAGCTGCGTCGGAAGAAGCAGACCCTAGCCCCGTTACACCTACAAAATGGGGCTGAAACGCTCCCCTTCATTGCCCTCTCCCCATCCCAAATGGATGCAGACTGTAACTCACTTGACACCTGCAGCAAAACTGCATCTGACAACGCAGGACCCTAATCTGAGGGTTGCACCACAATTTTGTATGTACAGAGTCACAGTAGCAGATTTAGATGCACGGTATGATTCAGAGACAGGCAAAAGGCTGATATTTTTGGAGATTGAGCGATTGTTTGTTATTGTGCATACATGAATGTCTCACTGCGCACGTGCTGCAAATGCTTTGCAATAACTCTAGTACATAGGAATCACTCGCAAAGTGGGCCAGTGTTTGGGGGTTGTAACTGGGGGGGGGGTTAGAAAACCGCAGGTGTGTCTGATAGTTTAAACGTTTCATGGGCATGCAAAAATCAGTCATTGCGATTGCGTTTGGAGTATGAGAGTCCTCTGCATGTCAGAAGAGCTGCAGTGTTTGTGGCTGGTCAGCCTTTACTTACATGGTACGTCGCTAGTACCGGTGTTTATGCTGTTGTATGGTGTTGGACGGATATGAGAGGGCAGCAGTGGACATCCTTATGGTTAGCTATGCTTTGGAAGGCATTACCGTATATTAGCAACCGTGATCCGTAAGAGTGTAGTTGCAATTGCATTAGAGCAAATCTCTGAAACAGGTGCTTTTTGCGGATGGCTTGAATTTTGGCTTGTGCATGTTAGATGAAATATCAGTTTTTGAAGTACATTTTAGGTTTTGTAGAGACCTCTTTTTTTTGAGGCTTCCAAATACATATTAGTCATTCACATCACTTCCTGCCCCAGTGGAACTTACAATCTATGGTCCTGATTCAGATTTAGGAATAGAGTAAGATATAGCAACTAATTGTTCATCTTTGTAAAACCATTCTGCCCTGTAGGTGGGGGCAGATTATAAAGTGCAGAGAGATTTCGATTTGGAAAGCGTGTGTCTGAAATAAAATCTAAATTGCAGTGTAAAAATAAAGATGTCCAGCATTTGTGGGCTACATGCAAAAGCAGCCAGTATTTACCCTGCTTCAAAAAAAATGTATGTATTTGCACCCCTTGCATGGCGATATGGTTTGTCCAGGTACACAGTTAAGGCCCCCATACATCAGAGACAGATCGCTGCAATGCAGAGATTCAGGATGCCGGGTTGGTAGATCGGTGAAATCCAACATGTTGGATTTCACAGATTTGCCGATCACAATCAAAAAACTATTGTGATTGACAGATCGGTGAAATTTAACATGTAGAATTTCACTGATCCTGTGACGGATCGCAGAACATCGATGTCCGCCAGTCGGCATCTCTGACCAGTGGATTGGCGTTTCCGATCCGATCACAGGATCACAGCAATCCATCTCTGATGTATGGGGGCCTTTACTTGCTATTTCTATTCCCAAATCACACTACAGGCATAGACTATGAATTGAGAAGTAAATAATTGATAGCGCCAAATGCCTGTACCAGACAGAGGAGACACATCAACCAGAGTATAAAATAGGCGGTTTTTGTTGTTGTTGTTTTAAACTATATGTAGTGTTAAGTCTTCTAGATATAAAATATAAGTTTCAATAAGCAAATACACAGTATAAAATATCTAGAATTACCTAACGAACTAAATTGACTTATCTATAAACGTGCGTAAAATTAAATACATTAAAAGCAAATGCATATAAGATGTCACTGTTCCATAATCTTATCAAATAAAGGGAGAGAACAAAGTATTAGAAATAATTGTCCTTGCCTTTTAAAACACTGCAACAGCAGTGTTCCAATCTTGTGTATGGGACAATATAGCTTGCACTCCGAGTCAATATTAACTCAGGGAGGATATGTTACAAAGTTGCATAAACATAGAGCCATCTTTACCAGCAAATTAAACGGATAGTTCCAACAGTCACCTTGCTTAGCTGGGGCTCTGATAAATCTGTAAGCCTTGTGCACTGCAGCTTCAGTGAAGAGAGCTCCTGGGTGGGTGTTAGATACTGCTGCTTAAGGTAATACACCCACCCAGTAGGCTGTCACAGTCATGCAATCTTTAGTTTGACCAGTTCCGTTTGTCTACATATCTGTAGTTAAGTGGATAGTCAGTACAATGGAATCTTTTAGGCAAATACTTTTTGTTTAACCACTTAACTGACGAATTCTTTTTCCAAAAACCACTCCAAAATTGTTGGTTTCTTTTATGATTGAATTAGGTCAAAAACATAATTTTAAACTTATCCATCACTATTTTATTTGCAAATTTTTTTTTTTAAAACACAGTAAACCATAAAAATAGGGACTTTTATGTTATACTGTAGTGATGGCCATTGACAACTGTACCATCAATGGTTCAACCATCGTTAGAAACCATTAATTGTTTAGCGATTGGTCGAGGAGATTTATGTAGACCACATCTGCTGATGTTTCCTAAACATCGATTGAGGGTTGCCATCGATGGTGCAACATTGATGGCCACCAGCAATGGCAAACCACTTGTTTTCAGTCAGACCATCGATGGTTTGCATTGCCATCCCTAATCAGAGGCTCTGCGATATATATACATACACATACATCTATACATATACATATATATATAAACGCATATATATATATACACATTTATGCATATATATATATATATATATATGCATATGTATACATATATATATATATATATATATACACACACTATTGTGGCCCTTATGAAAACTTGCATCATGGGGACGAGGAGGAGGAGGAGCTGAGGCTGGGGTGGGAGTGTGAGGGGCGCTGCTGGGCTGCCTGGGTACATAGAAGCAGCAGCCAGAGTCGCAGCTGCAGCTTCCTGTACATTGTAGTTCCAGAGCCACAGTGGGAGCGTGTCCCGCTGGTGGCCCGGATACAGAGCAGCAGCGGCGGCTACCAGAGCCGTTGCTGCTCCTCCTCCGTTACATAGTGATTACCTAGTGATCACTGTAGGGCCGGAGCCGCAGCGGGAGGTTCTCCCGCTGTTGGCCCGGGTACAGAGCAGCAGCGGCGGCTACCAGAGCCGTGGCTGCTGGGGCCGGCTGCCTGATCAAAGCTGGCCACAGTGATTGGGTCACAGCAACAGCTGCGGCTACATGAGCCGTGGCTGCTGCTTCAATGACAGTGCCCCGGGAGGGGGTTGCCGACGGTGCCCGATCACTGTGGCCAGCAGTGATCGGGACACGCTATTAAGGCAAACATGCTTGCAGAGGGACCAGAAGGTCCCTCTGATGTAGGCGGCTGTGGGAAGATTAGCTTCTCACAGTAAAGATGAGGAATTGCTGCTCTGGCAAAATAGAATGAAGACGGAATTTCGTAGTGTAGACAGGTGACATCAACTAATCAGCTGAAACCAGATGTCAGATATTGGATGCAAATCTAATGCTAACATCGCGTCAGTGTTGAGAAGTGCAACAGTATATGCAGATGTCATAGTTGGTAGTTGGGTGAAACTACTAGTCTTCTTGGAGGAGGTTAATGCTGGTGCTGATGATGTTGGTGGTGGAGATTGCGTGTGCTGGTATCTATCCATACTGCTGGTAGCTGATGCTGGACTGCTTGTAATATATGATTTTCCTAAGTTTGATAAACTACTTAAATGAGCTTGCTGCAAATGATGTAACAGTGATGAGGTGCCTAGATGGTAATGTCCCTACTTTTACTTACTTTGGTACCACACATGCTATAGATACCTTGACAAATGTTTTCAAGATTTGGATAAAGATTGTTCCACATGGAAGAGATGTCTTTTTTGGTCTTTTGCCCAGGCAATGCTCTTCTTATCATTGGCATGAAGTGCTTCCACTGATGACTGACTTACTTCATAACAAACAACATCTTTCTCCTGAATTTTAACAATTTGTTCTTGTCAAACACATTCATCATCAATCAACATCATCATCATCATTGTTGTCATCATCATGTGTCAGATACACAATAATCCCCTCATCCCTCTGTTGCATATTTACAACTTTCAAAGTAGCATCTTCAATTTCTTTATCTAAACCATTATCATCATTACTTTTACTACTACTCATCCTCACATTTGCAGATGGTTTAAAATTAGTGAAAGGAGACTTCTCTAGGATTGCAGTGTCAGAAATGTCAGACTCACACATATTACTCATGGACACCATTAGACTCTCCTAAGAAATCTGTAAAGTTTGTGAACACATAATTTGCTATACAGCCTTAGTGTTCTTTTTGTATACTGATTTGCCTGTTTTAGAGGTGACACATCTAGATCTAGACTCAGAGTAAGAAGGTGGTCCATATGAGGTTACAGAAGATGCCTGACTGTGTTTGGCCCTGGTTTCCACAATAGACATTCTAGTGCATAAAAGGGCAATAGCAGGACCTCCACTCTCAAATAAAGATCATGATCTGAGGATTTCCTTGCCACTGCATGTCTTGTATGGCAAGTTGGCAATTTTACATTTTTCGGCAGTCATTTTTTAGTTAGAGGTGATGTTTTCTTAAAGATTGTCATATATTGTTCAGTTTGGAATGCAATTTCTTACACATTCTTCTTCTCACTTGACCTCTTTTAAAAGTAGATATTGAAGAAGTAATATGACTGAAAGCACTAGTACTAAGATGCTCCCGTTCTTGTAAAAAAAATTTTTTTTCAACTTTTATTATTTAAGGGTGCAGCTGACGAGGCCCCAACACCCAGCAAGAACAGTATTTTACCTTGCCTCTCAAAAACACACATTCTTCACTTAAATGATCTAAGTTGAATTAAAAGACGTCATATTTGGGGTGCAGCTCACCCAGACACAGCACAGTATTTTGTTGTCAGCTAAGCTTGCAATCATAGTACTGTCTTAGCCCCTAATGCACAAGATATACAGTAGATACCCTTTAATGTATATACAGTAAGTGCAGCTTAGACTCTCAAATACAAGCAAGTCCTGTGTAGATTGCTAGCTATTGTGCCTATCCCTTTATCTCCCCTTGACATTTGAATAATTTAAAAGTTTGTGCTTTTCTGACCACTAAGACACAACACTGAGCAGCAAACTAGACCTATGGTCAGCTAAGCTTGAATTCTTCTTACAGTACTGTCTGTGCCCTCATACACAATATACAAATACTGCAGTGTATATAGAGATACCATTGTAAAAAAAAAGTGCAACTCACTTCAACAAACAGGACAGAAACCTCCTGTGGAGCAGAAGGGCAGATTGCTTGCTAGTGTCTGTCTCTCACAGGCACACAGATTAAAGATGCCAACTTTTTTTCCAACCACCTGCAACTTTCTCTAATAACAACTATTGCACCACAGCTACAGCCCACAACACTCTCCATGCACTCTCCTGTGTTAAATGGCATTTTAAATCATGAGGAAGAAACTTATATGCAATACAAAACGTGTGAGATCAGAGATTTATGGGAATAGGAAGTTTTGCATAATATTGAGAATCATATTTAGTGGGAGGCAGTAGCGGAACTAGAGAGTGGTGGGCCCAGGTACAAGAATATTGTTTGCCCCCTGCCCATTCCTGGCACCTCACCCATTCTTGGCACCCTGCATCCCAACATTTTCTCACCACCCCTCACTCCCCCCCAGTAATTAAATCCAGTGTCTGTCCTGCTGCCCAGCCTTGTTTTTTCACCACCACTCCCTGCCCCCCCAGTCAGTAAATCCAGTTTGTCCAGCCCCAGTGTGTCAGCCTTATTCTCTCCCCCAGCCCCAGCATGTCAGCCTCATTCACCCTCCATCCCCAGTGTGTCTCTGCTTTGTTCTTCCCCCAAGTGTGTGTCCCAGCCCGAGTGTGTCAGCCTCTTTCTCCCCAGCCCCAGTATGTGTCAGCCTCTTTCCCCCCAGCATGTGTCTCAGCCTCTTCCCCCCCAGCCCCAGCATGTGTGTCAGCCTCTTTCCCCCAGCCCCAGAATGTCAGCCTCTTTTCCTCCCAGCCCCAGCATGTGTCAGCCTCTTCCCCCCCAGCCCCAGCATGTGTGTCAGCCTCTTTCCACCCAGCCCAAGCATGTATGTCAGCCTCTTTCCCCCCAGCCCAAGCGTGTATGTCAGCCTCTTTCCCCCCCAGCCCCAGTGTGTGTGTCAGCCTCTTTCCCCCCCAGCCCCAGCATGTGTGTCAGCCTCTTTCCCCCCAGCCCCAGTGTGTGTCAGCCTTTCCCCCCCAGCCCCAGTGTGTGTCAGCCTTTCCCCCCCAGCCCCAGTGTGTGTCAGGCTCTTTTTCCCCCAGCCCTAGCATGTGTGTCAGCCTCTTTCCCCCCCAGCCCCAGTGTGTGTCAGCCTTTCCCCCCCCCAGCCCCAGTGTGTGTCAGGCTCTTTCCCCCCAGCCCCAGCATGTGTGTCAGCCTCTTTCCCCCCAGCCCCAGTGTGTGTCTCAGCCTCTATCCCCCCCAACCCCAGTGTGTGTCAGCCTCTTTCCCCACCAGCCCCACCATGTGTCTCAGCCTCTTTCCCCCCAGCCCCAGTTTGTGTCAGCCTCTTTCCCCCCCAGCCCCAGCAAGTGTGTCAGCTTCTTTCCCCCCCAGCCCCAGCTTGTGTCTCAGCCTCTTTCCCCCCCCAGCCCCAGTTTGTGTCTCAGCCTCTTTCCTCCCCAGCATGTGTCTCAGCCTTTTTCCCCCATACCACCACCACCTACCTTATTTCCTTCTTCCTCTTCTGCTCCTCTCGATCCATGGCTCCTCTTGATCCTCATACTCCAGCAGCCCGGCCCCTTGTTATGACATGATGCATGTGACGTCATGATGTCACGCGCGTCATGTCATAACCAGGGGTCGTGCCGCAGCATGTGTCTGTCATATTGGAGCTGTAGCAGCCGAAGTGGGCCGGCTCCGGCTCCAACTATTTACTTAATGGGGACCAGGTCGGCGGGAAGCTGTGCTGTCGGATGCAGGTGGCCATAGGTCCCTGCACTACAGTGGGCCCTGGTGCAAGGCACCGGCTGAACCACTGCTAGTTCTGCTCCTGGCGGGAGGACCCAAGCTGGGACTTGGTTCTACTTGGAAACCTCAAATTCAGTTCTTTTGAATGCCTCAGAATCCAAACCACTCATCTCTCTTAGAATCTGATCCCAAAATGCATCCATCTCTACATCAGCTTCAGTAAGTCATCTTATGACACTTTTCGCAATTTCGATGCAGATATTTTTCTATACTCATTATAGTTGCACTTTTAGGGCACAAAACTCTGACTACTTATTTTCTGAGAGTCAAAGTGCTAATTCTGCTCTTAATAAATGACCTTGACAGTCTTTACCTTGGTTTATAATTTTGCCTAATAAATTTACATTTTTATTATACATTAGTTTTGCTCATATTCCGAGGAGCAACCAACAGATGTTGACTATAAAGATGAAGTGCAAATCATTTTGTACATTCAACTGAATGATTTTTATGCGTGGCAAGCTATAAAAACAACAATTACAGCCAAGGAAAAATAAATGCTACATTGAAAAGATCTTGAAATAAGGTTCAATCATAGTTATAAATCTTAGGTTATAGTATAATATACCAGGATGACATTAACAGGTGATATAGTATAACAAATGTAATTAAAGGATTTAGATATCTCTTTCAGGAGTAAAACTTTTGTAATACATTTCAGACCATAGAAAGGGAATACGTTACATAAAATGCATGTGTTATAAAAATTAGTAATAACTATTAAAAAGGACAGATTCCTGGAATTAAAAGGCTATGTAGCTGGCACTCAGATTTAGATTAAATAACTTTGAGCAATTAAAAACCACAGGTGTACTTATTAGGGCTCATAAAAGCTTCATTTGATTGTAAAATATGCATAAACACCCTGATGAATCATAGTGACCCATTTCCATCACATATACGTTTAACAAATCTTAGCATTAAGATAACATTAATAATGACAGACAACATGAGTTTGTCTGAAAATGTAAAATTTTTATTGACAACACAGAATAAAGTAGGGTGGTGTAGCAAAGAAATGCAATGGGAAATACAACCATGCCATTCATCCTCAAACATTTGTGAACAATTCCCTTTAATATTTTGAATGATGAACCTACCTCACCAGGTAGTGTTGCAAATTCCTGGTAGGGTGGTATCAGCATAGCACACCGAAATAATGCAAATTATTAAGAACAGCAAAGCTTCCTTCTTTACCCCCACAGTAATTCTTATTTTAAAAATCGCTGCAGCACTGACACCATATAGTCTTATGGAAGGACAATAAGTTTCCCAAGGGCATTACCCCTGAGATGTATCCTGAGTACTCTACAGTAGCAACACCAAAATACCTCACTAACCCTCTCTACCTCTGAGCCATTTAAAAATAGGGGTCGAGGGGCAATTTTCCTAGTCCTCCTAATATCAACCAGCACCTCCTTGGTGTTCTTACTATTCTGGAGCAACTTATTATCCTCACCCCACTTTACAAGTTGATCCACATCTACCATATAACTGTCCTCATCCGAATCACTGATCAAACCCACTACAGATTGAGTCTCCCATATCCAAAATGCTTGGGACCAGGAGTATTTTGGATAATGGAATATTTCGTATTTTGGAATAATTGCATATCATAATGAAATATCTTGGGAATGGGACCCCAATATACACACAGAATGCATTTATGTGTTATATACACCTTATACACACAGCCTGCAGGTAATTTTATACAATATTTGCAATAATTTTGTGGCTCAAGCAAAGTTTGTGTACATACATTCAATTTATTTATGTTTCATACACACCTTATACACAAAGCCTGAAGGTAATTTTATACAATATTTGTAATAATTTGTGCCTTAGACAAAGTTTGTGTACATTGAACCATCAAAAATCAAAGATTTCATTATCTCAGTCATGCCAAAATTATTCCATATTTCAGAATATTCCATATTTCTGAATATTTGCATATGGGAGACTCAATCTGTATTGTGGTGTCATCTGCAAATTGCTGTGGTGTCATCTGAAAATTACAGGTACGATTGTGGATTTTACTGGACAAGGGGACAGACCAGCACAATGGTAAGTATGTAGTGTGAGTGTGGGTGAATGTGAGTGAATGATTCAGTGAGGGGATGTGTAATAAAATATTACAAACTAAGGTGTGTGTCCTATAATTTTTCTTTTACAGGAAGAATAGAGACACCAGTGGGCCCTTAATGCCCCACATGTTAGTAATTGTAGTTCCACACACAAGTAATGCATATGGGAAGGGCTTGCTGGGACCTTTAATCCCCCTGCAAAAGATAATATTACAAGACAATAGCAACAGCAACCAGGCGCTAATGAATATAAATAATTAATAAATTATCTGTATAATATGTAAAAAGCTGCTACCCAATTATCAGCTTCTAATCTTACTGATTGGAAATATGCAGGAAATATATATGGGGTTTATCAGAACACTGTTCACCTCTGAGTGGGCTTATATAAAGTTTAGGATCACATTTTTAAGATAATACAATTTATTAAAATCATGCATAAAGAAACAAATAACAAATATTATATCAGCAACTATATAGCTATACTCAGGTATCCCACGCAATTGGTTACATTGATAACATGTGTGGAAAATCAGACAAAGTTCCACTTAATTGAGTAATTGGCATGCCTTTTAAGAAATTATGTTTTATCCAGGAAAGAGGATTTCCACCTCTAACTTCATTAGTAATTACTAATAGCAAATGTCACAATAGCACAAAACATGATCAAATACTCCATCAGAAAACATGATTCAGCAAAACATGAACCTTGGCAAATTCAAGTAATTCAGTTGACAAAACTTTCTCATGTCCCTGTGATGCTGAGCATGTTTAAACTCAGGCAAACTCAGGTAAGACACAATTCTTATTAAATTTAACCCTTTTGTGTCTAGAAGAGGTAACAAATGTAAAACAGGCAAATCATTGCAGAAAAACCCATGAAGGTTGAAGAAGAAACTGTGTGTTCAGAAACGTCACAAGTCCTTGAGGAGAGTTTAATGGTGTAGACAAGTGCTATGTGTGAGTCTGACATTTCTGATACTGTACTCATAGAGAAGCCCCCTTCTACCACTTCTGCCCACTCTGCAAATGTAGAGATGATCAGCGCAAGTGAAGACAGTGACATAGAAATTGACGATGCTACTGCGTTAGTGCAACAAGATGAGGAAGATATTTGTGTAGCTGATGCAGTTAATGAGGATTACAGAAACAACACCAAACTGATGCACTTATACACATGTACACCCCTATGTCATTTAGAGCAGCTGATACTTTTGAGGGAACCTGAATACCCTCAAAGAAAGAAAAGCAAAATATAAAATATAGTGTATGCGCTATTAAACAGCATGCAATACAAAAATAAATACATTTCCCAAGAGCTGTATTAAGTAACATACAAATGCACTTTAAGTCAACAGTTCAAAGATAGGTCTGTATCTTTTAAAAGATCACATACCCCTAGAGAGAATAGTCCTAATGCCTCCTATTTAGAAAAAATACATCAGATGGATAATATTACTAGAGCCAAACATTTTGAAAAATCTAATGATATTGATTCAGAGGTAGTTAGATTTAAAACACTAACCTTTAATAAAAACAAACCGTTTTTTTGGTCCAATCGGGGGAGAGATCACAATCCTAAAATGACTCCCAAATGGAGGTTACAAAACAGATATGCTCCTCTACAAAGAGAAACTCCAAAAATAGGAAGCTCAGAAATAGAGGAGTACAAGGAGAACAATTGGTTTCAAAAAGGAAAAAATCCAAGAAACTTTTGAAATCCTCCTTCCCTCGTGGGCTCTATAATCTTTTATCTACAAATTAACAGAGTCAAATTGATTTACTTACTAGAGGCCTCAAATTTGCTCCTTCATCGAAGCTATTTTTTTTTAGCTTTTTGTGGAATTGAATAGATTTGTTTGCAATATGTGCTGAAAAAAATATTTTGCTAAAAAAAATTGAAACAGGCTCATATTGAGTCACATACTATATTATTAGATACTGATATGTTCGCTTTAGATACTCTAGAGACTCTTCTATAAGAACAAGTTCGAAATAGTTTAATTTCTATATATGATTCCAACACTACTAAATTAATTTCTAAATGTACTAATAAATCTCAATTTAAGAGCTCTAGTATAGATGTGTTTTATAAACAAACATTAGATGAATTTAGGAGATTTTGTGAGAGGGAGCACCATCTCTTTAAATATTAACATAATCTTCCTCCTAATGAAAGATTGACAATGAAAGAGCTGACTTCTGATCCAAATATTATTCTTAAATTAGCAGACAAGTGAGGTGCAGTGGTAGTCCAGAATACCATTGGTTATTTACAGGAAGCAGAGAAACAATATGTTTTATATGGTTCTTACATCTGATCTGACTATAACCTATACTAAGGAGCTAAGGGGCTCTTCTAGATAGAGCTGTTTCTAATTAAGTCATTTCAAGGAAAGAATTAGATTTTTTGTTTTCTTTGCACCCCATCACTCCCACATACTACCACCATCTCAAAATACACAACACTCTCTCACCCCCCAGGTTGACCAATCATTGCTGGTGTTGAGTCCCTCACAGCTAACCTTTCTTTGTATGTTAATCACTTCTTACAGCCTTATTGTTGTTTCTCTGAGATCCTATCTTAGGGACACTACTGATTTTTTTAACTCTATATCTACAATTAAGTGGAAAGCACAATATAATTTTTTTTAATATTGTGACATTAGTTCACTTTACACAAAAATACCCCACAAGGGTGGGATTAAAGCAGTGGGGGATTTCTTTCTGATTAATGAATGGATCTCAGGGGATCACCATAAGTTTATCTTTCTTCTAAATATTTTATTCTCACACACAATCACTTTTTATTTAATCACCATCACTATTTACAATGCACTGGTACAACTATGGGGACTAGGTTTGTGCTGAGTTTTGTAATCCTATATATAGGTTGCCTTGAGGAGGGGCTTACTTGGGGTGGACGATTTGGCACAAACCTAGTGCTCTATAAATGCTAAACTGATTACCTTTTTTATATTTGGGATGGGGATGATGATTCAAATTTGGAATTTATGGATAATTTAAATCATAACACTTTTAATCTTACTTTTGCTGGTTCTTTTCATTCTACAACTATTACCTTCCTTGATATTAGACTAATAATTCAAGATAACAATATTAAAACCTGTACATATCAAAAAGATGTTGATACTAATAATTATATTGGTTAGAAGTGGTTAGAGAACATTCCATCTGGTCAGTATAGATGCATTCGTCGTAATTGTTCATCAAAGGATATTTTTAGACAATAAGCCTCATCTACTGTATCACTCAATTTTTTTAAGAAAATAGTTATGCAAAATCCCTATTATAAGAGGCTTTTTAGTCTATGACTGAAATTGATAGGACATCTCTCTTGCTTCCTCAAAAACAAGATTCATTGAATTTGCATATAGATGGCTCTAGTGCTTTTATCTCTAAATATAATTGTTGTTCAAATAAGTTCAAATAGATTTTTTTAAATAATTACAACATTCTACATTTGGATCCAATGCTTAAGACTGAATTAGAT
Source organism: Taudactylus pleione (assembly GCA_031769625.1). Classification (NCBI taxonomy): domain Eukaryota; kingdom Metazoa; phylum Chordata; class Amphibia; order Anura; family Myobatrachidae; genus Taudactylus; species Taudactylus pleione. The sequence continues at coordinate 5,440,845 of JAUIMM010000916.1, read as the reverse complement.
TCTAAACCCACTAGAATTTATAAAAGGGCTCAGAATCTGAAGCATTTCTGGCACCTACTTTTTTTTAATAATAAACAAACTATCTAAAACTATATCTGAACAGTCTTTTCGGTATACAGGATGTAATTAGTGTGGACATACTCACTGTATTACTTGTAGTTTATTGGACATAAGAAGCAGAACTTTTCATCTAAATATACAGATGCTGTTTTTCTATTAAAACATATATATTAACTGTATGAGTACATATGTAATATATTTACTACAGTGTATATGTACTGCAGTCTGCAATATATTGGTCGTACCACAACATTTTTAAAAGTTTGATTTTTAGAACACCGTCCAAATTTTTTATTAAAATATGATCTTTACAGGTAGTTATATATATATATATATATAACTATTATGTATATATTATATAACTATAACTATTATATATATATATATATATATATTATATATTATATATATATTGTGATTAGCTGATTTTATATTAATATAATTTAGTCCATCATTTTTGTATACTTTGTCTAGGGTAGATTTGGCTAATTTTTATATTTTTACATATATGATTGGTTTTATCTTTCTGTTAACATTTACAATTATATATAATTTTTGAGACATATATATTTTTTGTGTACAATAATTTCTATTTTTATTTGGTCTCCAAGTTTCTTTTTCATCCCAGGAGCTGTATTTGTTCTTAATTATTCCACGCTTACTAAAACAGGTGTATTAATTATTTCTGTTATGATTGGCCACCACTAGTATTTAATGAGAACTCTTGAGGGTTAACCTATCATTTTGAAAAAACCTCTGCAAAGGAAGTGAAATGTGTCAAGGTTGTTACCTAACAGATGTTGATTTGGAGATTATTAAGTTTTGTGCACGGCGTACACCATATAGTTCCAACAGCCACCTACAACACATGATTGGGAACTAAGCTGGTTACCGGAGGCATCCTGTTGTTGGGACCTGGCTCGTACTCACAGACAGTGTGGATGTGTTGTGGCTGCAGTACAGGAACCACTGACAATATTGTGAGCAGTCAGGACTGAGCTCTTCACCCTTATTGGAAATTACTAATATATGATTGCTAATTGAGCTATTCATAGGAGGCAGCCTGTTGGTGGGACCTGTGCTCACTACCCACAGACAACTGGAGTGTGTGTTACAGCTGTGGTGCAGCCATTTCTACCAGTATCGTGAGCCGTTGGGACTGATAGCTTCTCCCATCTAGAAGGTTAGACATCCACTTTCCCCTTCCACAACAGGCAGTACATTGGTTGTTAAAGACACTGAACAGACCCCAGCCGGTTCCATGGCAGGTCCAAGAGTTTTATTTACAGCACCATTTACATGTTGGCCCTTACAGAGAACTTCCTGAGCTCTTTATTTAGTGCACCATTGCTAGCTAACTTATGGTACAGTACATATAACAATCATTAGTGTACCTGCTGGAGAACTTGGAAAGATCCCCTATAGAAATATTGAATGTTTTAAGGAATATCAATCAAATTTTTAATATGTTCAATTGAAGTTTAAGTAAATCAAGGTTTTTCATATTGTCCAGGACTGCTAGTTACTCTGCCTTTGCCAGCTGAGGTTAATTGTAACAAAATTGTAACTATTTTATATGTATATTACTCAGGGCATTTCAATGTATCTATTATATGTTTGCTTTTCAAGTAACAAATATGACTGCAGTCAGTTAGTGTATCTATTGAATTAAAGTGCATTTGTATGTTACAGCTTTTGGGAAATATATTAAATTATTTACTTATGTATTGCATGCCATTTAATAGAGCAGATACTATATTTTATATTTTTGTCATTAAATGAGGATGTTGATGATGAGGATGATGTTTGTTAAGTCAGGCACCAGTGGTGTTTGTTAAGCCATTCTTGCCCATGATAAGAATAAGGCCATTGTCATGCCTGGGCATAAGACCAAAAAAATTTACCTTTTATGTGAGGAATTATTTTTACCCAAATTCTTACAACAATTGTCAAGCTTTTTGTAGCATTTGTAAAGCCAAAGTAAGTAGAGGTAGGGATGTTAACTGCCTAGGTTAATCATCTATGTTAACCATTCATACAATGTTTTTGCAAAATCTGAAAAATATGCTAAAATAACAATACCAAGCAGTCCAGCATCAGCTAGCTCCCATATCTCAGCTAGAGTCCAACACATGCAATTTCCACCACCAACACCTTCATCATCATCATCATCATCATCATCATCATCAATGTCCTCATTAATGATTGGAAGTAGTCCATCAAAATTGTAAAGGATAACTGACTCCTCCCCTATCCAGAATCCTTAGAAGAATCCTTGCACACTAAGCCTTCTTCTGATGATTCTAAGGGTGAATCTTCATCTGAGAAGGGGACCAACAAGACTACTAGTAGTTTCAAACAACAATTGATTATAAAACAATCCTTTGCAAGAGGAACCAAGTATGAAAGCTACCATGCAGTTGCACAGCAGATTACTGAAGCCATGGTGGCTAAGCTAGTATTAGATCTGCATCCAATATCCACCATCAATGCGTCTGGTTTTAGATATTTAATTGAGAACCTGTGTCCCTGCTATCAAATTCCATCTTGATTCCATTTTACCAGAAAATCAATTACTCGCCTGTAGCTGGACATTAAAAAATCCTAATTCTTGGCCAAGAAAATGCCATTGTACCCACTATCCACTTAAGCACAGATATGTGAACAAGCACTACTGGTCAAACTAAAGATTACATGAATGTGACAGCCCACTGGGTGGGTGTATTGCCATCAGCAGCAGGAACAGCAGCAGCATCTAACACACCACACCAGATAATTCCCAGGAAGGCTTCTCATTGTATCACAGAATTCACTAAGAGGTATACCAGTGTCATCCTGTTAGAAAGACTCAGGGATGTCATAGCAAATGGCTTTCCCTGCTAGGACTCTCCTCAGGATTTGTCATGTCTGATAAAGCAACAAATCTTGTGAAAGCATTACAACTGGGTGAATTTTAGCACATCGCATGTTTCACGCATACAATCAACTTGGTGGTGTAGCATTTTTTTTTATAAATGACAGGTGCATGCAGAAGATGCTGTATGTGGCCTAAAAAAATTGATGAGGAGGATTTCCATCTACATGCAGATATGTTGTAGGCTAGCTTCATATAAAGAGGTTATCCTATTAATATGTTAGATAATGCAAAGACCCATGCTACGCCACCACATAATTTACAGAAATGTACATTGATCAGCAATTCTTCTGATAATAATGTATACATAAATGGACTAACAAACTCAAATCATAAAATAACAAAGAATGACCCCACTTTGGTATTATTACACAGTTTAATAATAATTTGAGATGCATAAAATCAATTATCAATACAAATTTCAAAATACAGTACTACAATGTGATCCAGTTTTTCCAATATTATTAACCCTAAACCGGGTATTGTTCTTAAGAAAAATAGAAATCTTAAGAGTTTTTTTCACTAATAATCAAAGTGTTTCCATGAGGTCCAATAATTGGCTTCCAAAAAAACCTAGTGGTTGTTTACATTTTAACCATTCTAGATTTCTAACATGTCAAAAAAATATCATTGGTTAGGTTAGGAGTCTCAATTTACATCAGTAATTTTACTAATTGTCAATCGACCTATGTTGTGTACGTTATTAGTTGTGATTGCCTAAAACAGTACATGGGCCGTACAACGAGCACAATGAAGGAGCGGTTCTCTGAACATAGGTTTAGAGACATATAGTGTTTCTAGACACTTTTCTGAAGTACATCAGAGCAATCCTGACTGTCTAAGGGTTGTGGGAGTAGAAACTATCAATAAGATCATTAGGAGTGGTAATAGGTTTAAGAAGCTGTCCCAAGCCAAATCAAAGTTTATGTTTTGACTTCAAACATTATTCCCAGTTGGCTTTAATGAAGTGCTAGGAATTAGAGAATGATTATTTCTTGTGTCTGGGGGTGGAGGGTGAGTCATCTCTCTTCCATAAGTACTGTCAGGTCAATGGAATTGATACTATTCATTCCTGTCATAGAAGAGGAGCCGAGAGTGCAGACAGTCCAGCCCCCAGAGTGATGCTATTTGGATCCCCCTGTGGCCACTCCCCCTTTATGCCATGTCCCCTTTTTGTGGGAGATATCCAGAGTGCGCACCGGGTGTTACCAGACCGGTGATGCCTCTGATCAATTCTATGTGTTTATGAGGTGTTGGTCATATTCGTACTATCAATTAGGTATATCCCTGTATAAAATCTTCCTTTGATCTCTCAAATGTGAATATAACTTTATTGCTTATGTTTATCAATTAAGTGAGACACAATGAAACCAACAGCTCATAAAAATATAAATATTAGAGGCACACTTTTCCATATTTGTATTTACATTATTTAGTAAGCAACAGCTCTAAAGAACTATCCTCTTTAACCCTACCATGCCATATTTTTGTTGGATTATTATTGATTTATTAAATGGATTAATAGATTTGTATTTTTATTAGACTTTTGCTATCTGATGTTTATATGTTTATATGTATATGTGAACACATGTTTATTTGTGCATGAGTATAAATGCTTGATGTGCAATACATAATGAAATGCAATGCAATGCCGTCTAAATCTAGATGCCTGTCATTTTGCCGATGCCGGGAAACCAGCACCCGGCATCCCGATCGAAGGGCCGCTGGGCTCAGATAGCCGCGGGGGGGAAAGGGTTAGGTTTAAGGTTCCCAGGGGAGTTTAGGATTAGGCACCCCCCAGGAGGTTAGGTTTAGGCTAGGGGAAGGGGAGGTTAGGGTTCGGCACCCCTGGGGGGGACTTAGGGTTAGGCACCCCCCCCGGGGGACTTAGGAGTAGGCAGCGGGGAAGGAGGGTTAGGTTTAGGCACTTAGAGGGGGGATTAGGGTTAGGCACTGGGGGGAAGGTTAGGGTTAGGCACCCCTAAGGGAGTGTTAGTGTTAGGGGGTAGAATTAAGTTACAAAATACTTACCTTGGACGATCGGAATTTCCTCCTCTGCCGGGATGCCGCTGTTGGGATTCCAACCGCCGGGCATGGGTAAATCATACCGATTCCATTTATTTTAAGCTTCTAGAATTGTTTATTAGAATATCCAATATTTTGTTATTATATGGACTTATGTCTACTTATTTTAATAAATATGGTTTGCATATTATGATTTGTATGATCCATTATCCCAACAAAGGTACATCAGCACAGTAAGCTGTTTTTGATTTGATCTAAAAAAAATTGGGGCAATTTCAGCATTCAGCAGCTGCATGTAGAAGATTGCAGCACCTGCAAGAACAGTTCAATTTGCCATGCCACGAACTGAAGCAAGAGGTAGTAACAAGGTGGAATACCACCCTTTACATGCTTCAGCAAATGGAGAAACAACAACAAGTTATCCAAACCTACACAACAAGACATGACAATAGGAGAAGAGAGGGATGTACCTTAGTGCAGCACAGTAGAGAATACTTTCCATTTTATGCAAGCTACAGAAACCATTTAAAGTGGTGACCTATGAAGTGAGTTCAGACACTGCCATCTTGAGTCAGGTGATTCCCTTAATTAGATTAGAGATGTACATGGATCCCCATGTTTTGGCTCTAATTCATTGTCGTGTTTTGGTTTTACCAAAACCACCCTCAAGTGTTTTGGTTTTGGATCTGAATTTTTTTTAAATTGATGAAAACAGCTAAAATCATGACATTTACACTTTAATAACATGAATTTTCAGTAATTTCCAATCAATTTTGATCACCTCACTGCTCACAATATTGTCTTCACCCATATTGGCTAAACACTGCAGCAATCTGGCTAAACAAAGTGGCAGTACAGTGGCACAAACACATGGCAGTTTAAAGAATATAGCACATCTCGGAAACAGTGGCACAGTAGTGGTAGAACAATCACAACTTTCTCCTGAGGAATGGAAAAGTGGTTTAAGAATGACCACTGTATTTATTGTGGTGAGGCAGCCATTGTCTAGCTGTATGTCCAAAACATTCAGGAAATGAGAAAGTTTAACAATTCAAGGGGAGAATTTGTTAGGTACATCTCAACTTCCTGCTCTGGAAACAAAACACCCTTTTCTATTCAAGTAAAACTATTGCTCCCAAGGAAAGATATTACAGTGGAGACCTTCTTAGATTCTTGGGCTGAAGAAAATTTAATTACAGCGGAAACTGAAAAGGCTGAATATCCATATTGAACTTGTCCAAATATCTATTTACCTTTCTGCAGATGATGGTAGTAGAATCCCTGCAGCTAATGTTACCATCAGACTAAGAAGGGAATTCAATTAGCTGCGACTTATCATGCAATTTTATATTTATTGCACTATCCTAGTAGCCATGGTTTTTGCGGGTGAAAATTTTGACATGCATTTTACGTGAATTTGTTTTCACCACTTCCTGAGCAGGTGAAAAGTTAGGGAAAATCCCTATTTCAAGTAAAAAAAAAATTAGGACGTGTTCAGAACCACTAGGACATCCTCCAATAAACTCAATTAGTCAAAAATAATTATTTCATTCACTTCATTTGGCCATTAATGACATGTCTTTTTTGGTGTGAAAAAGTGTAAATTGCAGGAAAACGGGCTACTTGATGTGGGTCAGGTATATAGGGGTTTCTATTTGAATTGGGCAGGTGTTTTTAAGATTGCAGGTGTTAGAGGCATAGAGTATTTTGAAGGTTTATTAAAAGTGTCTTAAAATTACACATGTATATACTTACAGGCATTTGTATGTACCCCCAATTTAAAAAGACCATTTATCTTGCAAAAAAACTTGCTTTCTATCAACTGACTAGATGTTTTAGAAAAATGCATAATACAGCCATTTTACATAATTTAATAACCCCAAATACTTTTATTAGGGCCACTAAAACATTTAATATTGTTATCCTATATCACTTTGTACCTGCAGATTTCCTAATCATTTCACCTGTAATCATAGGTAAAACCAGGAAAAATTTTCATGCAAATGCCGCTTCGCAACTTTTGGAATTGAATTGTGCAAAAAACGAGAGCACACATAGATGAATTGAATTGCGCAAACAATGCAAAAACTTAGCGTGTGAAAAATATTTACATTATTGCGTCTAATTGAATTTCCCCTTAAGCCACTTTCCATGGGAGTTAGGACTTGTTACAAGAATTCAATCACTTTTTTGGTTATACTCCTTGCTGTCAATCCTATCATTTTTGGAATGCCCTTGTTACAGTATGACAACAGTTTGCAGTCTTCGACTGGCAACAACCCCAAATGCTATCCTGGAGTAAACAGTGCTTCAAGAACTTTATTCAACCCGTTATTACTCTCTGTAAAGTATAACACTAGAACAAGGGTCAGGGAACTTTTTTACCTTTTACCCCAAAATATATTTAGATATGCCGATGTTGCCCCCTTGATTTGAAAGGAAGGAAATCATATACTAGTGCCCCCATATAATGCCCCTGTAGTAGTGCCCCAATATAGTGCCCCTGTAGTAGTGCCCCCATGTAATGCCCCTGTAATAGTGCCCCCATATAATGCCCCTGTAGTGCTGCTTGTAAAAAAAAAAACCACTTACCTTAATCCCCGCTCCTGCATCCGCCGCCTTTCTGTCTGCCCGGCTGCTCCTCGGCACTATGGGAGAGAAGTGTTAGGTTAATACCTGTGATGTCCTTGCACTACATCTTCCCCATTTTTTTTTTTTAAAGTTTCCCCATAAATCAACTAGAGGGTGTTAAGAGACCAACCCTAAAGAGTATTGACATGTGCCACCGGAGCAGCACATGATGCTGGCATGCTGCCTCTGCTCCTATTTGACCTTTCAGACTTGGTAAACAGTGGATACCCATATTCTGATCTTGGCTTGCTCCTGACCTGTTAACCAGTGATTACCAGGATTCTGACCTTGGCTTATTTCTGACCACCAACTGTCTTATCCTCTGCTACTCCACTGTCTGCTTTGGTTTCTGACATGACCTGCCTGACAATCCATCTGCTGTACTTCCACTTAGTGGCCTACAGCTACCTTTCTGCTACACACCAGCCTGCCCCATAAAGAGCCTGGATAGAGAACAGTGACCTTTGTTCTGGGAGCAGTGATGTCTAAATCCTCTTGCGGGGTTCCCTGGTGAATATCACCAGTATATTAGTCTCTACATCTCTTTATTGCATGATGGATAAAAGTTCCATTCACCTATTTCTTCCCTGGCTCCTCCCCACTCTTTTCCTCTACTCCTTCTTCCCTCTCCACTCCTTCTTTCCAGTCTACACAGATACTAGAGCACTCTCATCAAGGATAGGGGTCTTAGCCTGGCTCTGTATTATTCCCATCTGTACTGATTGTACAAGCTAATTACATTTTTGACCTGGTATTAATTGGAGGAGTAGAATAACAATCCAATTGAGACCTCCTGTAAGCACTTATACCTATGTTATTGTCAGTTAATTGTGACCTTGCATAAATTAGTCCCTGTTTACAGTACATTTTTAAACAGTGCACATTTCTGTATATATTAAATAAAAAAGTGCAGCATATTTAATTCTAAAGAAGCAATCATACATTTGTGGTATATGAATTTCTTATATCTGCTTAAAAGGAAATGTTTCAGAAAATGATCAATATGAATGCTATTGCCTAAATGCATTGATGAAATTAAACCAGTAATTGCTTTCTAAATACATTGGTATAGATTAGGATACAATTACATCTAGCAAAACAGTACTTGAAGTCCCCAAACTATAAAGCACAAATCTACAGAATGCACTGACCTTGATGCAGCATTTAAATTCTTCGTTCCAAAATTATCTTTACAAGTGAACATAAAATTTGATCTGGTACACAGATTAAATAATTTTGCTCCCTATAAAATTTTAATGATAACACATCACCTTAAGTATTTAATGCTCGTCTTTTACACCATTAAACAAAAAAAACCCTCGAATGTTCTGATCTGTGGGGCACAGATAATATACCACAACCAATTATTATTTTATGGCACTAATGCTCTTGCTACAGCAAAATCATCTCTTTTTTTCACCTTTGATGGGGACCTTTTGTATATCGATTTATAATAATGTATATTTTGCTATTTTAAATCCCCTAATAGCTATACAATACAGCTCCAGGAAAATGATTCTGCAGAGAGCGGAAATATCTGAATTGAGAAAAAGTTAGAAGACTAATTTTGGCAAAAACAAAAAAGTTTCTTTGAGTGCACTGTGCTTGTGTGTATGACAGGGCCGGATTTCCCACTCAGCTACAAAGGCACCTGCCTAGGGCCCGGCGGCTCCCAGGGGGCCTGTTGCCAGGGTTGTATGGAGGATATTAACTGGGGATCACACGCTCCACTGGAAATGTCTGCGCTGGCAAGCTGAAGACTCCGGCAGGTGGAAACAGCCTGACGGGTGCCAGCTCCTCAACCAGGGGACAACGCTGGTCTGCTGTGTTGTGCATGTGATTAAAGGGGGCCACGTGACATTATAGGTCATGCTGCCACACCCCCCCTGTCCTGTCCCACCCACGCACACAGTGCAAATGCAGCCACAAATTAGTAATCACTGAGGCTGATGCTGCTGCATACCAGAGCTTTGGCGGGATAAAGTCAAGTGAGGGTCCGGATCTCCAATCCTATGGATCATCATAGTGGTCCTCCTGAAACTTTCCTTGTAGCTTTGTGAGGTGAGGTCACTCAGTTTTCTGGGAGGGGTGGGTTGCAATGAATTAATGCATGTTTTAGATTTTTTCATGTGGGTGCAATCAAAATGTATGTTTAAATGTATTTTTTTCTTTGGCAGATAGTGTGTGTATGTGTGTTTTTTTTTCCTGTGGCGGACGTAGTGTGTATGTTTTTTTCCAGGGCAGACATAGGGCCTGATTCAGAGCTGGATGCTCTGACAAGAGCGCTCGCTCTGAATCAGGGCCCTCCTACCTAAAAATGGAGCGGCCTCCTGGCCTCACGCATAGCTGTGGGTGACCTCCCACAGCTTATGCGAGCAGCCAAAAAGATGGTTGCGATGGTCAAGACCATCGCGACCATCGAGCTTGCGACGAGACCCTGCAGTAGGGTCTTGCTGCCGCAAGCCCAGGGGGGCTTTTGGCTCTATCAAAGCCAAAAGCACTCCCACTGACATCACTAGTAATGTCAGTGGGGCCGGCCCCAGACGTTAGGCCTCCGTATGGGCAGCCACACCCCGGCATGCCCACCAACCACCAAAGGGGGCGTACTGTCAATCACCATTGACAGCACGTCCCCTTTGGTGCGAGACCCATAGCGACGGCTTGGCCGCCACTATGTGGGTCTCGCGCACATGCACGGTGGAGCTCCCTCCATCGTGCGCATGCGCACTAGGGCACCATCGACCCGCATGCGAGCGCTCAGCGCTCGCGAGCAGGTCTGAATCAGGCCCATAGTGTGTATATTTTTGTCCTGTGGCGCATGTAGTGTGTATATTGTTTTCCTGTGGTGGACATAGTGTGTATATTTTTGTCCTGTGGCGGACGTAGTGTGTGTTTTTTTTCCTGTGGCGGACGTAGTGTGTATATTTTTGCCCTGTAGTGGACGTAGTGTGCATATATTTTTCCTGTGGCGGACGTAGTGTGTATGTTTTTTTCCTGTGGCGGATGTAGTGTGTATATTTTTTTCCTGTGGCGGATGTAGTGTGTATATTTTTTTCCTGTGACGGACGTAGTGTGTATATTTTTTTCCTGTGGCGGCTGTAGTGTGTATATTTTTTTCCTGTGGCGGACGTAGTGTGTATATTTTTTTCCTGTGGCGGACGTAGTGTGTATGTTTTTTTCCTGTGGCGGATGTAGTGTGTATATTTTTTTCCTGTGGCGGATGTAGTGTGTATATTTTTTTCCTGTGGTGGACGTAGTGTGTATATTTTTTTCCTGTGGCGGATGTAGTGTGTATATTTTTTTCCTGTGGCGGCTGTAGTGTGCATATTTTTTTCCTGTGGCGGACGTAGTGTGTATGTTTTTTTCCTGTGGCGGATGTAGTGTGTATATTTTTTTCCTGTGGCGGCTGTAGTGTGCATATTTTTTTCCTGTGGCGGACGTAGTGTGTATGTTTTTTTCCTGTGGCGGATGTAGTGTGTATATTTTTTTCCTGTGGCGGATGTAGTGTGTATATTTTTTTCCTGTGGTGGACGTAGTGTGTATATTTTTTTCCTGTGGCGGATGTAGTGTGTATATTTTTTTCCTGTGGCGGATGTAGTGTGTATATTTTTTTCCTGTGGCGGATGTAGTATGTATATTTTTTTCCTGTGGCGGACATAGGACCGGATTCAGACCTGCTCGCTAAGGCGCGATCGCTTACTCTGGGCGATTTTCGCCCATCTGTGCATGCGTATAATTCGCAGTGTGTGTGCGCAAGCCATTCGTTGCGATCTGCTTTTGGTAGCTCGAAAGCCACTATCAGGTTGCTGCTTTGAGTGACAGTGCCATTTGTGGGTGGTAACGGGAAGGTGCATGTGAATGGGGGAGTGGTGTTGTGAAAGCAGGCGTGTCTGCCAGCCAAAATGGCATTTAAAGGGCATGCATAATTAGCAAAGTAGCATCATTGTACAAGTCACCTGCATGTATTTCAGCCCGCACTGATTGCAGTGCTTGCAGCGGGGAAAGGCAACCCCAAGGGCTGCGAGCAGCTCTGATGGCTCATGATGGTCCCGATTAATCATACATTTCCTGGAGATGACGTGTGTTGCAAGTGGCAAGGGGGCATCTACAGACACTTGCGAGCGCAATTTTCCATAGCTCGCTAAAACACAGTGAGCATCCTTACGTGATGCAGTGCGCGTGCTTAATTTAAATATCCAGCCCATTTTTGCCAGCGAGCGATCACATTTTGCGAGCAGGTCTGAATGAGCTCCATTGTGTATATATTTTTTTTCCTGAGGAGGACAATGTGTGTGTTTTTCTTCCTGAGGAGGACAATGTGTGTGTTTTTCGTCCTGAGGTGGACAATATGTATTGACTACTTGGTATTTCTCTATTTGTCTTCTGTGGATAAACTTGTTAAATTGAAAAAATGGATTGTTTGGGGGAGGGGGCCCCAAACTGGTATCTGGTGTATAATGCGGCTTGAATTATTTATTCATTTAATTATGCTAATTGGGAGGAATATTAAGATACAGGACAGTGTTTAACATTACTTTTAAACATATCATGTTTGCCATCTGATAGAGTACAATTTGGCAATAGATGAAATAGATATAAGCAACAAAAAAGACAAGTTTTGTGATTCTCTGGTTTTCAACGATTTGAAGATTTCAAAAGATATTGAAAATTCTAAAAAAAAAGAGATAAACAGATAAACATCAAGTCATAAGTAAGGGATTCATTTGATAACATCTATGGTATTGCAATAAAGTTTCCTTCTTTAGAGCCGTTTGACATTATGCCCAGAGCCGGATTAAGGGGGGGGCATAGGAGGCTAGTACCCCCGGGCCCCCCTTTCTTAGGGGGCCCCCTTCCCAGCCATACTCAGAGGTACCTTGAGCGAGTACTTGCACTGCTGTCCGATGGGACACACTCCTTTTCACACCGGCTGGGGACTGTCACTGCGCTGCCTGCGGTGCTTGATCGGCACTGCTGCGCATGCGTGGCAGGCGGCAGCTCCTCAGAGCAGAGCTCTCTGACTTGAATCTATCATGTAACCAGGGCTGGATGTGACTTTTCTGCCTTCCACTCAGCTCCCAATCACAGCGAGCTCCTGAGCACCGCTGATGGTTAGGTTGGATAGATTCTACTATCAACCCACTGCGGATGCCAGTTCCTCTGTTTCTACCCTGCAGAGACTGTGACTCGCACGCAGCAGCCCCTGCAAGTTAGCAGCCAGTGTCGGTGGGAGACTGTACATTACACAATGCCATTGCTATTGACTTCAGGAGGTGAGTAGTGTGGGCACCATGCTCCACTGTCTGTCTGGGAGGCGGATTTCCCTCCAGGGTAATGGCTGCAGCATTATGCGCTACCTACAATATGTTCCATAAGTCTTCTCCTGTCTCTCAATGAGGTATGTGCTGCTGAATTTCCAATATCATCAAAACCGACCTGATTGGCTACAAGGTAAAAGATAATCTATTTAGCTGCAATCAGTGTGCATGACTTTTCATGTACAGTGTGTGTGTGTGTGTGTGTGTGTGTATATAAATATATATATAATTTATAGGTACCCTCCCCTTCCTGTGTTTGCCACAGGTCCAAGGACGATTCTACTCCTTTCCAGCCTCAGCTGCCAGCAGCAGCTCTCCCAGCAGCAACATGACAAAATGGCACGCTGCTGCTGGTGATGGAGCCTGGAGGAGGTTTCCAAGTCTGCCCCCAGTGCAGGTAGCACCTGCCTGCGCTGCTGCCTCATGAAAGTGTTTGGGGGAGGAGGCACACAGCAGGCAAAGCCAGGGGGCAGTGCTGAGAAGAGGGGGAGGGCCCCTCTGTATTAAATGCCCCGGGCCCCCCAAGGGCTTAATCCGTCCCTGATTATGCCTGATACAGAGTTGAATGTAGACTGGCCACAAGCGCAGTCACTTTCACCGCTTGGTAATAAATACGGATGGCTGCCTATACTCAAAGTCATATACAATCAGATGGCCTATTGTGAAAGTAGGCGCCAGCATTATCAGCATGCAGTTGTACTAGCTCTTTCCTTGGTGCACGAGATCCATCTAAAATCTGAAGGATCGCTGTATATGCTAACCTCTGAATAGCCAGAAGCTCCCTCTCTGCCCCCATATTACCCTCAGAACAGTTATACTCAGGACTTTGTAAGAAAGAAGAAGGGAAAGAGCTCCTATAGCGAGGCACACTCAAGTTATATGTAGGGGTCACATAAGTAAAATATACCTTTTATTGAATTATTAAAATATTACTGCCAGGCAAGAAAAGACACACATACATAATGAAAAAGTGCAAAAAACAATAAAACACAGAAAGAGGATATGTTGTTCACAACTGGACGTCATCTATACTTCAGATTGTATTAGTAATCTCTGAGTGTGATATAGTATACTAAATTGATATTGGTCACCACAGATAATCCTATGAGTTGAGATACATCCCTCCTAATAATATAGGGTTTAACCAATTAAATCATTGTAATAAAGGAGACATACCTTTTGTGCAACTGCAAACATAACATATCAAATGAGTACAAAAGTGCATATGTGAAGTAAATCTTCACATGTTAAAGTGAGGCAAAATATGTGAAACAAAGTAAACAGTAAACGTAATAAAAAGCTGATCACCACGTTTTAATATACAGTATAAAGCACAATTGCTCAGTAATTGGAGGCGTCCCTCCCTTCTGCCTGGGAGAAAAAATATATAGAAAAAAATCCTGACTAAATAGTAATGAACAATAGGAGATGGTTGCAATTATAAGTCAGATGCTGCTTTTCCACGTCATACAAGTATCAGACGAGGAATGAGTGTCACTGACATATGGCACCTAAGAAATAGTACAGATTGCCTCTGCTGTTAGTGTCCTCATAACCCAGAGTCCTTGTTGCCAAATGGCATGGCGCAAGGAGTCTGGTTAGTGACAACTAATGAGAGAGCAATTAAGGTAGATAAAGGCAAGATACCTGTCTCTTAGACTCCCAAGGCAGGAACGTGGTGTGGGGATCCTCCAGTGCGCACTGGGTCCCCAACAGCTTTGTGGCCGATGCGGGTTTCGCTGGAGGCTTTGTCAAGGAAGCTGTCGGCACAGTATGTGAAGGCCGGGTTTAAATAGCGCCGGTTATTCAACGATTAATTACAATTGGCAGAATTAGCTGCAGCCTTGTAAAATGATGTCATCCATGTGGACGGAACTCCGTGAGTCAGCAGTCAGGTGATTGGGAAATACCCAATCAAAACATACCATGGGCGGAGCCATCTAAGTCAGTGATCACGTGATCGGTAAATATCTGATCAGACTGTATAATATCCTCGCCGCATAGCTCAGGCTATAGTAAATACTGCCAGTCAAATGATCGAGAAACACCCGACCAAAACATACAGTGGGCGGAGCCATATGAGTCAATGGTCACATGGTCGGCAGATATCCAATCAGACTCTATAGTGTCCTTGCCGCATAGCAAAAAACTCTAATAGAAGCTGATATAGATATAAGGTCAGTCATATTACAAACATGCAAGGATCTGTACCTCTTAATAATTAAGTTCTGATACATAAATATATTAGTGGTCAGGGAAATCCACTTTGATATATGGAATGATTATCAATGTCAACTAATTTTTCTCCCAGGCAGAAGGGAGGGAGGCCTACAATTACTGAGCAATTGTGCTTTATACTGTATATTAAAACGTGGTGATCAGCTTTTTATTACGTTTACTGTTTACTTTGTTTCACATATTTTGCCTCACTTTAACATGTGAAGATTTACTTCACATATGCACTTTTGTACTCATTTGATATGTTATGTTTGCACAAAAGGTATGTCTCCTTTATTACAATGATTTAATTGGTTAAACCCTATATTATTAGGAGGGATGTATCTCAACTCATAGGATAATCTCTGGTGACCAATATCAATTTAGTATACTATACTATATATCACACTCAGAGATTATTAATACCATCTGAAGTATAGGTGATGTCCAGTTGTGAACAACATATCCTATTTTTGTATTTTATTGTTTTTTGCACTTTTTCATTATGTATGTGTGTCTTTTCTTGCCTGGCAGTAATATTTTAATATTTCAATAAAAGGTATATTTTACTTATGTGACCCCTACATATAACTTCAGTGTGCACCGCTATAGGAGTTCTTACCCTTCTTCTTTCTTACATGTTATTTATACTCTGAGGGTGGACCTCTCTTTAGGTAATTGAACACCTAACTATTTCAGTGGATTCTTCTGTGCAATTGTTTCTTCCCCATTACCCAGTTTCCCCTTTTTCCCCTGTATAACTAAGATACTCAGGACTTTGCAATCACCCTGTTGTCGCTCAGGTACCCCCCCTCAGCCGCAAATGAAGATTTGACACATGCAGTTTGCTACAAATCGTGAGATCCATCCGCAGGCTGACTTGTGTGAAACTGAGAATCAGGCCCATTGTTTCCATGTGCAAAACATAAAATAAATAAATATCATGGGTATTGTCCTACGAGCAACGGGTGACCTCAAGATCATTTGTAAAAGTGAAATAGTGGGACCCTTAATTGCAAATGCAGTTTTTGCCTAAATATGAAATAAAACAATATAATGGTTCAGGCGCTATAAAAAATTTAATGGGCAAAAATATATGTATGTTTTAAGTTATCAGCTGCAAAAAGGCATGTGTGCTTGTGATGGCAAACACTGGAACCCCACACATCAAGTGTGAATGTAAAAATAAACTATATATCTCCAATTGCGCTATTCAATTAATGGGTCTGATAGGTGAAATTCAGATATTTAATATATTTCTCATGTAAAATATATACATGTAAAATATTAGTAATGATATCACAAAAATACAGATATCACATATATAAACACATATCAATATTGATATCACAAAAACGACCGGTTGTGTATATATATATAAAAAAACACTTAGCTGCATCCATAGGAACAGGCAAGATAGACCAGCACACCAGACTTGTAGCAAAAATTAATCCATTTATTTTATAATAGAAAAAAAGCCATCAAACTGCATGTCAAAATATTCAGTGGTATATTAAAACTTATTGACCCTGCACCCAATCACTGACTAAATTGTGTGTGATTTTCCTATGAACTGCTTATATATATATATATATATATATATTATATATATACACACACAGTATATATATATATATATATATATATATATATATATATACACACCATACAGCATGTATAAAAATAATGAAGATCAATTGCTATTCATAAATCTAAAATAAATGTCCCAATTCGATCAAAAAGAGGTCTGAAAGTACTTTTTTGGCCAGATGTAAATCTTGCTGGTAAAAACCTTTATGATATTACCAGCTGTTTTTTAAGTCCTAAAAATCTTGCAAACATGAGCTCTTGATATAGACAGGTAAACGTTCTACACCTTTAAATTAGTTTGTGACAGGTGTATCAGAATATGAACATTAAATCTAAACTTGATAATTATCTCTGACTGTCAAAATCAAGTTTTTAATTAACCACTTGGATGTTATAGTCCCCAAAAGTATCAGATATGAATCACTTATAACAATTGTTCATTCACATGTAATATGTGGGTCGGCAGCTGCGGCTGCAGACGGCCCATTCTTTTACAGCCAATGATTGCCTGCTGAATGACTGCACTGCTGTCTGCTGTGTGTATTCCAGTCTCCCGCTCTTAAGGTGCACCTTAACTCCTGGGTTCCAATAATGCGGCTGTGTGAAATGACATGGCTATGTGAAGAAATATCCTCCAGGGATACCAGAATGATGGTTAGGATAAAATATGCAGTCTCTCATCAACGGACTCTCAATCCCTTACGTGTTTTGCTCCAATAAGCTGGTAAAAAGCTCTTTTTGATCGAATTGGGACATTTATTTTATATTTATGAATAGCAATTGATCTTCATTATTTTTAATACATGTTTTATGGTGTGTATATATATATATATATATATATATATATAAAACTGGTTGTTTGTGATATCAATATTGATATCTGTTGATATATGTGATATCTGAATTTCACCTATCAGACCCGTTTTTTGATTAGTGCAATTGGAGATATATATTTTCCTAAATTTGAATTGGTTTGCATAAATATATGCAAAGTGTATGGTATTTGCAAGTCAAAATGTAAGGGTTCACTGATGTGTAAAATGTTCTGGTTACTTTTGTTTGAAGCCAAGGAAATTCACTTCCCCAGTTCAGCCTCTCAACCATGCCAACAGCCCTATTTATCACAATCTACAATCAAATTCCTTTCGTGAAGTGAAAATAATGATATAACTTGCATTGCAAGGTTTGTTATTTTCCAATGAATTTAGTAAAAATTGCAAGCCGGGATAGAACTTGCGAGAAAGCTTCTCCCGGTGAATTCATTTCCCTGATCTACACCTTGCACTATTCGCATTTGCGGTAGTGCACCTGCTACAGTGAGCTGAACTCTGTAGCTGACACGGCTGAGATCCAGAGGAAAGACCTGATGCTGGACTGCTTACACTGATACTGAGGTATTTAAGGAATTTATTTAAAGAAGAGAATTATTGAGTACAGACACAGGAGTCTTCTGGCTGCTTTCTACAACATTGCTGGAGAGAGGAAGGAAATGAGGGGGAGCTGCAAAGCTCTCTGTAAAAAAAAGCCTAATCACAACTGCAGAATGGAGGAAGCCTGCATAACTATCTGAAGATGGCGTTATTATCATACAGACTCCCTCTGATACTTTTTTTACAATTGCCGATTAGTAGATCTGAGCAGGTCAGATTTCCCAAAACAATTATGTGAAATTCAATCTGCTTACTAAAATATGTGATAATTAGGGCTTGGAGTAGAATTTTGCGAATTCTACTCCAACTTCCCTTTCATACATTAATGTGATACTAAAATAATGTGAAAGGGTGACATTATTATTAAAAATAATATTGATAAATAGAGCCCAAAATGACTTACCCACACTCTAATATACTAAGAATCATGTTTGACTCTCAAAGCAACTTGTTGGACATCACCGGAATGTTTAAGACTCAAAATCACAAGTTTACTTAGCAGTGTATTTGACAGTCTATTTAGATTTGTCTCTTCTGTGTGCGATTTCAGTCGGATTGCCCCAATTGTGATAGACTCTGATATCAAACAGAAACATTCAAACACTGCACAGATCAGAATGATCTGAACCACAAAAATATGCTAAAAGCCCAGGGCTCTTCCTTGCGTCCCAGGTGGTGTTGGATGTGGGGGTAATTGTGTAAAATATAAAAATCAATATTGTTCTTTATACTGGTACTACAGGTCCCAGAAAGCCTGCCCCGGCATGCCGGCACTTGTACAACTTGCCATTTTAACCATCCACTAATTGGCTGAGAGCATCTGGTTCTTAGCCTATTTTCCAGTACCAGAACGAGCTCAGAGCTCTAGGGCTGGTTATCCTTTTTTTGGGGTGGGGGGCATGCAATTTTTCTTTATAAAATTAACCCTTTATTTACACTTTAACACAACAAAGTTTGCATGGATCAAACTTATCTGTGTAGTGCTTTGGACAAACTCCCCGCTTGCAGGAAGATCTTTTTATTTCTTCTATTTGCATGCGATTTTGGGTGCGATTTTGATTGTGTTTGACAACACAATTCTTAGTAAATCATTGATTTCTATTCTTGTCTGTTTAACCTATTTGATCTTTGTTCTGATGGTCTAATGAAGTCTATTGCCAACTAAAATCATGTTTCACATTCAAATTTTTCTATTAAATTTAAAAAATGGGTTGTATCCCTGATATATGATTTCAAACTAGTGACCCTAGGCTGTAGAAAATAATCTATATAGAATGAAAGATTAGATGTTAAAGAGTTAATCCCAGAAATGATGGGGCGATCTGGAGGTGAAACCAAGGATTTATGTAATTTTGGTAAATAGTAAAAGGTGGGTACTACCGGAAATGGAATAAACAAAAAATCTTTTTCTTTTTCAGTGATAATGCCCTTATTGTAAGCTTTATCCAAAATTATCAAAAACTCCTCCTGGAAACGGGATGTAGGGTTAGAGGAAACAATCTGATAGAAATTTTTATCACCTAATTGTCTAAATGATTCATGTAGATAATCAATTTTATTTAATATAACAAGCCACCCCCCTTTATCAGCTTCCTTGATGACTATGGAAGTGTCCTTAGTCAAATTTTTAAGGGCAATTCTTTCTTTACTATTAAGATTGGATTTGGTATTTTTGTCTTTTTTATTACATATTCCCCTAAAATCAACTAATGTGGTTTTGTAGAACTGATCTATATATTTAGTTTTATAGGACATGGGATAAAATTCTGATTTGGTTGTAAATTTATCCCTATTTTCAATAGAAAATAAGGATTCTGGTGAATTCCTTATGCATGTATCCATATCCGCTTCTTGTTGTATACCTGATTCTCCTAAGAGTTCTGTTAGCGTATTCAGTGCTGGAATATCATGTGAATCTAGAACTATAGGTGAAGCTTTTTCCCCTTTCTTTTTAATATTTTTATTGCAAAAGAATTTCTTACGACACAACGTTCTAGTAAACCTATTTAGTTCCACAAATAGGTCGAATATATTGGGTTCAACCGTAGGGGAAAATTTAAGTCCTTTAGTTAACAATGAGACCTCATCTGAACTGATGACTTTGTTAGATAAATTAAAGATCCCTGTTTTTCTGTTTTCTAATGATATTTTGTTTTTTCTCTTTCGTTGAATATGTCTTCCTCCTCTCCCAACTCTGAATTTTCTATTCTTGTTCTTTTGTACGGACTTGTATAGTGTTGTATCCTTTTCTGTGATTGTTCCCTCCAATCCAAATCCCGCCTCCTGGATAAAAAATGAGCCTCAATGGGTTTACCCTGTTTAGGATGTTCTTTATTTGTATAATTATCCTTTGGTCTCGCACCCATCTCCCGAGATTTTGCATATTTAGGGATGTCGTTAGTATTTTGATTATTCTTGTTAAAGCTATATTTCCTTTTATGTATCAAATTTTGTTCACGTCTAATGTCCCTTTTTTCTTGATGTATGGGTCTATTAAAGATTCTTTGTTCTGATGTTGGCCCAGAGATATTAAGTTTATAATGTGGTTTACGGCCACTAAATCTCACCTCTCTTATAGTCCTCTGTGTCTCGCATAAATTTTTTCCTTTTACCTTCTACCAAAGTCCTTTCATATTCCTCAATTCTTTTATTTATCATGAGGCCTTTTTCCTCATATCCATCTTGTTCCCTATATGTATCCATTTTATTTTTCAAAGTGTCTATTTCTTTTTCTAATTCTTTTACCCTATTTGTCCTATATTTAATTAAAAGATTCATTAATCCAAAAGAGTAGTTATCCAAGATTTGGTTCCACTCTTCTAATAAAACTGGATCATCCTCAAGTATTGAGTTCTTAATAATTCTCAGACCTCTAGGGATCATTTTGTTATCCACATATTTTTGAAGATTAACACTATCTAACCAGTGACGCATTTCTGCCTTAAGGAGATCCTCCAAAATAAAAAAATCTTTATGTGAACCCATATCTTGGTTGTACTCATTCGTTGTTATTTTTACATCAAGTAAATTTTTATACATTTGTCTCCGACTGTTTCTATCACTAACACAAGACAATTGACTCATATTGTGGCCACACAAACTAGATAAGAATCAAGAAGTAACAAAGGAAAAAGGTGGCGCTATTCGAGTATTCTCAAATTCCCTATCTATTGAATGTCTCAGCTGCTGCAAGGAACCGGCTAGTGTCCTGGTTGATACAAACTGTATAGCACAAAAAGAAAAGTGAAGCAGCGCTTGGGACATTCAATCAACAGGATAAAATATACATTTATTTATACATATAAAATATTGTGCAGACAAATCCTAACACATAGATATATAGGGAAAATTCCCAACAATAAAAAAAATATATATAGAAAAAGTCACAGCTGTTACAAATAGATTATACCACTGCTGGATGCATGCTGTTTCAAAAGATGTTTATATTCGTAGGTCTTATAAGAGTATCAATTAGTGTCCAGAAATAGTTGCAGGATGATTCTGTCACTCTATGATATTCAAGAGTAATATAAATGCATTTATATATAATGGTTTTGTGTATGCATCCAGCAGTGGTATAATCTATTTGTAACAGCTGTGACTTTTTCTATATATACTTCTCTGTCCTGTGCCTCCTCCCCCTAGTCCATTTAGCCTTTCCTGTCCCCCCACTAGTCCAGCCAACCTTCTCTGCCTTGTAACGCCCCCCTAATCCAGCCAGCCTGCCTGTCACAAGCCACTGCTGCACCTTGTTTGACAACAGTGCTCCAGACAATCCTGTCAGGCCCATTGCTAAGAGAACAGGACGTCGGGCAGCTAAGCTATGTGGTCCTCCTACCTGGCTGCTCCATCATCTTTGTCCTATACTGATTGCAGCCTTCTCCTTTTTCACCTCTGCTGATTCTTTGCTCTGATGCCGGCTATAGCATTTAGCATGTGTCTTCTGGTTCCGTGTGTGGAGATAATTTTCATGGTGTGTTCTAGTACCTCCTGTCCAGCATGAATCTTTACAGCCTCAGCATACTGTGGGGTCTGAGTGGACTTTTTGTTACCAGCTTCACAGCAGTCTCAGCCACACTACTGCATCTTAGAGGACTTTTAGTTACAATTTCATAGCAGTCTTAGCTGCACTGCTGCGTCTGAGTGGACTTTTGTCACTTCATCCCGGCTGTCTCAGACACATCATTGCCGTTAGGCCACAGCTCAGCAAAAGACTTTCATGACTGCCTCGGCCACAATGTCGAATCCCAGCCAAGTATACATCATCCCTCAAAGCAGCAACTTGGCCACAAGGCCGAATCCTAGCCAAGTATACATCATCCCTCAAGGCAGCAACTTTTCCACAAGGCCGCATCCCAGCCAAGTATACATCAACCCTCGAGGCTGAAACTTGGCCACATCCCAGCCAAGTATACATCAGCCTTAAAGGCTGCTACTCGGCCACAAGGCCGCACCTCAAACAAGTAAACAACAGCCCTCAAGTCTGCAACTTGGCCACAAGGCCTTATCCCAGCCAAGTACACATCAGCCCACAAGGCTGCAACTTGGCCACAAGGCCACATCCCAGCCAAGTACATATCAGCCTGCAAGGCTGCAGCTCGGCCACAAGGTCACACCTCAGCAAAGTACACATCAGCTTTCAAGGCTGACCTTTCGGACTACTGTAGGCCTTTAGGCTACATTTTTTACCAAGTCTTCTTCAAGCTCCTTGGTGTTCCTCTTTTCTGATTATTTAACCATTCATACACAGTGAATCTACCCAGGGATTCATAACACTTCCCTGACTCTACTCCCCCTTGTCAGCCAGCCTTCCTTGCCCTGTGTCCTACACTTACCCTTCCTTCTGGCTTTTTATCTGTATTCATCTTTTTCAGTGAATTTTATGTAACTCTCTCTCTCTCTCTCTCTCTCTCTCTCTCTCTCTCTCTCTCGTTTTCTCTCATATAGTTTCATATATTATATGATAGATTGACATGCTATAATAACAACTACAGCCCCAAGTTTGAGAACTTTTAAACGCACCAATTGATGCTCCACCCGCCAGTGTAGTTATGCCCACCTCCGCCCCTCCCCCCACAATCTGATTGATTGCTGTGGTCAAGTCACTTGTCATCCATCTCCTACCACTGATTCCCTTGCCATGACACTTCAGACATCATTACAAGACACTATGGGCCTGATTCAGAGCCGGATAAGAAACAACCAAGTGACGTGGTCGATGACGCTGCTTTGTTAATTATGCACACCCTTAAAACGCCCATTTTGACCATTTGGCATGCCTGCATTCGGATCTCCACTCCCCATTTTCAAGCACCTTCCCCTGTTACCACCCACAAATGCCTCATCCTGTCACTCAAATTAGCTGGCACTCGCTATTTTGCGAGAGCTCGATTTCCGTCCGCAATGACTGGTTGGCGCATGCGCATTACGACCCATACGTATGCGCAGTTGTGCGAACATCACTCGGAGTGAACGAGTGGCCGCTTATGAGCAGCTCTGAATCAGGCCCTATGTTTGTAAAGCAGACACATACCAACTCACACATAACCCAAGCAGATTAGTATAATTGTATCTGAACCTGTTTACAGGTGGAACAGAGTTTGTTGTAGTGAACAATGAACCTTGGCTAGAAATTAAATAAACAATTTGTACAATGTTATGATTTGTTTAACTTTGAATAGCTTGGCATATTTTTTTTAAATTGCAAAAATATGTATGTCATGGCATGTTATTCCCTAAATATACTTTCCTTCATTTGTGGTGTAGCAAAATAGAACTGATTGCGATTACAACATTAGTGTCATTACATTATTTAGTTTAGTGTAGAATATGGCCTCCAGTGTAGCTTCTGAATATCCCCTTTATTTATAAATTTTAATCGAAAAATATTTAGAATATCCATGAAATTTCAGGTAGTTTAACCCACAATACCTGAAACATAAAATATGTTGACTACCGAATAGAAAGAGTTCATTTACTGAATCTCAGGATATTTGTTCATCTCTATAAATTATTCATGCACTCTAATATACAGGATTATTTAAATGTGTTTGTATTTCCTTTTCATAACAATAATGTGTTTTATTGTATTTTACAGCTACATTGAATGCAGCACAAACAAGTATATCTTGTACTGTCTCAGTTGTCACTTTGGAGCATGTTATGTTACATATATTGTGTACATTTATAAATAGCTCAATGAATAAGAATACATAAAAAGGTATAATAAATTATACTGTAAATACCATAGGTAAAGAAATACCAGATGTCATTCTAATTTATACCAGATGCTATGTTCATTTATAGAACAGTGGGAATATTTATGAAGTTTAATACTGTAGTGTCACTATTTATGATGCCCAGCATGCACAAATGGCTTGATTTGCCCAGATGACATCCCTTGCGCCTTTTACGCTGCTGTTTACCTAAAAATGTATTTGTTAAATCTGGTAAAAAAAAAAAGTTGTCTTCTTCCTATGTGGTTTCTAATTCTTTATATTGAACTTTTCCTACATTCTTTTTATCTAGGCTGTCTAAATATTACTCCATTTTATAAAATGGTTTGCATTACTTTCAAATCCTATGCAACTCGGCCAGTGCCGGGTGGCTTTTCACCACAAATGCATCTTATTCGCAATGTGATGTGAATAAGACAAACAGACTACGCTGATTAAAATGATATGCGGCATGTCATGTGTTCTGTGTGCGGCCAAGTCTGTAAAATCATCACAATGAAACGTTGTGTGGAAAACAGTTGCTGACATTATAACGTAGCATACACATGCCACATATCTTATTAATCAGCAAAGTCTGCTTGTGCATCGTATTCACATCGCATTCTGAATAAAATGCACTACGTTAAAAAAGGTGCACAATTAGACACTCAGAATGAGTAAACTTGCACAGGACTAGGCGTGACTTGAGGGGCTGTTACTGCAGGAACAATGACGGAGGACACATGTATGGTTTCAGAGGAATGAGGTGTATAACCAATCCCACTTCACAGCTACATTGTATTTACACTCATATTATATCTTAAATAATGGAGATTAATGTGGACATACTATATATTATATAGTGATTTTACAAGTGACATTATGTAAGGTTATTTGTACTTAAGTTAAACATTAAATGGGAAGTCCTAGTATGGATCCGGATTCAATTAACTGGTTAGCAAGTCATCACTCACTAAGGGGGGATGCATAGGGAAAAAAAGCTATGGGAAACTTTTGTTCTTTGTCATACTGGGGGATCAATCAAGTTGAAACCTGTCTTGCATATACCGTTGTTATTCCTGCTCAAAATAGCTACTGCAAGTGTTATATTTTGCATAAGTTTTTCCTTTTTTTTGAAATTACAACTTGTCTATGTACCCTGTAATCCTTTTGTTATACCATTTTTGTAATTGAGTACTGTCCTTCTTGTGTACATAAAGTGTTCTTTAGTCTATTCCATACATGCTCCAGAGTCCAGTCTGTAGATTAGATTGTTATTAGGTATTATTATTATTATTGTTATTGTAATTAAGGGTCACACTATATAACTATTAATTGATTGCTAGAAGCAGGGGGGGGACCAAAATAACTCCATGGTAAATTGCGTAGCAATTGTGATACAGTGTACGCTATAACTGTTATTGGTTGCGAGAAGCAGGAAGAACCCAAAATAACTGTGTGATAGTTTGTGTCATCAAGTCTGCACATTTGTGACAGAGTGTTTGGGGACCTGTGACCCTTTGTGTATATATGCCACCGGTAGATGCAGTGAGGAGATGTAAGTGTCCTTAGGGGATCAGTATGAAATACCACCGGACCTATGGACCTAAAAAAGTAAGTATAACTAACCTTATTCTCCCCCCTAACCCTAACCTCCCCCCTCAGTGCCTAACTCCCCTAAGTTCCTAAGCCTAACTTACCCATCCCCGCTGCCTAAACCTAAGTCTCCCAGGGGGTGCCTAACCCTATCCTCACCCTTGAGGGTGCCTAACCCTAACCCCTCCTTCCCCTAGCCTAGCCTTCCTGGGGGGTGCCTAACCCTAAGTCCCCCCCGGGAGCCCCTAACCTAACCCTCCCCCCGCGGGGCTGTCCACGCCCGGCTTACCTTCGTTTGGTATGCCGGGTGTCAGGCTCCTGGTGTAGGGATAATGATAGGCATCAGGATTTTGATGCCTATCATTAGACCACTGCTGGGATTTGACAGTCGGGAAACCGGCAGTCAGCATTTTGACCTTCGGCTTCCTGAATGCATCCCGTCCTTAGACATCTTTGCTGCAGTCATGCTGAATCAATTTATTGCCTCTCGCCATAGTCAGAATGCATACCATATTTACTGGGATTCCTGACAGGGCTGATTAAGATAGAGCAAAATGATAAACCACAAGGTTGATTGAGCAGAGCCCCTTTAAAATTTTTGTGGTTTCCCTTTTAAATGCAAATTCCTGTGTGATAGCTGACACTCTATGGGGCCTATTCATCATACCTAAAAATTCTCTGGAGGTAATTAGGTTTAGAACTCGCATGGAGTTCTACCTAATTAAGGGAGGAATTCATCATTCCTCCTCCTCATAACTATCTATTTTGAAAAGCTGTAATTTTTACGATGATAGCTTTTTGGGAAATAGATAGTTTTCCCTCTCTACACTAACTTACTGCAGCTGTAATCTGTTCTGCGCATGCGCTGTTACATATGTAGAACCAGCGCATGCGCAGCACTGGCTACAGCTGTGGTCATTTTGTGTGTCCCCCACCTCCCTACTCTGAAAACCTCCCCCCTGTCCCCACACTTACCTGCCTGCTACAGCACCTCTGGCTCCGTCTAACACCGTCTAACACGTGGTCTCCCAGCAGCACACAGTACAGTTTCGTTAATTAAGGAAAATGCCCCTATAGTATTTAGGAGTGTGTTTTAGTGATTACTCTTCCTCTTGTCTGCTGGAAATTCAAGGACAGAAGAATGTACTAGCTACTGCATTTGTGTTATATCTTGTTATACCTTTGCACATACAGTATATTTGCCTTGTAAAATCTTCTTTGCATTCAAAGTTGTCTTGTGGTTGGCAAGAGGGGAAATGGTGGGGGCATGTGACTGGGGTAACAGATACTGCTCCAAGATGGTGGGGTTGATCTCATACCCCTTAAGATAGTGGCAGCACCATTTGTGGATCTGGTGAGATCCTCCACAGACTCCCCACCACTGGTGCACCCCTCATCACATATGGCCACTGACTGCATAGTGTCCCAGTGGATGGGCCATTTGGAGACTGTTTTTGTGCCCGCAATTGGCCCTGCACCTTGCTCACCAGTAGCAATCAGTTTATAGTTGGGACTTTGTCTAGGTCTAAAGGTGCACGATTTTTTTAACGATTTAACTATAAAGACGTCTTATCGTTCAATCGTTGAAAAAATCGTTCAGTTTCTGAGTTATAACGATGAGCGATTATCGTTCATACACGTTCCCATTTGTAGTTTGTAGTTCATTCTGACTGACCAACTGAACGATTTTCATTAAGGGAAGTTACAAAAATCATTTGTAGCTTAAAAAATCTTACAGATAATCTGACAGATAATCTGACAGAAAATCGTTTATAAAATCATTGGTAACAAAATTGTTTTGTGTGTATGCAGCTTAAGTGTTCAGAACCACCGGAATCACACTTTCACTAACAATGATGACTTTTATTACTTCTAAACCAGCTATCCTTGTATTAGTGTCGAAGCCGGATAATTGGCTGAGACAGGATCGGTTTAAAATTAAATCTACACAACGGCATTTTGCAAATGGCAATGAGACGCCATTTTGCGACTGGCTGCCCAGCGCCATTTTAGTGAATCTCATCCATTATAAGTACATACGGTGATGCTATTATTTAGCGTCGTGCGATTCCCACGCAATAGAAAGAAGTTAAAAGTCCTCATCATATAAATACACAGTCACTAAAACATATAACTGATCAACCCTGCAATACACGTACCATGGTGTACTCCACAAACACGTAGTCACACAACGCTAACTAACACCTTTTCCCAAAAACCCAATACTTACACAATGCACACTTACATAAAAGGTTCCCTAGCATTAAAGTGTAATATTCAAGGTTTATTCAGTATTATTAATGTTGTGAAATAAATGTAATTTTATATCTAAGGTTTAGTACATGGTAAGCAGACCGTGTTTGGTGTTGTACTGATACACTGTGTTTTTGCAGATTTCCGGTACCATCGGTGAGAAGATCGCAACATGTGTCTGCAAACTATGGACCATAGAGAGTTAAACATTAAAATGTACTCTGTAATGTAACCAGCTTAGATTTATTATGCAGCGGGAAAAAGGACACAAAGGGCTGTTGGAGGCTGGATTGTGTCCATTCGAATTGACCTATGAACTATACAGTAACAGAAGAACCAGGAAGAAGAACCAATGGAATCATGCCAAACTGTTCTATTGTATTGCCTATCTCTGTAAGAGTATATATGTGGGCTCTCTAAACCTGGATGTCAGTCTGCTTGCTTTGCTGTTGATGGAGGTTTCTACTTGATGCCAGTATCTATGTCCAGAACACGTGCATATGTAACAACTGTACCTTGGGTCTGTATGATTTATTTGCGCTAATTGTATTTAGATCACAGCATGTAACCATCTGTTTTTATATTGAATAATAACTTTTTGTGCTTTGGAACCACACTCAAAGTCTGAAAGCATTTATTTCTTGTGCGACTCAACGCTAAATAGCGACAATTTTAGAAGGTATAGGTAGGTAGGAATCGATAGGAAGGAATCGATATTAGGTAAGAGGCAGCAAACTAGTAATACAGTATATTGGCTTGGATGCTGGTGCTGGACTGGGATATGGTGCTAATACCGTGTGAGTATCTAGGACACCTAGATGGGTTGTTCTGCTCGCGGTCCACTTCTTGCTTGGCCACTTTCCCTTTGCCTAAGTCTACTTTGTAATTTTATTATCATATAACTTATTAATTAAAGGAAAGAAAAATGTTTATTACAAATAAAAATCATTCAATAAATAAATTAATAAATACATAGTGAGAGTGGAACTGCTGTCCTTGTCATAATTAGAATGCTGCTTTGGTTCACTACACTATTGCAGCTCTATTGGTTCTATTGTAGTTTTTGGTCATACTTATATAATAATAATAAAAATAAAAAATGTACGAAGTGGGATTTAAACTTGCTGTGACTGGAATGCTGCATTAGCCCTTTATACTATTATAGCTTTATTTCTTTTATAGCATTTTTGTCTATAAATATAGACAAAAATGCTATAAAAGAAATTATGTTGATAATGGAAGTAAAAATAAGATTCTACTAAGTGAGATTCAAACTAACAGACTTACCATGACTGGAGTGCCGCATTTGAACTGTCGCTGCTGTGATTCTGGTTATATACATATTACTTTTGATATAAAATGACTTCTATAATAATTATTGCAAATGTTTATTGTTTATCTCTATAGGTCTTTCACATAAATTCCATAAGCGACGCCTAAAATGTAATAATATAAAGCTGTTTTAAAATTTGAGTTGCTAAGGCTATATCCCAAATGAGTATATTGTATTTTACTAACAAACCTTTAAAATGGCTTTCTGAGGCTTAATGAGTTAATTGCTTACCTGAATATAGGTAATGTTTATTAAAAGGTGGATGGTATTGGCCAGTAGAGCAATAAAAACACACTCCAGGAGCACCCACTTTATGCTGCTACTTCCCTTTAAAGAAACTGCTCAGCAGAGAAACAAATCAGGAGCATATTTTATCACTTGCACCTCCATTTTGATGTTATATACAATTGCCAAGGAGAAGGAATTTGATTGCCTGCAGTAAGAGCTTGAAGAGGTTTGTTTATATGACCACAGTTTAACAGAGCTGCAAGGCTGTTAACTAGTTCACCAGGAGATGGACTTAAATCTATCTATAGAAAGACAGGGAGGTTGTGTATGGTGCAGTGAGGACTGGTTACCAAAATTCTAAAATTAAATATGCTGTATATGGATGGTTCCTGCTGAATATTTGAAAGAGACTATACTAGATATAAGTGGACTATTACTTATGCACAACAAGAATCAGATATTTATAGAGTAACACCACCAAACTGAGTGTGGTTTTATTCAGCTGGAACCTACTAATTCAATTTGCAGCAAAACCTAATTCCTCACATTTCATAAAAAAACCATATCTGATTTAGGACTTGTAGCTCCACCTTGCATGTTCAGAATATTATATGTGTGATATTTTGATGTATATATTTCTTACAATATTAAAAATGTATCAACAATATTTTGTGCTTTTAAGTGATAACTTATTTTATTACTTTTTTACAAGTAACCTACTAGCCTTTACAACATTTGAAACAGTGGTGGATAATACTAAGGTATGGGTAACTTTTTTCACATACATTTTTAGGGAAGTTTAAGGTTAAGCTTACTACTGTAAAAAGTACAATGACACCCAAATTGTTTAAAATTTCAGACAAAGGAACAATGATCTTCCATGGCCTGTATTTGGATACTGCAGCTGTAATTTGCACTGATTGGATTTAACAAGGTAGTTTATCTGTGGCTGTGGCTTTTGGAGAAATTATTTCTTGCAGTTTCCCATAGCAACCAAAAATCTTATTGAAGTTGTTTGTTTTGTTTAAAAATGCTAATTCCATGATAAAAACATATACTGGTATGGGCCACTTCAACAGTGATTCACTTTTATAAAATTTACACTGCTTCAAACAGAACATCTGCTTAAGGACATTTAGCAGTGTTACTTTTCAAAAACAACATAGCAATAATTTAAGGAGTGGAATTATAATGGTGATACTTACTGCAAAATGATCTCTGATTAGCTCTTGTTTTTCTATGCTCAGACTGTCACCTGATGCAACAAATGTCACTGCTTGCTCACTGTCCCTTGCAAAATATGGCTGAGTAGGTTGTTTTAAGTATAGATTATGTAATAGACAGGAGCTGAGCACAATGTTGAATATTGTTAAAGGCAAATACAGCAAATTTCCACTAGACTTGTCAAGACAAAGGAACCAAGTTTTTAATGGCCAAAAAGTATGTTCTATCACTGATCTAGTGGTCTTATGTGCATCTTTATACCTGTGATCAGCAGCAGAATTTGGAAGCAACAACAGAGTCAGAAGCCAGGAGTAACAGTCATACCCTGAATCACCTGTTTAGACAAAATTAATTATACATTGATAACCATTAATAACTAGCAATGTGTGTTTGAATTAAAATAATAGTGTAATGTGCACTCACCCACCAGCCAACCCTCGGGCATTTAAAATTTTTCCTGGAGGGATGACTGACTGAGCATAAAAGCATTATGACATGAGTCAGGATAACCCACCGCAACACTCACTACTTTCATTTTTGCATCACAAACCATCTGTATATTTGTGGAATGGGCATGGTGATGGTTGTGGTATACATGTGCCCTCACCCTAGGTGGACTCAGCCCCTTTGTGTGTGCAGTCAGTCACACCCAGGGCATTCAGCATGCCTGCAATGTGCTAAAAAGCTAACCTGACTGCATGCCAATGTGACTTCTGACTAGGTAAGCCGATAGATCTAGAGTTATCCATCAGAGGCTGGAATGCTGCCATACCCTGAGTGAGAAAGCAGGAAAAGGTGGGCTGTGAGATACCAAGGACTCTATCAGTGACAGACTGAAAATTCTCAGCAGTCAGATAGTGCAAAACAGCAAGGAGATAATGCAGGCATGAGACAGAGCATGACCATGCTGTCTAAGGGTCTAGGTCCTGTTGGAAAGGTCACACTGATGAAGTAAGTTGTTATGATTGAGCTGAAACATCTGAACAACCTGTCCTTCAGCCAATGTGTTCATGTTAAAATGTCCTGCATGACCTGTTGACTGTGTTCAGTTTCTTGCTCCTGGGTCCTTTTAGCCTGGTGGTAGAGCCTCAGAAATCCCATAATATGCTGCATCACAAACATAACTGCAGATTCTGTTATTGTGCCTCAGAGACATGAATGCATCTGCTTAGTCCTCTTTTATAGGATTCATTGTTTGCACTATTTTAAACTACTAACACTTCTAAACACTCTGTTGATGGGGCAGTCTATTTGAAACTTCCATTTTGGCCTGAGTTTGCTACATTTATGATAATTTTTGCAAACACGATTCATGGCAAATGCCTGTGTTGAATTCCTGTGAATGAAAAGTACTTGTGAGTTAGTTCAATGTATATTGAATTGTATATAGGTATGTAGTTTTAATATCTGATTCATTTATTTACCCTAGTATTTGTCTTTGGTAAATCTGTTTTTAATTCAGTATGCCATCTTGGACAAACCCTAATCTTAGTAAATAAACTAGAGATGTGCAACGACTCTCGTGTTTTGGTTCTAATTCAGTTTTACCAAAACTGCCCCACGCTTTGGATCTGTATTTTTTCAAAAATTGATAAACAACTGAAATCACATATTTTGGGCTTGTTTTTGTTCCTACAGTAGTATTAACTAGGGATGTGCAGGCTCGGTTCTACTCGGTTCCGTTCGGTTCTTTTTACCGAATCTTATTGGCTATCCAAAACTCGTGACAGCTGAAACCCAATAAGATCCGGTAAAAAGAACCGAACGGAACCGAGTAGAACCGAGCCTGCACATCCCTAGTATTAACCTAAACAATATTCATTTCCAGTCAATTTTGACCACCTCACAATATTGTGTTCATCCTGTTTATGCCAAAAGGTTGCACCAAGCTAGCTGACTGACTAAGCTAAAATACAGCAGTGGGTGGCACAAACACATGGCAGTTCAACTTCAATAATGGCACATCTAGGAAACAGAGTGGGACTGCAGAGGAACACAGAATGGCAGTTTAATATAAATGATACCATGCTATAGAATGTTTTAATTAATCAAGAACTAGATCAGAGGCCCAATGTCAGTACAGGTAATTAGAGGTGGAGTATGTAGTGGAAGAGAGATTAATTGAGTCATCGAATGATTAATCAATATTATATTACTGCTTTAAAAAAAATCATAGAAGTTGAAAATGCTATGAAAAAAAACAAGCACCCAAAATGGATGAAAGTGATGCATTAATTAATTGATTTGATTAATTTATTTTATTATAATTGTTCGATTTAAGAAACTAAAATTTAAGGCTATAAAAGATTACAATGTTAATAGCCAAGGATTCCTCACAAAACGTTTAATCAGCCTATCTTATACTAACAAATATTGGGAAGCTGACCAGCTAGCCACTGTATATTATCTCCTCCCCCTAATTGGGTAACACCCCTGTAGTACATTTATGAGTTGCACCAGAGAGTCTGTGTATGAGGGAAATACATACAAAAAAATTGCTTTCGATAAAAGGAAAACAAATAAAAGAAAATTGGCCAACAACTGCAACACACTGTGCAGATGTTAAGGTAGTGGCCCTTGACCTACTGACCATTACTGATTGTTATATATCACAGACACAGTATCACAGCCCAAAATTTTTATCACAAAAAAATTTTCAATTTTCACTCACATACACACTTAGACTTTCCTCATGGATTTTTAACATTTCGAAACACCTAGTTTGTTCTTCTGGCTTAGTGTTTTTTTTTTTTCAGAACTGATTTTCATTTTTTTTTTATTTTAGATGTCCTGATTCTTTAGTAAATGATGTTGCATTGTCATGAGAGGCAGAAGAAAATGCCTTACTGACAGCAGTTGCAGAACCACCTCTGATAATTAAAGGTCAAGGCCTAAGCCCTTCCTTGTCACTACATGTGGTGAAGGCGTGTTGGCAATTTTATGTTTTTCTGCGCTAAACTTTCTCTTTTTTAGAGGCATTTGTTTTCATTACAACTGTAAAATATAGATTTTTTTATTTTATTTTAGATGTTTTAGTATTTGGTTGCTGCTCCTGCTTTTCTCTCATATGATTGTTAACCATATCAATTAAAACACAGATGTAGTAGAAACAAAAGAGAATATTTTTTTTCTACTTTGTTTTTTAATTTGCAGCTCAGCTCACACTGTATGGAGACACAACTCCAAATCAGCCTATATTATACTAACAAACATTAGGGGACTGACCTGCTGGCTATACTACTCCCTCACCCTAATTGGGTAACACACCCTGTAGTACATTTATGAGGTGCACCAGAGAGTCTATGTATGAGGGATAATACACATATGAAAAATAGATTCTGACAAAAGTAAAATAAATAAAACTAAACTAGCCACTAACTTCAACACACTGTGCAGATATTAAGGTGGTGGCCCTTGACCCACTGACCATTCGTATTGTTAAACACTTCTGTATTATGGCCTCAATTTTCCAGAACACAACATTTTTTTTTTATTTTGATAAAAGTAAAACAAATAAAACAAAAAAAATGGCCACCAACTGCAACACTCTGTGCAGATATTAAGGTGGTGGTCCTTGACCATTGACCATTACTGACTATTATATATCACAGACAGTATCAAACCCTGAAGTTTTTATCACAAAAATTATACAATTTTCACTCGCCACACAAAAACATACAGTTTTTATACCGGATTAGTGTTTCTCAGCACTGATTTTCCGGTATTAATTTTTTTGATACCTCTTCTGCACTCTGAGTGGAAAGGGCTTGCAATGTCATGAGAGGCAGAAGATGCTTCACTGAGAGCAGTTGCAGATGCACCACTGATAAATAAAGGCCAAGGCCTGAGCGTTTTCCTTTTCACTGCATGTGGTGAATTGCATGTTTGCAATTTTATGTATTTCTGTACTTAATTTTCTCTTTATTAGAGGCTTTTTTTTCTTTACCACTATAAAATATAGATTTTTTTTATTTTAGATACCACTTTAGTAGATTACATTGAAGGACTAGTATCAGATTCATCATGAATTTTTGCAGCAACTATAGTGCTAGTATTTGCTGCTGCTCCTGCTCTTCTCCCATATCAATAACAGACGTAGTAGAAACAATATAAAATATATTTTTTCTACTGTTTTTTTTAATTCACAGCTCAGTTCACACTGTATGGAGACACAGTGATTTTATATGTATGTGAACAAATGCACTGGGGAACAGAACACAGATGTAATACAAACAATAGTAAAAATATTTTTATGTCTACTTTTTTTTTTAAGTTGCACCTCAGCTCACACTGTGTGCAGTCACAGTGCTTATATGTATGTTTGGGGGCAGCGCACACAGCTTGTGTAAACAAAAAAGGTTTAAAAACTTGATTTTTTTTTTCCGCAAATGAAAACTGCAGAGTCACACTGCTTATATCACAGTGGGGTATTGCCTGCGGAGTCAGTGTAGTACTACTGTGTGTGACAGTTAAACTAGTAAGGGAGTGGATGGACAAAGCACAGCAGCCACTTGACACAGGGAATGGATAGACACAGAAGCAGCCACTGGACACAGGCAGCATATGGACACAGCACAGCAGCATCCACTGGCAGTGGAGAGGATGGACACAGCACAGCAGCCACTGGACACATTAGCACAGCACAGATTGGAGTCAGTGTGAAATGGCGCCTGAATCACCGCTAGAGGGACTAATATATAGTCCAAAATCTGTGAGAATCAGAAGCCGATATGATGATGTTTTGCCTTGATTTGAATCCGAGAAAGGTAGAAAACCCAAGTTTGCACTCGGAATCACTGGCATTCATAAAGTTTGGTTGGGCTTGATTTTCAAAAACAGAGCCCGCAAGTGATTTTGGCTTCCTATTTTCATATAAGTCCTGCTGAGTATCTGATTGTCCTTCAATATTTGTACATGATATATAGACGTTTAGTTCCACTAAGGGGTCCATGTGGTGAACATATGATGAGTAGGTTTATTGGAAGCAATGTGGACCTTGCTTAGTTTACAGGTGCAAGGATATTGAAGCAAAGTCTCAAGCTGGATCTAGGCGTTTGCCATAAACATTTTTGGCATCATCTTGCCCCTTGGCACCAGTCAGTGGATCTCAGTGTCACTTTCAATACCATTATATCCACTGCAAAGGACTGGTCCCGGCATCAGATGGAATATTCTCTAGTAAGCCAAGTGGTTTTGGTAGTGCTAAATTAAGCACTTTCACCCATTCACCTCAAGCCATTGTTTTCATTGTACCCAGATAAAGCAGAGGCAAAGTTTTAACAGATGCATATTATAGAGAGTATTTGTATTACGGTTCTTGGGCATGTACCGTCGTATTCACCAAATCATTTAAAATCACTAGTGATTTGTCACATATTGACCTTGAGAAAGTAATGAAGGAGATTAGTTTGGCATGGATGGCAGGTCCTTTGGAATCCCTCCTTAAGTGGACTGGTGCTTTCCCTGTTGGGTGTAGTGCCCAAAACACCAGAGAAATATAGATATATTCAAATTCTTTCTTACTCCATTGGTAAACCATTAAATGATGCAATCCTTGCAGCATTGTCATGTGATTTATTAGCCCTTTGACAATGTGATGTTCTGATTGCACATGGAAAGACCAGTCTTGCAAACATAATTTTTAGGTATCAAAATAGATACTATTGTGTTTTCAGCACCTGCAAAATAAAATTGACAAGTTGCATGTGGCCATTAATGTAAGTAACTCTGTATCAGGCAGAGTCTCTTATTGGGCAACTTAACTTTGCTCACAGCAACATTCCTATTGCAGGAGTTTTTTTGTGGAGATTGGAGAAACTGCATAAATGAGAGGTCTATGATGGGAAGTTCACATCCTCATCATTTATATTTGGCAGATCATTTGACTGATTGGAAGGACTATCCAGGTGTGCAATTGCTCCAGGGACATTGCACTCCTACGAATGGGCTTGGAGGGAATGGGAGAAATATTGTGACTCTCCTAATAGAGGTAATAGTCAGCATTAGTTGATGTACTTTTTTCTTTTCTTTGCTTATGTCACTCACTACTTTAGGTTAAGAAATGCTTGGTCAGCATATTCTTTTTTCTGGATTATGTGGATATCATTACCAGATAAAGGATTTTGATATTATTAGGACTTTGAAGGTAGCCATCAAACTACTATCATTCATGTGTTGCTACATCTATTGATGACAGTTGAAGGTGAATGCTTGTTTTTTTAATTATGAGATTGATTTATTTAAGGTGGTGTTTGTCATGGCCTTTCATAGTGAGTTTCAGGTGAGTGAACTGGTTACACCTGCAAAAGTGGTGGAATTTTCCCTTCTCTTCCAGGATGTTTTACTGAGGTAAGAGTGCTTTGACAATCCAAGACCGATGAATTATGACATTGTCACTGGATTTCATTGTCGAGCTGTCAGGATACATGGATCTGTCTAGTATCCTTACCACAGGCTTATATGATGACACATTCATGTAATACTGGGACATTGTTTATCCATCAAGATGGGTCACCTCTAACGAAATACTAATTTATATTGACTTTGCTACCCATTCTATCCAGATTGGGGCAGCTAATTCCACAGCTGCAGCAGTGTTTTAGGCTTTTGAGATTCATGCTTTGGGTCATTGGAAGTGGGGAGCATTTTGGCATAATGTTCAGCTGGGCAAAGTTGTTGCTGGTATTTCTTTGGCATACCAATAGGAGGATTAGCTAATTGCTGTGTTTGCATTGGTCTGTGAGGATTTTTAATTTTCTTATGAAAGGAAACTTATAATTATACATTCAAATAATAGAAAAGTACCTAGTAGGATTTTATTTTTTGCACTCCGGTCGGGTTACCATGAATTTGTTTTGTTTGTTGTTGTGGATTATTATTTTATGAGTGTAGTTTAGGTTGTTCTTTATATATTAATTTTAATTGTTTTCTATATTTTTTACAGGATGTTTTGATCATAAGCCCATTTGGGTCATTGAGCATTCTTTTGTGTATTGGGCATCTTTAACATCTGTGCCCAGTATTACACTTTGTTCCCTCAGGCTGCACATGTATGCTGGCTGGAATATCAAGGAATGTTGTGGGAGGATTTTAAGGGTTTTTTTATGGAACAAATTAGTTGAATTGTTGTATGTTGCCTTGGTGTTTATGACTTGGGCCAGCGTATGTTTTTGGATTTATGATTTGCAATCATACATGACTTTTGAGTTACTGTAGCCCTTCTGTAAATTTATTTGGGCAGATATATTATCCTGATGCAGGTAGTGGTCTGAGAAACATGGCACTGTCATTGATGGAGCAACTGTAGGTAAATTCAATTCTGCGGTTTTTCAATGCATTGTGGAGTGGTTGTGTAACATAGGTTGATTAGTTTTAAGGAGTGATTGTGGAACATAGGTTGATTAGATTTAATGTTGTACATTTATACAAGATCAATGGTGTGCACCTTACAGTCTCTTTATGTTTGCTAAAGGCATTTTTAGAAATATTTTGGAGTTGGTTTAGTAGTTATTAGGTATGGCAGTGGTGCTGCGTATTTAGTTGCCTGGGCCTTGTGGTTAGAATGGCTGTTTAGTTGATATGCAATTATTCCTTAGTTGGGTGCATGCTCGTCATATGATAATATAGGTTATTTGTCCTGGCAAGGCATTTGACAATACCTGTCTGGGTAAGTCTAATTTTGGAGAGTTAAACACCAATATTTTGTTTGGTTTTGTTTTTATGTTGCGTGTTATTATTGTTCGCCACCATACTAACTTTAATCAAGTAAAAGCAATTTATTTTGATGACAAATAAAATTTGACCTGATTTCACACCAACTCCTGTTATTTTGTTTCTTTATTAGATAAATATGTTGCTTTATATCTTTAAAATGGTTTAACTACATAAATTTCAGCCATTAGTGAGTTTTAACCATCAATAGCCTAAATTTGTATTGTGTGTCATTTTGTTCGCATGCATATTTCATATCATGTTTTACTAGTTTTTAAGCTTTAATTGATTTTCTGTGATTTGCTACATGCATTGAACATCCATAAAACCTACATTGCATCAGTCTCATGGAGTCATTGAATATATAACCTAAAATGCTTATTCAAATGTACTTTATATACATCATGTTGCAATTTTTTTATGAACTTAATATCTATACTATACTCAATAAAAACAGCTGAAACCAGGAACTCAATGTTGGTTTATATGTATGTAATAATGTGGTGCTGAGGAATGGTTTTACTTCCACAACTGATTTATGGGATTTTATAGGGCACTTGATTGCTTAAGAGTTATCTCGTATATCATGGAAAAAGCCTTTTTGGCACATTCACTATTCCCTTGCTCCTAGAGCTTTACGGTCTCAAAATCACTAGACCCTCATGAATCAATATATTTATCACAAGATTATCTGAAAGAAAGTTGTTGTCCATGTTTAATAAACTCTCCTCTATAAAATTTAATTCATTGCAAAATCTATGTAACTAAAAATTTTATGTGCTTAGATTTAGAAGGTGTTGACATTCGATTAGTTAAAAAAAAGTCCAATTTAATAGGATAGCCAATTGTGGCTACAATAGGAGTAGGAACATAAATGTGTAAATCTCACTATAGGAAATATAACTTATGATTTAATTAAATAATTCTATACTTTGTATGCCAATTCACCAGGTACATGATGGTAAGGAAATCAGCTATATACAGATATAATCTTTCTCTTAAAGCTACGGAAATGGATTTCAGAGCGTGGGTAATGCTTGTACTGTAGAAGTGTTTTCCTCACAATGAGTATGTTATTTGAAAGTCATGCACATCTGGTACATCATCATCATATATCATCATCATATATGCTAAGCACTATTGGTCTTGAAAACTCTTAAATTTACCTTTGCTAAATGCCATTTTGCATACCTGCAAATTGCAATGATTCTGGGCTGTTTAATATAAACAGTCACATTGATCCATTTAACATGAAATGACAATACCAAATAATTGTACCATTAAAAATCTTGTACAAACATTTACAAATTTCCTTTTTAGATAAAGATTTACACTACATTCCCTCCTCTAATCCCTTACCAGATATTGACTGCTTTACTTTCAGTAGCCAGTCTTCCTATTGCTTTGTTGCCATGATACACTAAAGTTCTGCAGACCAGGGGTGTATCTATAATGGGTACAGGATACTCACATCGCACACCCTGCACCCATATTTTTTAATACTTACCTCTCTGAAATCCAGCATCGGCTGCCACAGCCATTTTCTCAGAATTTTGTGCATGCACAGTGGGACTAGTGCCCAGAGTCTACTACTGTGGTCAATATGCTGCTGGCCATGAGGGAGAGGGAAAGGGGGCCCCGGACAGGGAATGCACATGGGGCCACGTCTCTCTTAATACGTCCCTCTATATTCATGATCCAGACATTAATTTATGCTACCATTTTTTATGAGTTAAAACTATCCTGGTCACAGCAATAATAATGGAGATTTGTATATATAAAAGGTTTTCAGAACATTAAATTGGGGACTGCGGATGTATGCTTTTGTGCAGAAGTGAGTCAATTGATTAAAAGTTTTACATACTAAAGCTGGGTACACTAGACAATACATTAGATGATTTGATGATTTTAGACTAATCGTAATGACAAATCGTTCAATGTGTACCCACTATTGCACTCCCATGCGTCATTCATAGTATCTTCATATCTTCCTGCTGTGCAGGCCAATATGAACATCTGGCGGCCGACACAATGCTTTTAGTGTGGCAGGGGAACAATATACAGAGCGGTTGTACACCAGGTCATTTAGTGTGTACCCAGCTTGACAGTCCTCATAACAGACATGGAAATTATATGAGCATCAGCTCAATACTAGCAGAGGAAAACTTTCTTGAATTACACCAAGGATTAAAATATGGGCCAGACAAAATGATGTTACTTACTGGAAAGTATGATGTACAATGGAAAGTCAATATCTGGAATTCCAAACAAGAGGTGACTATAATAACATGACATTATGTGACAGTTGAAGGATATGTGTTAAGTTTGTTATCATGTTATAAAACTTGTTTAATCCTGTGTTAATGTCTTAGTATAAGAACATGTAGTCAATATGATTGTTGACTTGCGGAAGTTAGGGATACAATGGATCAAAGGATGTGAATTAAAAATATTGGAGCTCAACCTTTGAGTTACTAGAGGTTAAAATAGAAAGTTTTTTGGTATTTGGAACTGATCAAATATTATTTTGTATGATTAGTATTTAAACCGTAAAGAGTGACATGTACTGTAGTCTTGAAAAAAAGAAAACAAAATCATAGGTTATGCTATCAAAGTACAATGAGGTAAAGTGCTCATGTGTTTCTGAGCACCTCGTTCCAAAGAGAACATGGCATAGTGGATAGTATTGTATCTCACTTCTGTCCCCCAGTGGTTGCTTAGCAACTGGTGATCATTCTTTTGCTTCTCAGTTGGTGTTCATGATATTGTCCATAGTGGAAACTATAAAGGTGGCTCTGGCAATACTCTTAACCGTATTCAACACATTTATTGTTTAGTGGAAAATGTAATGTCACTTCACCTAGGGCTCTGGCCCCTGTGACTATTTTCACTAAACATTAAGTTTGTAGAATATGGAAAACTCTATTGTCACATTTATCATTTCATATTCATCCATGGATTATATCATGGACACCTAGGGCTTAATTTTGTGTCACACGTAATGCTGATGATCATGGAGTTATGCAATTTTTTGCTACTGAGCAGTAGCAAAGGATGCACAGTGTATAAAATGTATTGTGCATTCTGGGGCAGTGACTAGGAGGAGGTTATGCAGATGAGCAGGGATGTATTTTCTTATGGGCATGTTATGGAGTGTTGCAGGTTTGTTGCAGATCTGGGTGCCAATTCAGATCCTTAATTCCTCACACTTGAGCCTGTACTCTGATGGAGAATCTGCACCTAGCATGAGTCTGTTAAAAGATTTGATGGTGTGACTGATAGTTGCACCTAAGATGCACCAAGTGGGATTTCAGCATCTAAAGATCCTCAAAGTTGGCACCTTAGTACTTACACATTCAGACCCATGGCTGTATGTGACGAATATGCCCTCACAAATTATGATATTGTATGATGTGTGATGTTCTGTATTTTATATTCCATATAAACATAGTGTGTCAATTGCTATTCGGTGTGCAGGTTGGGAAGGACTGGGTTTAACAAAAGGTCAATTGTAAATAAAGTGGATGGCTTGCAGATAACCAAATAATGTATATCCCTAACAGTGTGAGGTCTAGTGTGAACAACTAGCCCTCTCCATTTTTATGGCCCCTGTAGTCAGTGTCCTAGATCATAATCCCAGAAACAGACCCCTTTTTACTTCACTGCCCTACCTCTAAAGACTCTTGTTATGCTATAGAGGCTGAGATATGGATTCTGGTATTTACTATAGGTCTGGAAGGGGGAAGTTGAAGAGTGAGTTATATTGACACATCTTTAAAGCAGGGACCCTGTCAGTTTGGCCAGGTAACCCTGTATTGGAAATCTATTGAACTCAAACCCTGCTGACCTGATTGGGAGACCCTGTTAAGTATGAACAAAGAATTAGGGATGTATAAAAAGGAATACCATCCAGCATTCAATGTTCACTCCTTGGGGTTCAAATGTCAGTTCTGGGAGTGCATCAGGATATTCCTGTGGGTGAGAACAGTGCTAAGTACTTTATTGTGTGTTGTCTTAGGAATTCTGAGTTTTCTTTTTTCTTTTTTGAAAATATTTGCATTATAATCTGTTAATCATTTTATTAATATTTTTGTAACAAAGCCTTGAAAATATTTTTTGGATTAAACATATTAATCTAGCATATTCTCCGTGACTCTTATTGAATTTACGTGCCTGGATAGGCCCATGGTATATATTTGTGTGTCATTTGAATGTGATTTATTATTAATCTGTTGGGAGATTGCAGACCTCCGGAGAACAGTCTGCGTGGTGGCAGAAGAACCGTGTATTTTGGTAAGTGACCGCAGTGTGCCGGCATCACAACCAGCTGATCCAGATTGTTATATCTGTGAGTCAGCCCGGGTTCGTGACACTGTACATCAGGGAAGGGCTTGTGCTGGTTTTAGCATAAAGATTCACATGCTACACCAGCAAAAGACACACACACACACACACACACAGACTCAGCACCATCTGACTTAGAATAAGTTACTAAGCAACCACTTGAGGAGAGTGGAGAGAAACAGTACTGTCCACTGGGCCATTACTCCTTGGTACACATTGAGCATAAATACATGAGCACTTTATCGCACTGTATTATA
The DNA here is from genome assembly GCA_031769625.1 of Taudactylus pleione. Taxonomy (NCBI): domain Eukaryota; kingdom Metazoa; phylum Chordata; class Amphibia; order Anura; family Myobatrachidae; genus Taudactylus; species Taudactylus pleione. The sequence goes on along the minus strand of JAUIMM010000916.1, from coordinate 5,397,500 downwards.
ACTGTTTAAGCTATGATTTTCTTTACTTTTTTCGAGTGCACATCTCATACTTTATGGTTTCAAGACTCTTCACCCAACAAAAACTTTGGGGAGCTACAGATACCAAAACCTTGAACATGGCATACCACCCTAAAAGCTCCCAGGCTCATGCTTAAATATGTATGCTTTCAGCAAAGTGTCCCAAATCTTTTTCTGTTCTCTAGGAGATAAGTGTGTTTCTGCATTTATCTAAAAATAGCTGGCAACCATCAGATGTTAGATGGAGAGTGACAACCTTTGGTTACCTACCTACCCTATCATACTCCAGTGCATAATGGAGAGAGCAGAGGATGCTGTGTAAGCTGAAGGTAAACCTGCAAGAGATGGAACTTATAGCGATAGACCAGAGGTTCCCAAACTCGATCCTCAAGGCACCTTAAAATTCCAGGTTTTAAGGATATCCATATTTGACCACAGGTAAATTAATTAGTGCCTAAGTCATTTTGGTTCAACCACCTGTGCTCAACAATGAATCTCTCTAAAACTTGAACTGTTGGGGTGCCCTGAGGACCACATTTGGGAACCTCTGCAATAGACTCTAGCCATTAACCTAAGTAAAGTGTGGCTGGATAAGATCATGCAGAATTTTGATGTCTACTGCACAGTGGTTCTGCATCCAAGGATTAATTATTTTTAATTGACTGACTTATATGTGAAACTGTTAAATGACTCTATAGTCAACCTCTATGATGTTTAGGTTTTTAAGTGCTTAGTTTAAAGAGTTATGTCCATCCTTCCTGTGGGCATCCCCTTGGCCTCCTACTCTTCTCGCTTTCTCTCCACTTCTTCTCTGGGTAAATTCATTAGTTGCTTTGGACTCCAGTATCTCCTCTGTGCTGATGCCACCCAAGTCCTATCTCTCCTGATCTCTCCCTTTCCCTCCTCTCTCAGGTGTCCTGTTGCTTCTATGCCAATTTCTCATGGATGTCTGAGTGCTTTATCAAACTCAACATGGCCAAAAAAGAACTCATTGTCTTCCCTCCATTTAGAGTCTCTACCCCTCCCAACCTCTGTATCACTGTCAAAAACACCACTATTTCCTATGTTCCGACACTCCACTTCCTGGGAGACATTCTTGACCCCACACATTCAATCTCCTGCCAGTTCCAGCACAACAACATTGCTCATATCAGACCCTTTCTCTCTGAATATAAAACCAAATCATTGTTCACCTACTGATCACTGAATTCTAACCTCAACTACTGCAAACTTCTCCTCACTGGACTCCCCTGCTTCCTTCGTGCTTCTCTCCAATCTGTACTCAATGTTGCAGATTTATCTTCCTCTCCTGCTTCTCCATATCTGCCTCCCCTGTCTAACAAGCCCTTTGCTGGCTCCCCTTCCTCTACAGAATCCTCTTCAAAACTCCTAATCATCACATACAGGGCCCTCTCCACCTCCATAGCTCCCTAAATCTCCAACCTCATCTCCTTAAACATATCCTCTCTGGTCAATCATTGACTGCCATCTTTCCTTCCCTCTTGGATTCTCACTCCAGAATCCAAGATTTCTCCTGTTCTGTCCCCCACCATTTGAATGATCTCCCTTATTCCCCCAACCTGCAATTGCTTCAAGCAGATGCTGAAAACTCACTAGTTCATAAAAGCACATCCATTCACTGCATAGTCTACCTCACCATCTTGCACTTTCCAATTATCTCCTTCCTGCCCTAAGTTCCCCTTACAATGGTTCACTCCTTATGTCTTTCATTTGTCTCTCCTTTCTCTTTAGACTAAGAACTCCATGAACAGGTCCCTCCTTCCTCCTGTTTTCATTACCTACTTCTCTTGTACACCAGCTATACTCTACACCTCATCCTTGAGCTCTCTGTCCCTGGACTCCACTAATTTGTTGTTTGGATTCTTCAGATTAGCTAGACCCATTAGTTGTGCTCACACTAATAGTTACAGCTTTCAGCTTATGCTGCATATTTCCAATGCACCCATTGCATCAGTGACTGTGTTGAGATCTGTGTGCTATTTTCTACTTGTCTACTGTACTGTACAGTTTTACCATGTACTGTCTTATTGTTTTGCCCTCTGTACAGCTGTGAACCACTTGTGGTGCCCTATAAATAAAGTTTAAAAATAGCAACTTAGTAACAGCTGTGGAATCTAACACTCTACAAGACACAGCAGCAATAGCTGAAAGATATCTACAATTTGACTACATTGGGGAAATTATGTCAAAATAAAGAGTAAATATAATCAGTGCAGGTGCAAAGTCAAGCAACCCCCTATTGGCACAGTTGAGTTCTAGACTACCCAGGCAATGAATGATGCCACTGCTGAGCAGCAACTTGTGCCTGCACCTCTTAACCCCCAAATGCTATAAACCATGTGGCTGATGTCAGTTAACAGTATACTGGTGAGTATAGTGGAGAGATTATAAATAAAAATGTTCTTCATTTGAAATTAGATGACATTTTAAGATCTACAGTATTATAACAGAATATGCAAAGATTAATTTAGGAGATAGAACACACTTAACAATCTGTAGATAATGTATAGTATTGTTATCTTTAAAAAAATTAAATATATGTAATAAAAACAAAGTAGATACTAATTAACCCTTGGCCGGCCGCCCCCCCCCCCAAAAAAAATGAAAAAGAGGTTTGAAATCTGTAAAGTGGATTACGAAGTGCATTTTAAGTATTGATACTATGCAGGAAAATTGGAGACACAGTGATGACATCAGACTCACCAAAAGCGAGATGAGATGGATGAGACAGATCTTAACACATTAGTACTTGCAGTTTTCAATCATGATTTTGAAGTCAAGTGGTGTTTTATGATTTTTTTTTTCCGGTCGCCCATTTCTTTATTTGGTGCATGCTTATATAAATTTTAATGTCCCTCATTCTTCTTTTACACCAAAGTTCTGGGTCTGACCCGGGGGTTGGAACAGAGTTCAAATCCGGATCAGACCCAGAACTTAACCCTTTCATACTGTGGCGCCGACCCAGGATATTGCTGAGTCAGGGCTGTTCAAACTGGAGCCAGGTCTGCAGTGACTCGGCTCTTCCAGCAATGCATTGGATGTTTGGAGATGATGTAATCTCCAAGCACCACTGAAGCCGGCCAATAGGGCGGTATGCAGCATGATCCGGGTTATCATGTCACGATTCGTGCCATTTACACTGTAGGGTTTCATGGGTTTTTTCCCCCTGCAAGTTACCTGGGTTGGATTACCAGGTCACTTGACCTGGGAATCCAACCCTAGACCCTTTTAAACCTAGAAGCAATCTGGTTAACCCTGCAATAACCCGGGTTTTAGCTCTGTTGTAAAATGGGTATTAGTAATTTTACAGTATTTGTTATTTAAGAATAACTTATTGTATAGTACAATATTATCATCTATATTGTCTTTAATGTATCTTTCATTTTGGTTTGTTTTTCTTCAAAATTTTTCCTGTTCTTATTATAATAATAATAATCAAAATGTTAGACCTGAAAATAATACAACTCTATTGACTATGTCAGCTGCAAGTACAGTATGGTTACATTGCATTGATTTATAGTAAAAAAGATCATAATTTTTTCTGACACAGCTTACATTGCATGTTATGACAGGTAAATCCTGTTTTCCATGCAATATAATTAGGACACAGGCACCTTACATGTGAGTAAAAAGATGTGGATATATCAGCATGTATCAAGCCTAACAAGCATTCCTTTGTAAAATCAATTGGACAAAATGTCACCCTTGTATATAGTCAATAGGTTTCACAATATAATAATAGATTTGGAAATCTGTTTTTCCTAATGCCCAGTGTAACATGATAAATCACTGTGGATGACAATCAATTGTTGCCCCTTTTACAGTGCCCATTCTGACAGGATCAATCAGTGCTATAGGACAATATCACACCATCATTGTAAAAGAATAATAATACAATTGGAAGAAGGAATGTAGCAGCAGAAATGAGCACAAAATCGACCTGGAGAAGGCTAAAGATTAAAGTAATGAAGGGAGACCATACAAATACAAATCAAAGAGGCTCAAATGTTTCCTTTACACCACCAATTGGCTTAATGAAAAAACATCTGAGCTCATAAAGTATGCTGAAGCGTTCTATGTGCATTTATAACGCTCTCTAGACCTGAACAACTGACTAATATGTTTTCTTTTTTGCCAACTCAAAGTAGATACTCGAAGCAAGCCTTTAATAGTTTAATAGCTGTTCAAGTACTAAATGTATTGATTATTACACTTGATTAGTGTTAAAATATTTGTCCAATTGCATTTTCTTTTGTATAAAGTAAAGGTAAAATACAGTAGCACACTGTTTATTGTTGTTAAGGGTTTCACAGAGATATTTATATGTATTGGGTCAGTGGGTAAGTGAACTGTAAAATGTGTGACTGGAAAACTTTATTTGGAAACCAGTGCAGACTTCAAGTTGGTATTGCTGTATCTATTTGTTACTCTGATAACTAAGGGCCAATATTTTAAAAACTGCATATGTGTCGGAGGTGCATTGTGCAAGCATCCCAATTGTTATTGCACAGGGATACAGACATAATTTGGATGCAGAGAGTGTGGGTTTTAGTGGGTATTCCTAGGAGATAACAGGGCTAAGCATGCACGGGTGTGTCGCTGACAGCAGCTGCATCTAAAAACGCACAACCGCTCATACAGGATGCCATACTTTATCTCTCTCCTCTTTATTACATTCCTAGGCTTAGTACATCTCCCCCTGCATATTATTCTATTTTATTATTTCATTCTGTGATTTGTGAAGTACATTTGTCTTCTTTATGTGTCCATTCTAGGAGTTAATATATCTTCAGGACAATGCAGTATTATATGTATTTTAAATAAAAACACTTGGTATGAAGATACCTGCATGGAATGTACATTCCCTTATATACAAATAGTCCATTATTGAGTAAGGAGGATGGCCCAACAAAGACATTATAAATTTATATTGTGGTTTTAAAAGGAATCGGTATGATTTACCGCCTTGCACATGTCAGGCGGTTGGAATCCCGTCAGCGGCTGCCCGACATCAGTGAAAATCCTGATCGTCCCTAAGGTAAGTATTGACTAACCTAATTCCCTCCCCTAACCCTAACCCTCCCTTAGGGGTGACTAAACCTAACCCCCCCTTTCCCACCACCTAAACCTAAGTCCCCGGGGGGGGTGCCTAACCCTAACCCCCCTTCCCATAACCTAAACCTACCTAACCCTCCCCCCCCTGCGGCTATCAGCGCTCGATGCCTGGCGTCCCTTCGATTGGGATGCCAAGGCGCTGGTCTCCCGGCGTCGGTAAAATGACAGGGGTCTAGATTTAGATGCCTGTCATTTAACCCTCACCGGGATTAAGCAGTCGGGAAGCCAGCGGTCGGGATTAGGTCTGCCAGCTTCCCGACTGCATAACGTTTTCAAACACCCTAGTTAAATCTGGAGAAATAACTGCTGTATATTTACTAAAGTCTAGTTTAGCATTGATTCCTGTTGCCATTTTACAACTGGTAGTCAAAGCTGCCGAAGATCAGTGGCTTTGACAAACCAACCATTGATAAATATACCCCTGTGTCCTTGTTTAAGAAATTATTTAATAATAAGGTGAATGTGGGAATGTTGCTTCAAATGGATTAGTATTACCAGGGATGGACTGGGGCTCTAGTTCAAGGAAAATTGGTGTGGTCTTGCCTCATGGGGTGTGTTAATGCCTCAAGGAGGCATGTCATAATTCACAGGGGTATGGCCTTGTGACATCCCCCTATCTCTCTGCATGCTGGCCAATCAGAGTACTGGGCAGTGGAGTTGCTCAGCCAGGCTTTCAGGCATTTGCCATAAGTGCCAAAAGGTGAGTCCAGCTCAGAGTGTTACAAACTTGCCTCTATATGCAGAGAGAATTATGTATTGAACAAAGTGAAATGAATTCAGGAATCTAAAGGATTTCATACAATTCTAATGAATGAATTTCTGAGCCCAAAAGCACATCAAACATTCACATGCATTTTTTATGTATTTTTGAATTGAATAGAGCCCTGCTGAAAGTATTAAAATAACATAACAAGCATTTAAAAAACAGATATACACAACTGTTAAACTTTTGATATACCTGGAAAAACACACTCATTGAATTCTGTATGTGCATTTCAAAAGTGATGACACCTGGAAATGATTGGTTTGAAAATTAATATACTGTATAAGCACTATTATTTTAGTAGAATTAAACAAGCAGCTAAACAAGAGAGAGTTGCATTAATGAGTATGTCAGTTACAGGACCAGAGGCAGAGCATACACTTATAGTTTCTGAGAAAAAGAAAGCATCTTGGACAATACATTAAAACTTATACTTTTATTAATGTCTGTCTAAAATGGTATTTATTTTCAAAGTATTGGTGAAGTATTAAAATATATAGTAATCAAAGAATTAAGAAACAATGTATTAAAATAAATGAAAAAACTGCTACTGTCTTTATATTATGACCCTATTTACTTCCTTCAATGAAAAAAAGCTATATTGCTTATATTTTATGTGAAGCAGTGTTAATTAAGCTGCATTAATTATAGTTACTTTGTATCCTGGTTCAGTGACGTTCAACCAATTGATAGGTTTGTTTATTATATCATGTTGTGTTGTATCAAAAAGAATATCCAATCTAGTCTTATGTAATATGGAGCCTCTAGCCCCTATGGTTTAAGCTTTAACTGAAAAATATGTACACTTCTTATATAATATCTATATTTATTGTGTCCATATGGTTTGATTATTTTTATTTCAAGTATTAAAAAACCAGGTGTGTTAAAGACTAACTTTATTTCCACAGTATGACCATTGTGTGGAATTAATGTCGCAATTAATAATCATATGCTGCATATAATATCCAGTACACTGACACTTGTATTAATACTTTCATTTATTTTATCTGAGAAAATGTGGATCTTCACTTGCCCCTATGTCGGGGGGAAAAAAATCTCTTCCTATTGCAGTCACATGTAAAGAATGTCTCCCGGCCATGGCAGCTATTGTTGCCTGAACTTATAGCCAGGTGATCGTAGTGATACAGCCAACCCTTAGCGGAAGACAGTACATGCCTGGCGTGGACACACTGAGCAGTCTTACCCAGCCTGTTCACGATTATAGTGGTCAAGGTAATTTGTATTACGTTGGTCAGTATTTATCTTTTTTGCAATAGTATCTAACACATGGGACACAATATAACAAAGTTAATTAAACACAGATAGGGTTCATACTTTGGGGGCAGCAGCCATATAGAAGCTGATGACCATTTCACCACGGGCTTTCTCAAGGCTAAATAACTTCTGCTTACACCTTACATCTGTTTGTTTCACATATAGGTGATACAATTTAATTTTATTCTGGCCTCAAATCTGATATGATTTATCAATGTTATTTAACCCTTATTGCATACATCCAAGTTGTCCTTATATAGAGCAAATTCTAGGGGACTGCCATGCCATCCTGTCTATTGGGAGGTGTGTACCACACACAATGGTGAGTAGGCACCGCATTTACTTATTACTGGTTCATACAGCAATGCAGGAGTAATTTTCTTGTTTAGGAAAGGGGATGGGTATGGTCTTCAGATTCACAAGAGCTCATCTTCCCCCAATATGACTTTGTGAAGCCCCCTTGCAACCTTTTTAGAGGCCATCACTGTTCATATTCTCAACCTTGAAAAAAGGTTGGAAGGCATATTTTTGTCTTTGAATTGTGTTCAAATTTGGTTAGCAACAAAATTTTTAATTGCATTTTAGGAATACAGCTGTAAATAAAGTTGCATGCACTGTACAAAAAAATACATATTTTATTTTCCTTATTGTATGCAGTAGATAACCATTTGTGTTGTCCATTTATAATGCATCAGTGTAACTTTAAATGACACCATAACAGAGCCCAATAGCAATATGCTAAAGGTGGTACCGTCCTATAATAGTTAACCTGACTGGGCTTCTTTCAGTTTCTCAGAAGAATGAAAAGATTGAAATAAGCAATGTAATTAAAAGTAATTTTCTTAAATAACCAGTGCTTTCACTCAACAATGGCCATTCGATCAGAAGTAATTTATTTTTTATCACATGTTTATAGCCTGCGGTTTTCCAACCATGGGCCTGTTTCAGCAAGGATCGCAACTGCTAAATTGCATGCAATCAGGTGATTGTTGCGCACTGGGCATATGTATGCATTGCAGTGTGCAAACTGGCCACTGCGATTGGGACTGCAGTGACCACGTAGACCCATCGCAGAGTGATTGACAGAAAGTGCCACTTGTGGCTGGTGACGGGGGGGTGGTCGGCGAAATGCAGACATGCCTGTGCGTTTGAACGCCGTTACATGGACATGCATAAATTATCCACTATGATGGCTTACATAGCCTGAGGATTCAAAGAGTGCAATGAGGTTAGCAATTCCTGAGTAAGGTCAGAGCTTGTGCAAGTGTGCGTGAGGCCGTGATGGTGCTCGATGTTACTCATGGTTTTGCGGTCTTGCTAAGGATTACGGATGTGTGTGAGGTAAAGTGGGAATCCTTATGTTGTGCTGCTGTGGCATAGCGATCGCAATGGATTAGCATACTATCACAATGAGACTGCGTGCGTAATCGCTATTGCAATCACAGTTGCGATCCATAATGAATCGGGCCCCATATTAGAGAAATAATAGTGTATTTGTTCCTAGACATATTGAAGGAGATGGGTAAAGAATAATGGGATCCATATCTCAGAAATTACTGAGGGCAGTTTCTAATTCATGAACTATTGTAAAAGAAATTTTAGGTATGGTATATTGAAATCTGCTTTAAGCCAGTAACGAAAGTTGATTATACAATAACTTTTGTGAAAAACATAATTTGTTCTACATAGCAGGCTCTAAACTAGCATATGAAACAAAACTTTCCTTATACAACATGCATAACTCTTAAGGAAACACACAACACCACATCAAAGTTGTATTCTAGGATATAATACTGAAATTTTATGCAGTCGATTTTCATGGCTCATTCACAAAAACATTTATATGTGCATGAGTTGTGTGTTTTGTGAATAAAATTATTATGTTTATGTCTCAGCTTGAATTCATGAATTTGCAGCATCTGCTTTCTCAGTGGAGGTAACTGTCAGTCTCATGCAGAAAAACATGCAACTCAATAGCCAAATTCTTCATTGTAAGTGATTGACTGTTATTACCACTCAGACCAATCATTCAATGATGTACCTATTTACTTAAATCAGCCTGCTCCCTCTCCATATTCACAAAAGTACTCAGTACTAGAAAACCTAGACGGGTTACCATTACAACAGGGACACTGCAAGCATGGGCATCGTTCTTGCACCCTTGTACCTCAATGTGTTAGGAATTATTATCTTTGCATGGTAGTTACTGACTTGTGGATTCCAGTGTTTGGAACAGAAAAGGTACACTGTAACTTTAAGTACAAAGTCTGGGGACTCAATTAATATCAAATAAAATAATTAACCACAGGTCAACAGCCAGAGAGGTTGTTATATAAAAGCCAATGTCAGCAGGGGCACCAAGAAAGGTAGAGTGGGTACTACCTGTATCTTTTGAAAGGGCCCAGCAGGTACCCGGGACCACTGTCCCTCCCCCTCTTACCTGTCAGTGGCAGTCACACTGTTGTGTGCTAGGCTGCAGTGGGTCCAGGGTGGCTTAGACAGGGCCTGTTTAGACAGAGTTTCATTGAATAAGAGTGTTCCCAGAAACCTTTTTCATCATTTCATTAAATATATAACACAATCTTCTCTTCCCCTTGCTTGATCCAATGTAGTACAAACTGCTAAATTATCCACTCACTAACTACAAATGAGTACTGCAAAGTTATGAAAGCTGGCTAGCGTGGGAAGCTCTGAATGACTGACAATGAAGGGTTTCCTGGTTTATCTCAATCATAGTTTGTTTCTTTCTTAGGTCTCGTAACTATTAAGAATTTAAGAAAAGAGATTAAACATATAGGGTCTCATTCAGACCCGCTCGCGAGCGCAGGACGCTCGCAAGCGGGTCGATGGTACCCAAATGCGCATGCGCACGACGGAGGGAGCTCCGTCATGCGCATGCACGAGACTTGGATAGCGACAGCCAAGCTGTCGCTCCGGGTCTTGCACCAAAGGGGGCGTGCTGTTGATGGTGAGTGACAGCACGCCCCCTTTGGTGGGCGTGCCGGGGGCATGGCTGCCAGACGGAGGCGTTCCCATGGGAACGCCTACCGTCTGGGGCCGGCCCCACTGACATCACTAGTGATGTCAGTAGGAGTGATTTTGGCTCTGATAGAGCCAAAATCACTCCAGGGCTTGTGGCAGCGAGACCCTACCGCAAGGGTCTCGTCGCAAGCCCAATGGTCACAATGGTCTTGACCATCGCGACCATCATCATGGACACTCGCCTAAGCTGTGGGTGGTAACCCACAGCTATGCGAGTGTCCAAAAGGCCACTCCAAATTTAAATAGGACGGCCCTGATTCAGAGTGAGCGCTCTGGTCAGAGCGTCCGGCTCTGAATCAAGGCCATAGTCCATTCATTTTAGTCCTGGATGAATAAGTGAAACTATATTCTCTACAAGAACTATGGGTGAAGGTAACAATATAGATGAGGAGTTTATCTCCATATTTAATATTAACAAATACTGTATGATTTACATACTGGAAAAAAAAAAGATCTTATTAGAAGTGTTATCATAATGGCTATTTTTATAGAGTAACTTTGAAAAAAACAAAGATTTATGTGATAAACCATAGAAAATGTTAGAAAAACAGGCATTGAAGGATCTGAAAACAAATCTTTTAATAGTAGTTTGGAGGCCAAAAAGAGAGGAAGTGTGGTGGTAATTAAAAATTTGAAGGGCTATAATAATGAGGCCTATTGACAAGTAAATCATGTATATATTTACAATAGTAATAAGTGGTACCCCTGAATTGAGGGATCCCACTACTGTATAAAACTGTGCCAGTGAATATAGTCATGATTGTCCATAATTTATGTATAAAGGCAAATGTACTGTATGTAGTGATAAAAATGTGGTTATATAGGGTAATTTACTGATAACTGTCTGGATGAACTGCTGCCGTAAAAGGGAATTGATGGTACAGGCTAGACAGAATGGCCCTGTGATACTAAGGGGCACGAGAGCAGGACTGTTCCATGTAGCTTTAAATAGGGGAGAAACACCCATGTTATGCATTGGGGAGCACGAGAAGCCAGCGCGAGTGACCATGAGGATGGGAGTCTAAAGACATAAATGACCCTGTACGTGAGACTATTGCGCAGTTGTCCCCTGAGGGAAAGGTGTGAGAGGCAGTCCCCGTCGCGCTGCTGTTACCTGAATTGGATAGAGAGCTTAGAGGATGATCCAGGAAGTCAGAGAGTACTGCTACTTGTATTCTGGTGGTATCGTGGTTTTCTGAAGGAGGCATCTAATAGGAAGTGTAAGGTGACATCTGGAGAAGGCACAGCTGAGGCGGAGTCTGGTGGCCTGACACTACAGTGGAGGTGCGGCTAGTCTAAGGCGACTGGAGGCAGGAACTGGCTCTGCAAAATAAGGGAGGAGATGGGGAGGATCAACAGAGAAGCCGGGTGGTAAGAGACTGCACCATACACATCCACATATCAGTTGCCCACCACAGTTAATGACAGGCAGTTGGACTAAGCCACCCCATTGGCATTACCACCCCTTAAAAGCCTTCTAGAAAACCACTCACTGCGTTACTGCAAACTACGGTTCACATTAACAAAGCACCTGTCACATTAGGAAAGATTAGCGGCAGAGTGACACACAGTCTTCCCGATTTATGGTATTAAGAAGTTATCTGAGGGAAGAGGCAGCTTTGAGTAACTGTAAAATTCAGCCATCGCAGAGCAATCACTGCTCAGTATTTAGGTAGACTTCAGAGACCTCCATAGCTGTAGCTACATTTGTAACAAAGCCAACTGCAGGCAGGAGTATCCAATTAGGGCTGTCTAAAGCAATGAACTGCAACAAATGTAGCTTTTGGAAGTACCTCTGGTTACTGCACATTTCTGCTATAGTAACAAATAGCTGAGACTGTCAACGAGGATATTCAGTGGGAGTCAAGTGAAGTAAGAGCAAAGCCAGTGTATACAGTGAAATTCAGGATAAAAAAATACAGACAGGGACAGTTGAAGACAGTGGGATTAACTATAAACCCGGGCAATGTAGTGTACACTAACTAGACTGTAGCGCTATATTGGTTCACAAACTATTAGTTTTCTGGCCAGGAAATCATTTGAGGAAAGTTAGCATACAGGATATATAATTAGAGACTGTTACTTGTTGTCTTTACTGTTTGATAAATATTCTGAGGATATTGGTTATAGGCATTTAAGATAAACTACTGTTTTAAAAAGTATTGCATGTATTAATCCTTTGGAATCAACAGGAGGAGAGGAATATTTATTGCGTACGAAGAGGCTGCGTTCCTGAATAATAAAATATAATTAGTTATTTTGTTCTTGTGAATTGAGATAGTAATTGAACCTGTAACTCTCATCTTTAAAGTGTAAATTGACATGACATGTTTTCTTCACTGTAATAAAATTACCAAGTACATCTGTTCAAAGTTCAGTCTGCTTATCTCTTGGCCTCTCTGTAAATAAAGAAGGACCCAAGGAACCACGCACTTACGATAAGTGTATCCAGTATTAGGGGGTGTTACAATAATACTACTTTGATTTTTCAGAAAAATACTGTACTTCTGCATTTTCCATTGACTGATGGGATTATCTACAAGTAGTAATGTAGGTTTTTCTTTCTTCCATAGTCTATTACTCCCACTTGTTATTATTTGAAACATTTCACAAAAGTCTATTTACACCTCCTGGTTATCCTATTACTTCTAAATTTGGTTCCCTTACTTCTGATTTATTATATTATGTTGATACTTTTTCTAGTCTTTGGTGGTCCTATATGCATGACTTCACCCATCTCAGTAACACATTTCAGACTAACAAATGTTGGGATTTATATGCCTTCCTGTATTTAGACATGGTGTTATTAATTATATACTAACAAGCCACATACTCATGAGATTAAGTCTTTCTGAAATGTCTTGCAGAGAGGGGGAGGATCTGAGTGAGTTAGCAGACATTTAAACTAGATTCAATGTATTAATTTTATCACATAGTTATTTTTTCTTTGACAGCAGTCATTATTTAGAGGTGATGAGGAAGGCCAAGGAAACCTTAATGTGGGTGTCATGGGAAAATTGCAGGCATGTCAATGAAAGTAGGTGCATACACACATGCACAGCTGCAGGCATAGGAGGCCATGGTCAGATGGAGGTACTGCACTTGCCATAGAGTTGGTGCAAGTTTTGATGGTGCAACCAATAGTGGCGTATAATAACGCACCGATCGGTATTACAGCTTGTAGGGATGCTAAAACTGTGAGTCTTAGTCCTTGCACATTGGGATGCCTTGATATACACAAGGGAAGCAATAAGTTGCATAAAGTCGCAAACTGATGACCACCAAGGTACACTTCTGCCTCTATCTCTGAATCATATGTTTCATTAAAAATAACTATATATACTAAAACAGAATTCCACAATAAGAGCTATTTTACTCTCTAACCCAGGGGTGGGGAGCCATTTTTCTGTCAAGGGCTATTTTGATATATATATAACTTTATTTGCGGGCTTGGTGCAGGCCACGCTCCATCCGTGTAATATCACATGGGGCAGGGCCACAATTGCCAGTGATTACAGCAATGCATGGAGCATCTTGAGAAAGCTCAGGGGAGCTGTAAGGGAAGCGGTGTGACCATCTGAAGCATCCTAAGGACGCTCCAGACAGCACTGCGGCATAGATTCTGGCTGTAGGGTGCCAATCTAGGCACCCTGCTAGCCAGATGAGGCTAGAAAAAAAAATTCAGACAGCCAGACCAAATGATTTTGCGGGCCTTATACGGCCCCCAGGCAGGAGATTCCCCATCCCTGCTCTAACCCAAAAGTTATTTTCAAAAAGGGACAATCTAAAGTACATGTTGCTAGAAAGTTTCATACACTCAAGATAAAATAGTATGATGACTAACACCTCTTCAATTAATAATTGGTTTGCCATTGGATGCTATAGATAAGGGAAAGCACACTGCATTATCTATAACCATGTTATTAACAGAGTTTCAAAGATATATATTAGTCATGCTGTGAAATTCAATGAAAAGGACAAAATTAAATCAAAAGCTTAATTAATTGCAGCACTCATTTTCTGATATCTTTGTTGCAATGCAGCTGCAATTTACTTTAAGTAAGGAGAACCAACCGACCCCATTGAAATTAGATTTAATGACCATATGCAACATTCTGTGTGAAGTAATGACACACAGTGTATCCTGGCATTATATGGTACAGCATAATGGTGATCCAAGTTGTCTGAAACTAACAGGAGTTAAATACATCATATTGACAGCATGAGAGTGAGAGATGTAAGAGTTTATCCAGATAAAAGATCTTTTGGATGACCAATTTATTCTCTATGCCAAACAGGTCTGAATGAAGCCTTGAATTTAGATGACACTATTCAAGTTAATGTATTTCTCTATTAGCTATCTTTATATATTGTGTATGCTTTTTAAACATATTTAAGATATTTTACAGTACATTTTGTTCAATTGTTTTTTTTTTTGTTTACTTTTTTGTCTCTTACTATAGGATACCTAATTGCAGAAATGTATGTACAGTAACAGATTTCTATTTGTAGCAGCTTCCATGCAATGTCATATATATTCCTTTCCCCCAAAAACCTGAGTCCGACCTCGGTTTTGAGACATGGTTCCAACCCAGGTCAGACACCATTTACACAGCACCATCGATCTGGGTTATTTTCAGGTCAGCCCTGTTCACACTAAACCTGGGTCTGCCCTGCTAAACTTGTGATGTCATATAAAGTGGGAGGTGACTGCACCACAACCACTAATCAGCTAATTTTAGGCATGACCCAGGTCGGATAACCCATGTTGCAATGTTTACATTGCACCATTACCCAGGTCCATCCTGGGTCTGACTCTGGTAGTTAAAGAAAAAAGAGGGGATGATTGGCGCTAAGTGAAAATTGTTGATAATAAAATAAATTAAATAAAATTAATAAAAAATGAAAATTTAAAAATCAATTGAGAAGCGGATGTCTAAAAAACACAATATGCATTTATTTGAAACAAAAAACATACATAAGACTTAAAAAATAATGTCCTATAGGAGCTGTAATTGGAGTAATATATGATTTTAGCTCTATGGAAGTATTTATGGGAGAATTGATGAAAAATGGATATTATCCAAGTAAATGGTCAATGAGAAATCGATACAGTTCAAAAGCAGCAGATATTTACCATATAGAAATCCTTTGGGATGGCAGTCCAATTAGCAGAATAACTGCAATGGCAATATTGATTGTACAGAGGACTGGAATTGAATCGTCAGTGCACAGGAAGGTCCCTCAGGATATAGGTCCAATTAGCAGATTACTGCAATGGTTCTTCTGATGAAGCTGGAGTGATAATATCCAGCGAAATGTGTTAATTAAGGATTGGATTTATACTTTATGGACATTGGGACAATTTTTTCATCATTCACTAAAAGAACATCCTGCAGCCTTCCCATCAACCATTCTACCCTCAAACGCTGGAGGAAACAGCTGCTGACAACACCATACACCATTGCAATGATCTGCTAATTGAACCTATATCCTGAGGGATCTTCCTGTGGACTGACGATTCAATTCCAGTCCTCTGTACCATCAATATTGCCATTGCAGTTATTCTGCTAATTGGACTGCCATCCCAAAGGATTTCTATATGGTAAATATCTGCTGCTTTTGAACTGTATCGATTTCTCATTGACCATTTACTTGGATAATATCCATTTTTCATCAATTCTCCCATAAAAACTTCCATAGAGCAAAAATCATATATTACTCCAATTTCAGCTCCTATAGGACATTGGGCCTGATTCAGACCCACTCGCGAGCGGCTGTCCGCTCGCAAGTGGGTCGATGTTTTGGACTGAGCATGCGCACGACGGAGGGAGCTCCGTCGTGCGCATGCGTCAGATGCGACAAGCGAAGGAAAGTCCTTCGCTCGTTGTGTCCGATCAAAGGGGGCGTGCTGTCAATGTTGATTGACAGCACGCCCCCTTTGGTAGGCGTGCCGGGGGCATGCCTCCCTGACGGGGGCGTTCCCATGGGAACGCCTCCCGTCAGAAGCCGGCCCACTGACATCACTAGTGATGTCAGTGGGAGTGATTTTGGCTCTGATAGAGCCAAAATTACTCCGGAGCTTGCGGTTGAAAACCTCAACCGCAGGCTCTGGCTCGCAAATTCGATGGTCGCGATGGTCTCGGCTATCGCGGCCATCAAACTGCACACTCGTATAGCCTGTGGGTGGTGACCGACAGCTATACGAGCGTCCAGAAGGACGCTCCATTTTCATGGAGGCCGGCCCTCATTCAGAGCGTGCGCTCTGCTCGGAGCATACGGCTCTGAATGAGGGCCATTGTTTTTTAAGTCTTATGTATGTTTTTTGTTTCAAATAAATGCATATTGTGTTTTTTAGACATACGCTTCTCAATTGATTTTTAAATTTTCATTTTTTATTAATTTTATTTAATTTATTTTATTATCAACAATTTTCACTTAGCGCCAATCATCCCCTCTTTTTTCTTTGTATACTTACTTAGAGGCTGACAACCTCTGATTGGCTGCTCATTGACAGCGCACCCGAATAAAACTTCTTGTACATTTCTGACTCTGGTAGTTACCTGGGTTGGATTGCCAGGTCACTTGACCCGGGTTATTTTTCAGGGACCCTTTTACACTGAGCTGCGACCCGGGTAGACCCAGCAATAACCAAGGTTTTTGCTCTTGTGTAAAAGGGGTAATAGTTAGCAAAGTCATTATAGATAACTGTAAAGTTGATATGAGTTGTTGAGGTTGACTATGTTGTCTATTGTTGGGTATACTTGCAATATTATCATGGTCACATTAGCTACTACAGTAATTTCTAGTCAAATGATTTTTTATTGATCAATGTGTCAGCAAAATGTGTTTAACACCAGTATCGGTATTCAGATAGTATTTGTAGATTATTGCTATAGCTGTTTTGATACACAGCTAACCAATGAGACATACAACTATATATACTGTATGTCTATATGTTATGTATCAATTTTACATTCTGTCTTATATGTATTACTTCTGTTAGTTTGTTGCAATCACGTCTCAGCTGTAAGTGTTATATTTTTTGCCTAACATTCTTCCATAAATGTTTTTTTTAGTTCTCTGGTCGTTTACTTGAAAAATTATATTATATATTGTAAACATAGTGTCAAGGCCAATGGATTTTTAGATGTTCTTGTTGGTATTAAAGATAACTCTTATACTACAGAGATTTTTAGGAAGCCCACTGACAAGAACACATTACTCTTGTCTTCAAGTTTCCACCCTAGGCCAAGAAAGGACTTCCATTTTCACAACTAGTAAGGAATAATGCAGGTTACGTCCGAAGCTGATAAAGTACTAGGGTCTCTACAAAAAATGGGGGAATATATATATATATATATATTAGGGGTGTGCACCGGCCACTTTTCGTGTTTTGTGTTTTGGTTTTGGATCTGGATCTTTCTTCGTGTTTTGGATCTGGATTGGTTTTGCCAAAACCACCCTTCCGTGTTTTGGGTTCTGGGTTTTGTGTTTTGGATCTGTATTTTTTTTAAAAAAAGCATAAAAACAGCTAAAATCACAGAATTTGTTGGTTTCTCTGCTCCTATGCTATTATTAACCTCAATAACCTTAATTTCCACTCATTTCCAGTCTATTCTGAACACCTCACACCTCACAATAGTGTTTTCATGTCCAAAAGGTTGCACCGAGGTGGCTGGATGACTATGCTAAGCGACACGAGTGGGCGGCACAAACACGTGACCCATCTAGGAGTGACACTGCAGTGGCAGACAGGATGGCAGTTAGAAAAACTAGGCCCCAAACTGTACATAATGCAAAGAAAAAAAAGAAGTGCAAGATGGAATTGTCCTTGGGCCCTCCCACCCACCCTTATGTTGTATAAACAGGACATGCACACTTTAACAAATCAATCATTTCAGCGCCAGGGTCTGCCACACAACTGTGGCTGAAATAATTGGTTCGTTTGGGCCCCCACAAAACAAGCTGGCAATTAATGTGTCCCTGCACAAACTGGCTCTACGGAGGCAAGATGTCATCCTCATCCTCCTCATCCACCGATTCCTCACCCTCTTCAGTGTGTACATCCTCATCCTCACAAAGTATTAACTCGTCCCCACTTGAATCCACCACCACAGGTCCCTCTGTACATTCTGGAGGCTGGTCTCCCTGGAAGAGCTGATAATTTATTTTGATGAACATCATCTTCTCCACATTCTGTGGAAGCAACCTCCTACGCCTTTCGCTGACAAGGTTCCCGGCTGCACTAAACACTCTTTCGGAGTACACACTGGAGGGGGGGCAACTCAGGTAAAATAGAGCCAGCTTGTACAGGGGCCTCCAAATTGCCTCTTTTTCCTGCCAGTACAGGTATGGACTGTCTGACATGCCTACTTGGATGCTGTCACCGATGTAATCCTCCACCATTCTGTCAATGGTGACAGTATCATATGCAGTGACAGTAGACATGTCAGAAATTGTTGCCAGGTCCTTCAGTCCGGACCAGATGTCCAAACTTGGTCCTGCCTGCCCTGCATCACCGCCAGCGGGTTGCTTAGGATACCTAAGTTTTTTCCTGGAAGCCCCAGTTGCGGGAGAAAATGAAGAAGGAGCCGTTGACGTGTCACGTTCCGCTTCAGCTGACAGTGTGTTCACCAGCAGGTCTTTGCACCTCTGCAGGCTTGTGTTGGCCAGAAAGAGAGACACCACATAGGCTTTAAACCTAGGATCAAGCACGGTGGCCAAAATGTAGTGGTCTTATTTCAACAGATTGACCACCCTGGAATCCTGCAAAGCGAATGAAGGGCTTCATCCACAAGTCCCACATGCCGAGCGGAATCGCTCCGTCTTAGCTCCTCCTTCACTTTCTCCAGCTGCTTCTGCAAAAGCCTGATGAGGGGAATGACCTGACTCAAGCTGGCTGTGTCTGAACTGACTTCACGTGTGGCAAGTTCGAAGGGCTGGAGAACCTTGCACAACACGGAAATCATTCTCCACTGCGCTTGAGTCAGGTGCATACCCCCTCCTTTGCCTATGTCATAGGTGGATGTATAGGCTTGTATGGCCTTTTGCTGCTCCTCCATCCTCTGAAGAATATAGAGGGTTGAGTTCCACCGCGTCACAACCTCTTGCTTCAGGTGATGGCGGGGCAGGTTCAAGAGTGTTTGCTGGCGCTCCAGTCTTCGGCACGCAGTCGCTGAATGGCGAAAGTGGCCAGAAATTTTTCGGGCCAACCAAAGCGTCTCCTGCACGCCCCTGTCGCTTTTCAGAAAATTCTGCACCACCAAGTTTATTGTGTGAGCAAAACATGGGACGTGCTGGAATTTGCCCAGATGTAATGCCCGCACAATATTGGTGGCGTTGTCAGATATCACAAATCCCCAGGAGAGTCTAAGTGGGGTAAGCCACTGGGCGATGATTTCCCTCAGTTTCTCTAAGAGGTTGTCGGCGGTGTGCCTCTTACTGAAACCGGTGATACACAGCATAGCCTGCCTTGTAACGAGCTGGCGTTTCTGAGATGCTGCTACTGGTGACGCTGCTGCTGTTGCTGCGTAAGGTGATACATCTACCCAGTGGGCTGTCACAGTCATATAGTCCTTAGTCTGCCCTGTTCCACTTGTCCACATGTCCGTGGTTAAGTGGACATTGTGTACAACGGCATTTTTCAGGACACTGAGGACACTTTTTCTGACGTTTCTGTACAGTCTCGGTATCGCCTGCCTAGTGAAGTGGAATCTAGACGGGATTTGGAACCGGGGACACACTACCTCCATCAATTGTCTAAATCCCACTGCACTAATGGCGGATACGTCTAACACCAACATAGCAGTCAAGGCCTCAGTTATACGTTTTGCTTCAGGATGACTGCTGTCGTACTTCATCCTCCTCGCTAAGGACTGTTGGAGGGTCAATTGTTTAGTAAAAATAGTGGTGTTCCTACTTCCTCTCTGGGATGATGAACGACTCCCAGCAGCAGCAACAGCAGCAGCGGCAGCAGTAGGCGTAGCAATGCAGGATCCTCCAGAGGAATCCCGGATAGGAGAGTCAGTCATGCCAGTGACATGGCCTGCAGGACTACTTCCGATCCTGACTAAGGAGGAAATTGACGAGGAGGGAGTTGACGGTGTGGTTTGCAGGCGCTTGGATACAACAGGACAACGGGATTTAGGTGTCCCTGGACTGCTTACGGTCTTAGCCAAAGTTTCTGAACTTGACAGTAACTTTTTATGAACGCGCTGCAGGTGCCGTATAAGGGAGGATGTTCCTAGGTGGTTGACGTCCCTACCCCTACTTATTTCACCTTTACATATGGTACATATGGCAAGACAGTTGTTGTCCGGATTTGGATAGAAATATTGCCAGACCAAAGAGGTGGAATGTTTGGTCTTCTGCCCAGGCATGACCGTGATGGCCTTTTTCATCCCACGGACAACAACTGTCTCCCCCGGAGCCTGATTTAAACAAACCACATCACCATCAGAATCCTCCTCGCCAACTTCCTCCTCAGCGCCAGCTACACCAGTATCCTCATCCTGTTGTACTTCAACAGTGACATCTTCAATTTGCATATCAGCAAGTGGACTGTGGGTGCTCCTTTCAGCACTTGCAGGGGGCGTGCAAATGGTGGAAAGAGCCACCTCTTCCCGTCCAGTGCTGGGAAGGTCAGGCATCGCAACAACCACCACCACACTTGGACTCTCCTTGGGGATTTGTGATATCTTCTTAGAAAGCACAGTTCTTCGCTGTGCTTTTGCCAGTTTAACGCTTTTGATTTTTTTATTGGGAGGAGGGCTTCCATCGTCATGTGAAGCTGAACCACTAGTCATGAACATACTAGGGATCGACCTTAGCCGT
Source organism: Taudactylus pleione (assembly GCA_031769625.1). Classification (NCBI taxonomy): domain Eukaryota; kingdom Metazoa; phylum Chordata; class Amphibia; order Anura; family Myobatrachidae; genus Taudactylus; species Taudactylus pleione. Next base: position 5,376,430 of record JAUIMM010000916.1, on the reverse strand, counting down.
TCCTTGCCACTCCGTGTCGTAAATGGCATATTGGCAAGTTTACGTTTCTCTTCAGCTGATTTATATGTCTTTTTCAAGGTCATTTTCCTGAACTTTGCCATTTGGGATTGTATGTGCCCTCTACTATGACATTGGGCATCGGCCTTGGCAGACGACGTTGATGGCATGTTATCGTCTATGTCATGACTAGTGGCAGCAGCTTCAGCACTAGGAGGAAGTGGTTCTTGATCTTTCTCTATTTTATTTTTATCGGAGAAAGTTTGGTCCTCCATTTGTGTTATATCGATTTGATATATACGTGCGGCTAAACACAGAAAATATTTTTTTTTTTGGTTTGGACTGGAGTGTACTTTCGGGGGTTACAGCACCCTTTAACGGTCAAGCCAGCCGGCACTTTACTTATGACACAGGCGCACGCTTGGCACTACTTTGTTGATGCACGTGCGGCTACTGCGCACACAATTCACAAACACAGAAAATAATTTTTTTTTTGGTTTGGACTGGAGTGTACTTTCGGGGGTTACAGCACCCTTAACGGTCAAGCCAGCCGGCCCTTTATTTATGACACAGGTGCACGCTTGGCACTACTTTGTTGATGCACGTGCGGCTACTGCGCACACAATTCACAAACACAGAAAATAATTTTTTTTTTGGTTTGGACTGGAGTGTACTTTCGGGGGTTACAGCACCCTTAACGGTCAAGCCAGCTGGCCCTTTACTTATGATACAGGCGCACGCTTGGCACTACTTTGTTGATGCACGTGCGGCTACTGCGCACACAATTCACAAACACAGAAAATAATTTTTATTTTGGTTTGGACTGGAGTGTACTTTCGGGGGTTACAGCACCCTTAACGGTCAAGCCAGCCGGCCCTTTACTTATGACACAGGCGCACGCTTGGCACTACTTTGTTGATGCACGTGCGGCTACTGCGCACACAATTCACAAACACAGAAAATAATTTTTTTTTTGGTTTGGACTGGAGTGTACTTTCGGGGGTTACAGCACCCTTAACGGTCAAGCCAGCCGGCCCTTTACTTATGACACAGGCGCACGCTTGGCACTACTTTGTTGATGCACGTGCGGCTACTGCGCACACAATTCACAAACACAGAAAATAATTTTTTTTTTGGTTTGGACTGGAGTGTACTCTCGGGGGTTACAGCACCCTTAACGGTCAAGCCAGCCGGTCCTTTACTTATGACACAGGCGCACGCTTGGCACTACTTTGTTGATGCACGTGCGGCTACTGCGCACACAATTCACAAACACAGAAAATAATTTTTTTTTGGTTTGGACTGGAGTGTACTTTGGGGGTTACAGCACCCTTTAACGGTCAAGCCAGCCGGCCCTTTACTTATGACACAGGCGCACGCTTGGCACTACTTTGTTGATGCACGTGCGGCTACTGCGCACACAATTCACAAACACAGAAAATAATTTTTTTTTGGTTTGGACTGGAGTGTTCTTTCAGGGGTTACAGCACCCTTTAACGGTCAAGCCAACCGGCCCTTTACTTATGACACAGGCGCACGCTTGGCACTACTTTGTTGATGCACGTGCGGCTACTGCGCACACAATTCACAAACACAGAAAATAATTTTTTTTTTGGTTTGGACTGGAGTGTACTTTGGGGGTTACAGCACCCTTTAACGGTCAAGCCAGCCGGCCCTTTACTTATGACACAGGCGCACGCTTGGCACTACTTTGTTGATGCACGTGCGGCTACTGCGCACACAATTCACAAACACAGAAAATAATTTTTTTTTGGTTTGGACTGGAGTGTACTTTCGGGGGTTACAGCACCCTTTAACGGTCAAGCCAGCCGGCCCTTTACTTATGACACAGGCGCACGCTTGGCACTACTTTGTTGATGCACGTGCGGCTACTGCGCACACAATTCACAAACACAGAAAATAATTTTTTTTTTGGTTTGGACTGGAGTGTACTTTGGGGGTTACAGCACCCTTTAATGGTCAAGCCAGCCGGCCCTTTACTTATGACACAGGCGCATGCTTGGCACTACTTTGTTGATGCACGTGCGGCTACTGCGCACACAATTCACAAACACAGAAAATAAATTTTTTTTTGGTTTGGACTGGAGTGTACTTTCGGGGGTTACAGCACCCTTTAACGGTCAAGGCAGCCGGCCCTTTACTTATGACACAGGCGCACGCTTGGCACTACTTTGTTGATGCACGTGCGGCTACTGCGCACACAATTCACAAACACAGAAAATATATTATTTTTTTAGCACTTGGGTGGAGCACCCCTGATGGACAGAGCACCCCCTGGACAACACTACAGCACTCCTTTAGGACTGGGACACTGCACAGGACTTTGGAGTGGACACAGCCCCTATAGAGAACTGACTGCACAACACAGTCCAGCCAGCCCCTATGGACTTTGAAGTAGTGGACACAGCCCCTATTAACAACAGCAGCACAGCACAACACAGCCAGCCCCTATGGACTTTGAAGTAGTGGACAACAGCAGCACTACACTACACTACACTACACAGCCCTAACTCCCACCCTCCCTCTTCACTGTCCACAGCCGAGTGAGAAAATGGCGCCGACGCGGGTACCTTATATAGGATCCAAAACCCGCGAGACTCGGAAGGCGGGATGATGACGTTTTGCCTCGATTTCAGATCCGAGTCAGGCGGGAAAAGTCGAGCCTGATTCGGATCGGACTCGGATCGGGGGGGTTCGGGGGGGTTCGGATTTCAGAAATCCGAACCCGCTCACCCCTAATATATATATATACACACACACTTACATACATACATGCAGTACATACAAGCATGGGGCAACATTCCAGGTATAAAGACACCACAGCTACAGTGGCACATATGTCAATGTTTCATTTCAGTGCCTTCATTCACAGCATGGCACTTTCATCGGGACACACACATATATATGTGTGTATATATATATATATACACTGTATGTACTATATATATTATATATATATATATAATGTAATATGTAGTTCAGCTTTTTCTCAGTGACTGACTCATTGGTGTGTTTTATTTTTGTTATCATTCCTCTGATGAAAACATTCAGTATAAAGAAAGTATAAAGAAGTATAAAGAAATGCATTGATGTTGGAATCAGTGGTATTAAGTGGACTGGTAAATCAACCTTATTATCAGATTACCAATACTGATTACACAATTCTTTGGGAGCTGCAATAAGACTATTGGGAGATGTCCAACAAGAACCGGTCAAGACTGTCAAATTTAGGACTTCTATTGGAGATTCAGTACTGCAATTGTATATCTGCTAATTACACAATTGATGAATTTGCATTTCTTACCTTTTATCTCTTGATTGAAAAATTAAATGGCTCCAATATGATTTAAATTCTGCATACTTCAACTACAATCAGAACTTTCCAGTTTCATTCATACATCCTTTGAGATTCCGAGACTAAAGATAGCTACACACTGTCAAATTATTTTGATCGGGACAAAAAACAATGTGATTTTTCAACAAATTGCCAGCCCCAATATCTGTGGCACACATTATGCAATTTTTCATAAGAAGCTACCAATTTTCCACCACACCACACTCATTTTGCATATGTACGTCTACAAGGAAGATGACATAGTGATGGAAAAAAAGGAATTATCAGCAGATTATCGAAAATGCACACACGATATCGATGCTCGATATCGGGAAATTGAGACCGAGATTTTCTTTCTTGGCTAATCAATCGGATAATGAAAAGAATGCATTTGTGGATGTTTTTAATAGTTTTATTGATGAAACGATCGTTCTTACACACTATACAGTAAGTCAGGCCGATCACCCGGTTAGTAGCAAATCGTCCAATAATTGTATAGTGTGTAGCTAGCTTCACTTTAATCAGTACTGTGTTAAAATGCATTTAATGTACTACATGCAACTATATTTTTAGGTGTATATAGGTTGATTAATACAATTTGATATTTTTTAGTAAATAAAATTATATTTTATATTTTATCCATGGAAATAGTATTTCATTATTCTATATTATTTGGTTTTAAATTTGAGAGTTCCGCACTGTGATTTTCACCATTTCTTAATTGTATACAGTGTTGGAGTTACTGTATTAGAGTACTGGTGAGGTGACCTGATGTCCATTTGCTTTATTTTTTTATTACACACATCTATGGTTTGTACAAATAAATGATCTGTCACTTTCAGTTCTCCTCACCCACAAGTGTTTTTTTCTGCAAGTGACTGACGGCTCTTATCAGAAGAGATGCTGCTGATATAATTAGTTTAAATTATTTTTTTTAATCCTGAGAACCTGAGACATGCAAAAGCTGTTGCTTAGTAATGTTGCCCCTTAGTCTGTGGCTTCCTGCTTACTTCTCTTCTCAGACTTGCATCATGATGTTACTAACATGCATCCCCATCGGGATGTGGTCAAAATCCCGACCGCTGGGATTCTGGCAGTCAGAATGCTGATGCTGGAATCCTGACACTTGTCAGAATCCCGATGCCAGCATTCCAACTGTCGGAATCCCAAAAGTAAGTAGAGGGGTTGGGGGAGGGTTAGGGGGATGGTTAGAGTTAGGCACTAGGGGAGGGATAGGGTTAGGCACTAAGGGGGAAGGGTTAGGTTTAAGATGCGGGGATGGTGTGGTTAGATTTATGCACTGGGGGAGGTTAGGGTTAGGCACTGGGAGGGAGGGTTATAGTTACAGTAGGGAGAGGGGGAGTTTTAGGATACTGACCAGGGGCGGATTGGGATGCAAAACCAGCCCGGGAAATTTCTGGAAGCAGCCCTAATTGAGGTGTGGTTAGTTGAGGGGATGGGTCTATAGAGGGGGGTGAGATCAGGGCCATAACAGGGCACAGTTGCAGCCTGTGCAGGCCCCGCACACTAAGTGTGCAGTGTCATGACATTGTGCACATGTGTGCATGACATCCTGGCGTTGCACGAAAAGGGGTGTTGCAGTCAAAATCCAAGCACCAGAATCCTGACGGTAAGTATTACAGTTAGGGGGAGGGCTAAGTTTAGGACTAGGGCTTAGGCACTAGGGGGAGGCTTAGGCACTAGCGGGAGGGTTAGGCTATGGGAGGGAGGGTTAGGCTGAGGGTGGGAGGGTTAGGCTGAGGGTGGGAGGGTTAGGGTTCTTACCTAGTTGGGTCGGGATTCTGACTGTCGGGATGCTGCTTTTAGTATTGTGACCGCCGGGATCCCGTACCCAACCTAATTGAAAGTAATTGTTGTTTTCCTATTGTGTTTGTGAATGCTACTTAAGGGGTCACCAAACCTAGAGTACAAAGTAAATTATATAACAGAACTATCAAACTCCCTGTCAGTTATCCCTTTGAAGAATACTAGGCTGTGGGCCTGATTCAGAGCCGAACGCTCTGACCAGAGCGCTCGCTCTGAATCAGGGCCCTCCTCCATGAAAATGGAGCATCCTCCTGGATGCTCGCATAGCTGTGGGTGACCACCCACAGCTTATGCGAGCGTCCATGATGATGGTCACGATGGTCAAGACCATCGCGACCATCGGGCTTGCGATGGAGACCCTGCGGTAGGGTCTCGCTGCCGCAAGCCCTGAGAGAGGCTCAATCAGAGCCAAAATCTCTCCCACTGACATCACTAGTGATAGTGGGGCCGGCTTCAGACGGTAGGCGTTCCCATGGGCATGCCTCTGTCTGGCAGCCACGCCCCCGGCATGCCCACCAAAGGGGGCGTGCTGTCAATCAACATCGACAGCACGCCCCCTTTGGTGTGAGACCCGGAGCGACGGAGAGCCCGTCGCTATCCGGGTCTCGCGCATGCACACGACAGAGCTCCCTCCGTCGTGCGCATGCACAGTGGGGCAACATCGACCCACTTGTGAGCGTCCTGCGCTTGCTAATGCCCTTCAAAGCACAGCCAAACACAGGGATGCCCACTACTGCTTTCTCATATACCTATGACGATGTGCAACTGTACCATCGCCGTACATCGGGCAGTCACCCAGCATGTAAGCAGGTCTGACCGACCGCAAACACAGCACCTTTCCTGACATGCAGAGGTCTCATACTTTGAATGCAATTGCAAGGGCTAATTTATGCATGCCCATGAAACGGCGTTCAAACGTTCAGACACACCTGCATTTTTTTGGACAACCCCCCCCCAAATGCTGACCTGTCACTCACTGTCACCAGCGTTCCCTGGTGAATTAGGCCTACTTAGTGCAGTTTTTTAACCATCTTTTACAGGCAATGGCTGAGAACAGTACATTATACTGCACATAAAATGTGAATGTAAAGTCAGACATCTCAAGTTATGGTAGGAAAACTTTTCCATATACATGTTTAAATGTGATTAGCTGTTTTTTATTATTATTTTTTTGTAATGGTTCTGTAAGGCTAGCAACACATGGGTGTTTTGAGTGTTTGCATGTTAAAGCCCCATGACCTTCAGCAATTACACTGTCCCCCAAATTCAGGTACAAGCAGTTTCTTCCTACCTTGTCCTCCTGTCATGTGAAAAGAGCAGGGAGCCGGGACACAGTCAGTGTGGTGAGGTGGGGACGCAGAGGAGGCACATGCAGTGACTCAGTCGAGGAGCAGGAAGAGGAGGGCTGATCCGTGCAGCCCACTGAGCCCCGTGATAGGTAGGCTGGTGACCCCTGGGGAGGGACCAGCCAGTGTGTAGCAATGTCGGACAGGCTGGCCCCAGTCCCCGATATGAGTGTGAAGCCTGGCCGGCCTCTCATTGCCCCGGCCACTGCTGTGTGCCGCGCGGCCGCAGCACACACTTGACAGATGTCTGCACCTTATCATGCTCAACACTGCTCCAGCTCCTATCACAGCAGCCACAGTTAGTTGAATCAACCTGGCATGGGAGAGAGCGCGGCCACTGAGGGGAGCACGATGCCCGGCCCAGCGGGAAATGTCCCGCCATCCCAGTGGCCAAATCCGCCCCTAATACTGACCAACAAAGTGTCAGCATTCTAATCTTGTTGGGATGCTGGCATCGGGATTCTGACCGCTGGGATCCTGAATGCCAGCATCCTGTACCCAACCCATCCCCATCATTCCTTACACAAGTGCCCATTTATGCCTACTGTACATCCCACTGAAATGAACATTTCAATTACCTTTAAAATGTAGAATACCTAAAGAAGCAGTTGTTAAAGTTTCAATACAACAGTGTTTAGACTGTAGTCAAATGCATCTTGAAACATGGCATAAATATTTTACACACATAAAGCTGGGCTGCTTTCTTCATTACTTTAGTCTTCCATTTATTTTCATAGCCCTCATTAAGTGGAGTGTTTATAATAGGAAAGGACACTTGGGGATATATTTATAACATACAGTATATTATCCCCCTGTAAACCAGTAGTGACAGCAGTAACTTCTGTTGCTAGAAATGTGTTACCCTTTTTATCTGAGTTCCTACTATTGCTCAAGAGTTACTAACTACTTAACTGTCTACCACATTCACAATAGCGGTGAATACATCTATTTGTAATAGTGGCGATTCAGGGGGATGAAATTACCCAGTGATTGGCCAGAGGCGGCTGCAGGTCACAGTGAAGACTAGTGGAGGGAGCTGAGAACACACCAACGGCAGTGGCAGCAGCCTCCTTTCCCAGACCAGCACACATCAGCAGCAGTCTCTGCTTTCTCCCTGGCAGGCATTGGGGTAGATGTACGATAGCGGCACTTAACTTAATATGTAAGAACATCTCATCGGCCGGAGAGGGGGAGCGTTAACTCCCCCGTCCGGCGCTACCCGTTAGAGACAGCAGCGCATCAGCCTAGTGCTGATACACTGTGTCTCAGTCCCGGCTGGCTCCACTGAGCATGCGCGGGATCTCGCAAGTATCGCGATAACGACAGCTACAGCCGGCCGAACAGTCAGACGATCTGACCGTTTGTACATAGCCCAGGCTATCAGCGCTGCTATCTTGTAGATAGCAGCGCCGATAATGACAGGGGCGCATAGCGCCCCTGTCATTTACCACCCAGACCCCCGATCATACATCGGGGAGAAGCGGTATCAGCGCACATAATGTGTGCTGATACCGTTTCTGGGCTTCATACATCTTCCCCATTGTGTGCTGAGCTGAGGAGATAGGCTGCTGCCCCTCAGCTGCAGCCTTGCTGAGAGCTATACACCGGAGCCACCTTCTCCACTGTGACTTGCAGCTGGCTAATCACTGTGGACCAAAACCCTGATTTGGTTTTGCTCGGTTATGTTCGAATCTCAAAAACAGCATCATATTGACTATCCAACTCTGAGGTGTTTTGGATAGCCTATGAGATAAATCTGAACTTGTGCTAATTTGGCGAAAAGAACAGAGTCAAAACTGAACTGCTCATTTCTAGTAGTTAGTAATTTTTTTTGTGAGCCTTAAGTTGCTGGACTGAGCCTAATGGCAAAATAGAGTGGGATGGTTATATTACTGTACTAGGTAATGCAGGCAGGAAAGTTTTAAAAATTGTTTGAAACATTAAGCTACATCTTATGAATATCTTAAGGTTGAGTAGCTGAGCTCTCCCTTAAATCAAACCTCAGATAATACAGCTTTGCCAAGCAACTCTTGAAATTTAAAGATAACTAGGAAACAGCTGCAAGCTGCTGAATACTACTTTAAAGGAAATAGCTATAGGGCTTTATAACAGCAATAAAATTGTATTTATTTCTCTTAGAAAAAAATGCTGCCTGTAGAAAACTCCATGCCTAAGCATCTTTTCCATTACTGTTTAGTTGTAGGGATATTACTTAAGATAAAAAGTCACATGGTGATTTCTGTTTTTTTTCTGTATGCATAAGTTACAATCACGTTATTAAAAGAACTTAACTGAAAGTTTTTATTTGCTTGATATACTGTCTATATTGCCTAAAATACAGGTGCAGCAAGTGTTAAATTGTTACCCTGCACATAGCCCCTTGCAGTTGGGAATTAATCCATACAAAATTGCCTTAATAAGAGAATGTTGCATTATGAAGGGGGGGTGGGGGTGATGAGGGGGCAAGAAAATAAGTTGCATTTGCACCCCTAAGATCATTTGTACCTTTTAGCCAGATTTGCTCCTAAGTGAAGCTGCCTTTATGAAAACTTGGAATGACACTCTAGATGACTGGTTCTTTCAGGTGGTGAGGATTCAGACAGAACAAAAGGGAGTTGCCTTGAACAATAAAGATTTGTTTTTTCCGCAGGGAATATAATATGTACGTACATTCAGGTGGATAACCCCCACATACAGTGACTGCACTCACAGTACCTCCTTATTTAAAGGTTTTTTTTTTCTCCCTGAGACTACCAATCTGTAAAGTGATTAGCAAAAAGTGTTTTCAATGGGAAACCACTCCCCTGCTTTTCTGCTAGCCGTTCCTGATTTCTAGAATCCATACTGATTTTTATGCACATGTATGTATTATGTATGCACACAAGTGCAGCCCCCCCAACACAAAACAGTAGGAGCTGCCACTTATTACATTTAAAAAAATCTTAGGAACAACCCTAGGTTTAACACTGACTATAGCTGAAACTGGGACCATATAATATAGTATAGTAACAGAAGCATGATTTTATACCCATCTTGGTTTTAAAGCCAGTTATCCACAAAGCAATATCTCTACCTATTACAATGAGCCTGAAATTCCAGAGACAACTTTTATAGCAATAAAAGATACTCAGACACACACCAAATTTTTTTTAATCACTCAAATACACAAAAAGGCAACCTCAAATAATATGATTAATTGCACTATATACAAAACTTTTAAACAGTTTCCTAACCCTTCCATATATCATGATGCAACCAGTAATTAAAGTGAAAAATACAAAGACAATGGTCTACTATGTACTAGCCCCACACACTTCTAAATCAGGCAGCTGCTCACACAGTGGGATCTGCCACTTACTTAAAAGATACAACAGAGATTAGTATAATACAGATGTCCATATTTTTATATTTTTCTGATGTTTATATTAATAATAAAATGTATTAATTGACCCATCAGCTGACTTAGGCTGAGCGCTACACTTTTTATCTCTGTGGCAATTAAATTGAGCTTTTAAATATCATACACACACTTGTACAGTATAATCAAATTTTCAGGACATAAGTATTATGTGCCAGATACTACTTTGATTGAACAATGTCCCAGAATAAATGAGCATGTTATTTATTGAAGTGATACATGCACACACCCAACAAGGAGCACAGTGAGCAAGCATAGCAGACTCAAATGGACAGTAGTATAACTGGACTGAAACCAGGTGGAACTAAAACCACTGATTGCAGAATGTAGAACGGAGTTGCACGGTGATTAACCAAATAGATATAATCCAGAGTAGAAATGTGTCCTCATACAGGCCTATCACCTTTGCACTATATGGCACAAGACACTTTTCACTATTCCCATGCTGTGTACATTTTGCTACTTTTATCCCAATTTTGCTACATTTTTCTTCATTGTGCTGCTTTTTGCTCAATTTTGCCTCTTAGTACACAAATACTGTACTTGATACTTAGGATTACTTTTTATATCACAAATGAAATGGTATAAAGCCTCTAATTAAACATAATGAAGCATGGTGCGGGTCACTCCCCTCAGCTTTGCTACTTTTTACTGCTAACTTTTTCCTGGTTTTGCATCTTAGTTCACTTATAGTGTACTAGGTACATAGTATTACTGTTTTGCCATTGCATAGCAAAGTACGTGGAGTGATAAACGTGTCTCTGTGTCAGAGCCGGCCCTAGCCAATTTGGTGCCCTAGGCAAAATTTTGACTGGTGCCCCCTAGCATATAATCCCACCACCAAACATATTATTTATACGTGGACGCCAAAAATAACATATTGGTTTATAACTTTTTATTGCTTTTGTCGTCGAAAGTGCCGCCTTCATCGATGTACATATGCCCTCACTTGCTTAGGAGAGGTAATACGGAGGGCACCGGACGCAAGTTAATATTGAGCAGGTTGGAAATGCCGGCTATCTGCATAATATATATATATATATATATATATATATATATGCGTGAAATTTTAGTCAAAGCTGATGTCACCAATCTAACACAACAACAAGGTCTCTTTGGACAGGTTAAAAAACCAGGCTGCTATAAATGTCCATCTTGTACTACTTGTGGTTATTTAAAAACTGGTGTTGAATTTAATCATCCACATTCCAATGAGTATAAAAGTATAAAATCAGGCATGTTCTAACTTGCAGTATACAGTTTGTAATTTATTTTATATTATGTCCTTGCAGCAAGTATTATGTTGTGATGACCACCCGTGCATTCAAAGAGCGAATGGCCTTGCATCGTTCGGCCATTAGACAATAGTTATTGGGAAAAGACATTGAACAGCCAGTGGCTAAACATTTCAAACAACACAAACACACTATTGCTTCTTTAAAATACATGATCATCGACCACGTTCCTCCGAAACCTAGAGGCGGTGACAGAGTACAGGATCTCATGAGATTAGAAACTAAGAGGATTTTACGTTTAAACACATTGTTCCCATATGGTTTGAACGAAAAAATTAATTGGAACTCTCTTAAGTAATAGAGCCAAATAGGTCCTATGCCTTGAGGAATAAAAAATAATAATAAATAGAGCATAGTTGCATTTGAAAAAGGGATAGACTTTGTTGTTATGTTGGATGATTTTTTCTATGAACTGTTTGGATTTTCTCCAAGCATTATATATTGTAATACTTTGTGTATGTTCTTGTATTAGTGATCAGTGTCCATTAGGTTCTTCAATGTATTGAAAATAGAACAATATCTTAATTGTAATATTATACATTGTGTAGTTAATTATCTTTATTTAACTTTTGATAGATATGCTAACTAGCTACATGCTGCTCGTTATATTGTTCGGGTTATTAGTCCCGTTTGGTGACGTATTATGTTTGTTAAATTTCTCAGGCTCCCGGACGGAGGGAGAGACGTGTTTATATAGCCATGCATTGCCATGACTACTCTTTGGCACACGGCGATGATGTCACCAGTGAGCGACGCTGAATGGGCGTGGACACCGCTCCCCTCCGTCGGAAGCATGAGAAGGACACGATCAGGTATATAAGGTAAGCGTGTGTTTGTATATGTTTTTAATTCTTGTGATCTTGAGAAAGGGGCTCTGTGCTGTCCTGAAACGTTGATCTACATGTTATTTCCATAAAGGATTCTTTTTTGCAAAGTCCTGGAGTGACCTGTTTGGTTTAGTACTTTTTATAAGTACCTTTCCTACTATCTCTACATTACTGCAACAGGAGCACAAAAAGAAGAGAGATAGAGTGCACCAGATATAGAAACTCTAATACATTGTTGTGTGCCACCTTCTATAAAGTATAATGTATGCATTAAAATATTTCATCTTTATTAATCATATTATTAAAATATATACTTGGGTACCATATAGCGATATATGAATAAAATCAATAACTCATAATTAAAGAAATAAACAAAAACAATAAAGTGTGAATGCTATAAAAAAAAAATAACGTGAAATAAAAGGTTTTCCAAATACCGCTGTCTTATATTTCTTTTACCACTGATATGTTTCGCTACTTGGGTAATGATATTAATAATCTATTGATATGTGCTGATCATAATATCAATATAACTCCAGTCTAGTTATTGTAGCTCTTGGACCATAAAGATCCTATCTTCTGTTATCTTTTAGATACACAGTGTAGTTTGTGCTAATAATTATTTTTCTGATATATCAAGTTGCATTCATAAAAGGAAAGTGATAAGTGAATCACAAGTAACAATATTCTTTTCCTCTTACTATACACTGTTGCCAAAGTAATAAATGAGTCACAAGTAACAATTTTCTTTTCCTCTTACTATACACTGTTGCCAAGGAATAGAGTAACCATATATTGTACTAGTTCTCTCCATTTAAATCGTCCAATAGGACATGAAAAATTGTATTACACTCTGATACTTTTCAATCAAACATATATATGTCCATAGTCCATACTCGGCCATCTTTGCTCCTCCGACCAGTACTGTCAGAATGAGTTTCTATGCAGAAGCTCATTCTGACTAAGGGGCCGTGCGGATTACGGTCACATGACCAGCCGCCGCCTGGCCATATGCTGCGCTGCCCGATCGGAGAGCTCTGGTTGCGGCAGTGTGCTGGGCGTTAGCTGTGCCGGTGGGGCGGGCTCTCCCGGCTCTAGGTAGGTGCCGGTGGGACTGGGAGGGAGCAGTGGCTAGCAGCAGTTGCCGGCGGCGGGGGGTAGAGCTCAGCCGGCCCTCAGCCCTGCTTGATGGAAAATGCCCCTAGCATGCAGTGTCGCCCCTAGGCATTTGCTTATCATGCCTATGCCTAGGGCCAGCTCTGCTCTTTGTCTTAATTTGAGGTTAGGTGTTTGTGGATCCATTTGTAGATAGTGATGTATGATTTGTCCAGAATGTGCAGAAGCAAAATATATTGAAAGATGTGCAAGCAATGATTTATGAAAGTGCTACACTTACATGTAAAGTTTCCAGAGAACTTAATTAAAGGTATATTAAAATATATGAAACTGCATGAGGCTCACTTTGATCACTAGACAGAACTGATGCTACAGATGAAATTGACATGTCAAGAAAACCAAGAGAAACTAGAAAATGCAGCATCCAGGAGATAAAGGCAAAGTCCAGGTAAAACTTAATGGTATAAGTAAGAGCTCCAGAATAGCAAACACACATAAGGAATACAACTCAATTTACTGGCTAGGTATTATGTGTGAAGCTACAGTATTTTAAGGGAACATGAGTTCAGGTAATTAATGGCACAAGCATATTATCCATTTCCTTTCATGATAGAATGTTCACAACATAACCAGGATAAACACAGAAAGTCCAAATACAGGGAACAAAGGGACTGATTCAGTAAGGAACACATGGATGCGGACGCACACAATCAGCCAATACGAGCATATGCTAATGAATGCATACACACAGCAATCACAGCAGAATAAGCAGACGCCCAGCACTACATAATACCACCAACTTCCCTCTATACCTGGCAAGACAGCAGAAACATCAGTAACATCGAGAACCATCGGACCCATATGCACAATAGTGGTTGACCTTTCCCTCTCGCAGACATAGCGAGACTTCCTATGTGCAACTAGACCTCAGACTGCATCTGCTGCCACAAGGGCTTAATTATGCATGTCCCTGAAATGCCGTCCAAACGCACAGGCATGCCTGCATTTGCCTGACCACTCCCCATCACTATCCACAAATGGCACTTCCTGTCAATCACTGTGCTCTAGGTGTGCATTGCCTCTTCAAATGCAGTTCCCATAGTAATAGCTGGTTCATGCACTGCGATGCATACGCATGCACAATGCAAAATAATCAACCGATTGCGTGCATCTGCATCCATGTGTTCCTTGCTGAATCAGTCCCAAAGTACAGAAAATGAACACTAAAGCTTCTTCCTCATACATCTTTTCTTGCAGAACACTTTAGCAAGTTGCATGGATTATGGCAGTACACCCCCTTTTTCCCTTACGGATAGTTTCCAGATAGTCAATGATGTGATCTGTAAAACAGGACCCTCTATAATGCACCTGAGGCAGAGGTTCTCAAACTCAGTCCTCAAGGCACCCTAACAGTTCATGTTTTAAGGATATCCATGCTTGATCACAGTTGACTTAATAAGTACTGTACTTCAGTCAATTTGATTTAATGACCTTTGCTATACCATTGATATCTCTCTAACCTGAACTGTTAGGGTGCCTTGAGGTCCATGTTTGGGAACCCCTCATCTTAGGTCTTCAATAAATTAGCTTTTTGAGTCCAAGACTAGGGTTATAATTAATTATCTTTTGGACTCAGTAAAGGAATAAGATGCACACTTCACAGAGTCAAAATCCACCAAAGTTTCTTGTGAATGTAAACTGCATGAGGCATAGCCAATGCACTTGGTATGCACCTCTAGGCTTAGAAGAGATCATTTTACCTTTCACTAGAGTGCTTGGCCATAGTATAATCTTGGATCAGACAGCTTAGACTGGGTTATAATCATCCCTGGAACACTGAACTGGGTAGAAAAAAACCCTGTAGAGAATTGTAGTAGTGTCAAAAGGCAGATCAGCAGCTGGGCACACTGGAGGCAGGATGATCATGACTGATGGTTTGGATTAAACAGGATGTTTGACTTAATGCCCCAAGGCAAGGACAGAATTGAAATTTGCAAGATTGAATCAAATATATTATTTTAGAAAGAAGGGATGAATTGCAGATGTGCAAGTAAACTCATGCCTCAAGAAGCATATTAACAGTTCCATTGTATAATAGACTATTCACAACAAAACAAAACTTGGAAAAACATAGAAAGCCCAAATACAGGAAAAAAAAGTACAGATAATGAACACTAATGCTTACACAATCTACAGTATATTTTTCTTGCAGATGACATTAGCAAGATGGCTAGCTTGTGACAAAAGGATTAAGCAAGAGCAAACAGTTGGTCCTAGAGCTCCACAACAGGGGGAAATATTAGCCAAGTTTAAGAAATCCCTATATATTGTACACCTATTTTAAGAGCTCAATATATCAACACTAGCAGTCTTTCAAAAAAGACCCTATTGACTAAATGGGAACCTGATTAGCTATTAATACCATCATTAAACATGCTATTGTCAAGCAGCTGTGAAATGGTATACTTCCACCTTTCTTGACATCTCTATTTCTTATTACAAGGCTAGATTTGGTATCCAAATTTTATGGAATAATTACATCCTAGTGTATTAGTAAATTTTCACAGCACTCCTAGACCAAAAATTTCTTATTGATGAATTCAGCAAAAATTTGGTAATATTATATGGTGGTGGACAGGGTTACACTTCCATTTGTTCACATATTTTATGACAAGCTTCCACCATAAACAATTTGATTTTGTTCAAGACCAACAACCTGTGGCACCCCAGAGTGCTGTGGCACCCAGTTTTAGGATCACTACTGTAACCTATTCCAGGCATTCATGGTCACATTGAATATATTGGTGATGTTCTATTTACATGGGATGGGAAAAGGCAAAACTTTGATTTGTGTATTGAATATTTGAAGCATAACCCTTTTTACTTTATTTTCACCTACTGTATATTAAACACTGGTGGTAATGCAAAACATAAATTTTGTTTTATATGTTGTTTTCATAGGATGCAAGTGGGTTAATTAACACAATTTAGGAAAAGTAGATAATTCTTATTTGTACCATGTAATATATTTAGAATTCTGATTTTATTACCAGCAGGGGTCTGAATAATATAAAAAATCTCAGCAGAAGCTAGTGAGAATACAAAATGGGAAAATTATTATTTTTGCAGCATGCACATTTTTTTTACTAACCACTTTTCAATATTGTATTCATAGAAAACCATTTAAAAGGATATTGTCGATTTAATTGTAACTGTACTTTCCTGGCTTCCTCTTCTGATGCTATTGTGGCATACAATCAGGGCTGTCATCAGAAATTGTGGGGCCCGGGACTCACAAAATAGCCAGGGCCCCTCCTCTTGGGTGGGGGGGGCAGTTTTTCAGAAGTGGGAATTGCTGTTGATCATGTGTGTGGAGCTACAACAGAGGTGGGGCATTAATTGGTGTGTAAACCAGTTTTAAAAAATTATCAAGTTTGGGCTGTGGTGGGTGCTAACATGTCAATCTGTAATATAGAAGTGAGGGTGAGAGAGCAGAGTAAGGGAGTGGGAGAACAGGGTGAGGCTGGGAGAACAGGGTGAGGGTGGGAGAACAGAGTGAGGGTGGGAGAACAGGCTGAGGGTGGCAGAGCAGAGTGAAAGTGTGAGAGCAGGCTGAGGGCAGCAGAGCAATCTGAGGGTGGCAGAGCAGGCTGAGGGTAGGAGAGTAAGGTGAGGGTGGCAGAGCAGGCTGAGAGGCTGAGGGTAGAAGAGTAATGTGCAGCTGGCAGAGCAGGCGAGGGTAGGAGAGCAAGGTAAGGGTGGCAGAGCAGGCTGAAGGTAGGAGAGTAAGGTGAGGGTGGGAGAGCAGGCTGAGGGTAGGAGAGTAAGTTGAGGGTGGCTGAGCAGGCTGAGGGTAGGAGAGCAAGGTAAGGGTGGCTGAGCAGGCTGAAGGTAGGAGAATAAGGTGAGGGTGGGAGAGCAGGCTGAGGGTGGCAGAGCAGAGAGAAAGTGTGAGAGCAGGCTGAGGGTGGCAGAGCAGGGTGAGAGTAGGAGAGTAGTAATCTCTACCTGGACTGTCTCAACCACATTGGAAGTGGGATCCCCTGCAGTCTCTCCTGCCCATCTGAGCTCTTCACTATCATGCTGCAGCAGATGTATATAGTTTCTCCCCCAAACGATGCGGCTCCTCACTCTCCCTCGGCTGTTCTCTGCCCGGCCTCTCCCTTCTTGCTGACGGTTGCTGGACTGCGGCTCCTGCTCAAGGCACGGCATTGACATTTACACTCACCCGGCAAGAGAGAGGGGCCCTGGTAACAGCAGCATTTCTAACTTGGTGCTGGCCACAAGTTAACTGGAGGACAGGCAGCGAATCAGGAGCCGCCGCTGTGGCCACTCTTCATTGGCTGCTGGTCCGCGAGCTCCAATTGGCTCACGGCTGGCAGCCAATCAAATATGTCACTGGCGCTTATCCACTCTGCTGCCAGCCTGCCATCTGGGCCCCCTTTGTGCCTGGGACATTAGGCCCGGCAGTCCCCCCTGATGGCGGCCCTGCTTTCAATATGTGGACAGAAGTATGAGGTCATTTAAAAAAACATCTATTTGTACCTTAACCAATGACATAAAACTTCTATAGTACTAATATATTTTAAAGGGCAAAAGATAGAGTCTACTAAATTCTAGTGGCTAAGCAACTTAAATGTTATAACAAAAAAAAACTTAAAACATCCACCCTGAGAGCTACTGTATTTAGAACCTAAATATCATCAGAAAATGTGATTTTAATAATTGCAATGATCTTAATGTATTTTTTTAAGAAAAAAACACTTTTTTTGTATTACTGTATTTACAATACATTGTAGTATTGTCAAGTTCTTGAAGTCTATATTTATGTATATTCTTACCTGTGTAGTTATGCATTTTTATATTTGTATTATTTTTATTTAAACTTGCATAAGTTTAAATTCTTTCAATTAATTTATGGTTATCTCTGTATGGCAATTAAGCATAATGTGTGGGTTAGAAATGCTATTTTTGTAGCTGTTTTGTTTTCATGTACACTGAAATTTGCTGGCCCTTAAGCAATTATATTATGTTTTGGAGCCTTTTGGATAAATGATCAACCTTGAGTAGCCAAACACGATTATAACTTGAGTAGCCTGGTCTGATTGCTGGTGGGGCATAATATTCACCTAGTTTTCTATTTAAATAAAAGTTCAAATCTACTGTGTCCATGTTGAAATAATAAATAGTCTATGTCAGCGTTTCTCAACCCCTGTATTCAAGTACTACTAACATGTCATATTTTGTGGGTTTCTTTAATCATCAAATGTAAGATAATCTATTTATACTTTGCTGGGTCAGTAATTATCCCAACTGCCTCCACAGATATTATCCTCAAAACATGACCTGTTGAAAAAAATTGAGGATATATTTTTTTATAGATCACCCTTGTTATATTACCAGCAGTATTGCTGCTTTACCTACAGTATGTGACAGTGAATCCTGGGAGACCATTTTAACATTGTTCACTGCAAATTGGTCTGGTTGTGCTGATTGAAACTGAGAATGAATATTTTCTTTTTATTAACTATGTGTATATTTGAACAAATTACTTATGTTAATTCATATTATGGGCTAGCAATTTTTTTTTAAAAACAGGAATTTTTTCTAATAGTTACTGTAGTAAAGATTACTAGTTGAGCATCCATCAAGATCAACCTTTTAGTACCAACTAGGTAAATGCCAATTTATCATCAAAGAGGAAAGAATACAGTATCTCTCCTGAACCCATACACACATCACATTATATATATCTGGATCAGCCTGACTCCAATTATGCCATTTTCTAATCCAAACGTCCCATTTTAAAAGGTATCTGCTATACCAGTCACCCATAGTTTGGTCATAATATTTCTAAAGTGTTGATATCATCATCTGATTTTAAAGGAACAGTTTCTATTTTGGGAATTACTCCAATTATTACTGTAATTCTTGGTATTAAAAGATAATGCTTTTGGGTTTTATGAAGATATCAACATGGAAAAATCATCAATTTGCTTTAAAAAATGAAACAAAAATTCAAACAATTTTGACTTTTTTATTTTTGTTATTTTTGTATAAAGAGCCAAATAATATTTTCAATAAACTGTCTATCATCATATGATACATACTGTACTGTAAATGAACCAATACCTTAACATAATAACTTATGTATAATAAAGATACAAAACCAAATTTGGAATTCAAAAAATAGTTAGATTTATTTAAACAAATTGTATGGTGGCAACAGGAAGAACAGACAGCAATTCAGTGTCATCTTGACTTAAACAATATAATATTGAAGTTGCAGGGGCTAACTATCGCTTTTACAAATGGTAAGTGAGCGATAAAAAGATTGCAAGGGCCAACCAATACTTTCTAAGCAAGTGGGAGGTATCCAACACCCATTCCAATACACTAAACAGGCCCACTCATACAAGAGATGATGCTGATCCCAGCAGTGTAATATCAGCCTACCAAGTGTATTGAAGGGGCACCCCCTGGATGCTGCAACAGACCTTCATAGTAAGGGCATTTAAATATTTTAGACCATGGATTGAAAACCATAATCTATAACCAGGTGACTTTTCAGGAACCATATAAAGAGAAAGACAAGGGAAGGCAAAGGCAGGGCAGCAAGTGACACCACTATACAACCTCCATGAACCAAATTACCACAAATTATGGTGACAGCCAAACACACAATGCCTCAAACTGATTACAGGAACCCCTTAGATAAACCACAACACAATAACTCAGCTTCCTAAGGGATACCAGTTCATCCATTTGGACATAGCATCCATATTAACAGGATATTGAGCCTTACTTGGATACACCATTCCCAGCTCATTTGTTAGATGAGGCAACAGCAGGAAATTGGGTTCCCAGCTCATTTGGTAGATGAGGCAACAGCAGGAAATTGGGTTCCACTGTGACCTTGGGCCAATCCTTGAATGGATGAGTGGTGCTATAATATAAACAGATGTGTAAAAAAATTACACCATTACCCTAAATTAAACATGACACTAATAAAAGACATGGCATTAAAGACATATTAGCAGCACAAGAGTGTTGTAGAAAAAAAAGCAGAAGCCTGAGGTAGACAAGCCAAAATTGGTTATGCTAAAGTATGGTCTTGCTGAACAATGTTGACCCAAATCTCAATATCTTTTTTATCCAAAATCCATGACCACAAGACCATATTGCTTCAGTCAAAATTCTTTGTCATACTTACACCATGAAGAACACTTCAAAGATCTAAATAGACCATCCACTAAATGCAGATACTGAATCTCATTGAGTGACTCATCAGGTTGTGTCCCTAAGGTAGCAAACAAATTAAAAAAGGTTCAACCAATTGGCATATTATTTATAAACATCCTCTCGCACACCACCGCTCATCCTAGCAGCTTCCAATACCAACTTAGGCTTAGACATATGAGCAAAAACATTCATATATTTGCCCTTATGAATTATTTATTGCATTTAAGCATGCAGTTAGCACAGTATGGCCATATATGCACAATGCACTACTTCCATGGGCCAAGTACCACCTACTGCAATGCTACTACTGCTAGAAAACTTAAGCCTTGCCCTCTCAGTGCATTTGTACCTAGCATTCTTAGAACTACCACTATATGTGGAAGAAGACACAGACAAAGGAGACTCTTCAAGACCAGCTAAAAAACAACTCACCAGTAGAATCAATAGCACAGGAACTAGGGGGAATTACAAAGGTGGCAAAAACAACAGGAACATCACTTGAGACAGCAACTGGAACCCCCTGCAGCAGCATTAGTTGGCAAAGCCTGCTGTGCTGATCCCACAGCCTGAGTCTGAAAAGAGACAAAAGAAGGAGAAACAGGAGTCAGAGTAAGGCCGCACACTTGACCTTGCTGCTGGACTAAATAATCCAACTGTGCCTGCACTGCAGAAGCATGCCAGAAGCATCCGCAGATAATGCCCTGGAATCCAACAATGTGGTGTGTTTCTGTGACAGTAACACCATTAACACCAGCAATACTGCAATTGTGAATGCATCAAATGAATCACTTATCCCTGCCTGTTCCCTTAAGCTGAACCCACATTAGCAGCAGTAGAAATAACATATGGATGGTGGCTGGAAATTAAACCATGTCTGTGGTGCTATTGCCCATGACCCAACTGAAAGGCCCCTAGGCCCATGCCCCTCTGCATATTTACAGACACAATCTAGAAGGGTTGACCAAGAGTGTCACATAGCAAAGGCTTTTCCTCCTGGAGTCTGCAGCCTGGCACTCTGAGTCACAGCCATTGCTGCCAAACCCTCCCCCTTAACAAGGACTGAGATGACACCAGATGACTAGGAGAGGGATTGACACAATTGCAGCCAGCTCAGCAACAGGAGTGAGACAGCATTGGTCCCTGTTGCTGTAACTGCAACTGGGATTGATGGCTACTGGATCATCAGGGGAAACCACGTTACTGGATCACCAGTGGAAACCACGCTAAGGATCATTGGGCAAGAATGCCAGACTAGGGTCAGAAGCTCAACCATTGTCTGTAGGAGATGCACCATCATAGCACCAATGCTAGTGGCACTGGTAGGCTACATTCAATCCACATAACATGTGGGAACCAGAACCGCAGGCAAGGGGTGAGACAATGCAGGTAATAAATTATGGTAGAATAAAAGGACTGATCAAGAAGCAGAAGAGAGAAAAAAGGTAAGGCAAAAAAGATTATGAAGAATATGGAGAGTAATATCACAAAGGAATGATAAATAAACATTCAACTGAGAGAAAATAAGGGCCTAAAGTGACGCTAATCACACAATACAATAGAAACCACTAAATCATTGAACATATTTATAACAAACATTGGCATATCCTGCAATTGGACAAATAGATAAAAATGATAATCGGGGAAAAACCAAAAATTATCTATACCAGAGCAAACCACCCGAGAAAGGAATTAACAAAGAGTTATGTTCCAATGAGTGAAGACAATGTAAAAACAGACACTACTATTGTCTGGACTGCAAAAGTTGGACAAATGAAGAGAAAATTAAAAGTGTGAATAGTTGAACATATAAACAAGAATGTCATAAAAAGAGTTTAAAATTTGTGGATATCCAAAAAATCTCAACACATTGGAGAGATGTGAAACAAAATGGATATTTATTAGGATGACCTTAAAATCTCGTGGTCTCAAACTTAATATAGAATTGAATGCTTTCCTGTGAATAACACATATTACATACATATATTTTACTACTATTCTGATTGTTAGATTATGTCTATTAAATCAATGGACACTATAAACCCTTGCTTGCTGCTCTTTTAAATCTACCTCCTGGTTTTATGTACAAATAATAAGCCCTCTGTTTTCATGTACAAACAATAAAGTTTTTTAAGTATAAATAACCACTCATATCCACTCATATCCAGCATGTTGCATCTGTGACAAAGTACCCCCAGTGGTATAAAATGCATTGGATGGATATACAGGGAGATACGAGTGGTATTCATAGAGATGTCAGCATCTGCTGCCTGGTGCACAACCCAGCAGCTACACTTATCATTCAGATCTTCTGGACCCCAGTGACTACTGCCAGGAGACACACAATTGCTTCTGAACAAAGGTTGGGCCAGTTAGGGTAAGGTAACATTCACTAAAATCCTCCACAATCAGCAACATCGGTCTGGCCAGCTATCTGGAGTGCCATATTCCCAGTCCATCCTTATCAGAAAAGAGCTATAAACGCCCACACAGTGGGATATTTTGCATGTTTTTACTCATGATTTTGCATATGTTTTATATGTATAATACAACTATTTATTCTTAAACACACATTCTTATACACTACAGAGCTCTTATTATTATCTTTTTAATATTGCTACTGTACATTAGATGTAAAATCATTAAAATTGTAATAAACTAAATTGACAATTCAAGTCTGCTAGTATACATAAAATAACTTGCAAGAAAAGCAAAATGTTCTTATAATCCATTTACAATGCCGTTTATAGTACTATATAGTCTTTGTAAACTTCTACACAGTGTATTGTTTCTCAGACTTTTGACTGAAATGAAATGATTTTGACACATGGTCCCATTGTCCTGTTATAAAAATAAGTATCTCATTTTGAAAGGGCACTTAGGAGACACTTAGGAGATGTACAGCAATATCTATTGTTAGTAAGTTTTCCTCAAATTATAGTTATTATACAATATTGCAGTGGGCAGAGGTCCACAGATTGACAGACTTTCTGATTTCATTTTACAGCATTTCAAATAGTGTTTTTTTTAGTTCAAGGTAAACCTGGTCAAATTTCCTATACTGTATATAACTTGGAGAACAATTATATAAAAAAGGATTTTTTTAAATTTATAAATGACCGTGCTATGACAGTGTGCATATTATTTCTTTAAGCATTTCATTGTCTTAAAATGTCCACAAAAATGTATTTCTTTTAAATCAAATTATGCCATATTCGCTATTTATACCTAATTCACAATTATTTTTAGCAAATATTCAGATTTGTTAAAAAGAATATACTGAATGACGTTTATATAGCCATTATTACATAATTTAAAAATTAAAACAAATAAAATAATGTTCGGTGCACATTTGGAAAAAAGTTTGAAAAGGTTAAAACATTTCTGTCTGAGTATATATTTATATACACAGACACATATATATATATATATATATATATATATACACATAATTAATAAAGTAAACATTTTTTCAAGTTGTGTAAAATTACTTCTTGCAGCACTTCATAGTCATGCAGGAAAAGAAGTAGATAACAGTGGCTGGGCATTCCTGAGGATTGCCCATCAATGCTGCGGCACTGCCTGGTAGAGGGGGAAGTCATATGGCGAAGTGTAGCTTCAGCAGGGAGCTAAGACGGTGGGCAATCCTTTTAGAATCACCAACCCCTGTCTGGGTGGTCATGGAATGCTGCCAGTGGCTGCTCTGAGCTCCCTGAGTTTGGGCTCCTGCAAGATTGACTTTTTGCAGCCTTGGGTAGGTGATCATGTTAGAATTGCTCCTCACTGTGTTTGAGGGGACAGTGGGGAATCAGTGGTTGCAAAGGGGACAGCACTGCCTCGTGAACTCAGTGGCTACAAGAAAATTACATGTCAGCAGCCACCAGTGGGCATTTCTGATATGGTCACATCAGATATGACCAAGTCAGGGAAAGTCCAGCTTGGCATGGTTGAATCTGATGCAGTCACATCAAGCAAGTAGTTAAGCTCTTTAAAACTATGCTTATTAATTCTATTCTTTATATTAGCATATATACTTAAAAAGACATTATATTGTTGGCAATATATTAGTAAATGTTCCAGAGTTCCTTTGCTACTTGGTGTGTGGATCTTCGCACATTTGTGGTGTAATCTTTGTTGACCTTCATTCTCCTGTTAAGCAAGGCAAGAGATGGCCCATTCCTAGGTTTGGCAAAGATGAGGCTCTCAATTCTACAGCCCCAACATGATCACAAGGCCTGTATAATAAATGACTGCAGGTAAAGTGTAGGTGACTCAAGACATCACCCCTCCAATCAATGTCTTAACAAGGCAGTGACTGACAGAAGAGCAGAGTAGGAACCGAGAATAAAATTAAGTGTTCTAATATATTCTACTTATGCCTTTCTTGACCTTGGGCCTAATGCAGTAGCTGCTGTCCCCTGTGCTACTTACTTAATTATTACATAGCTTGGATTATGCACAGAGGAAGAAGGACTACAAAGTAATAGCAAGAAGATATAGGGCCAAATTCAGATGTGTACGCAAATGCTATCTCTCACAGAATCGCAATTGCTAAAATATGCTAATGAGCAACTCGCCATTCAGTGCTTCGTGGTGCACACTGAAAGCAATTCACATTCACCACCCACAAACAAAACAGGAAACATTAAATGCAGATCAGGTGGCCAACAGCTATCTGAGCAAATCTAAGCTGTCACAGACATAGTGGGTCTCCAGACATGCAGAGGACTCTCCTGCTTCGAGCAAGAATGCAGAGGCTAATTTATGGATGCCCAGAAAGCAGTGTTAAAACTGTCCAACATGCCTTCATTTTTCTAAACACCTCCAAAAAGACCAATAGTGTATTAACACTGCGCTGTCGCTAAGCAGCTGGTTCAAATGGAGGTAGTCAGCCTCCCATACAAATAAACAAGAAGATAAATTGAGGTGAACCGCTCTAACAAATCCACTGTATTTAGAAATAAACTAACCCAATATGTGGTAAACATAAATACAAATATATCTCGTATGTAAAATTAAAGATATATATATATATATATATATATATATACATACATATATACGCACACACAAATAAGACACTATATGGCTTGGTTGAAATTGTCATAAAGATTTAATTAAGTGGTTTCAATGAAAATGGATAAAAACATAGCAAACATTGGTTGGTCTTATAAAAACATGTATAAAACACATATGTTGCACATAGACAATATCCAATGAATAATATTGTAATGATGAATATATGAAAAATTCCTTCCGTATTCAATTTGATCTATTTGGAAAGTCTGAATCAACTTTATAGCGACTGTTAAAATATACAGTAGTCACTGGTCTCAATAACATGGTCCAGAAAAATGTCCAGCTACAAAGTAATTACCAGCCTCCATATGGATAGTCACGTCCTAAGTTTGTATACGCAAACTGATGTAATTGGAATGGTTCCAAAAGCAGAAGTCGCCTGGTGTGGAATTGATGGTGCCAGTCCAGAATAGATTCAAATTAGATCCACACAGTGCAACAGTCAATGTTATGGGGGTGCCAAATGCGTTTCGATGTGGAATAACCCACACCTTCTTCAACAGCAATGTCCCCCTTATCCAAAATGGTGGTTATATATACCCTTACTTAATTGCAAAGTATATACAGCTGATACAGACCAACCAATTTTTGGGTTATTGGGTTAGTTAATTTCTAAATACAGTGGATTTATTCGCACGGTTCACATCTATTTATTTACTTTCTAAACACCTCCGTTACCTCCCCCAAGCACTGACTACCTGTCACTCACCTTGTGAATGAACCTTCTGTGTGCGCATAATCGCAATATAATCGCTGTGTGTGTGCCCTAGTGCAGCTTACACACATGCGCAATGGCTAACAATTGCTCAATCTGTGTAAATATCGGCATTAAGTCCATAACTGAATCGGGCCCATAGTAGCCAACATATTTAAAATTTTCAAGTGGGAAAAATTCCATCTATCAGATAAAGATTGTTGGTGGAGGTCCCCTATAGTTATGTGGTTAATACATATCATGTATATCTTTCTTATAGACTTATAAACAGTACTTAGAATTAGGAATGTGCGCCGACCTCCGTGTTTTGGATTGGTTTTGGATCTGTATCTCCTTCAAGGTTTTGGATCTGGATTTGGTTTTGCAAAACCACCCTCAAGTGTTTTGGTTTTGGTTTTCTATCTGGATAAAAGAAAAAAAAGATAAAAAGTTTTAAAAATAGCTAAAATCATGTAATTTATGCAATCCAAAACCCAAAATTTGGATTTAAAATCCAAATTTCCGAACCTTAAAAAGATCAGAACTGCGACCTGGATTTACCCGGATCTCCTCAGGAGATCAGAACGGCGACTTGGATTCACCCGGATTCACGAAATTCGAGTGGATTCGGATTCCTGGAGAACCGAACTGCACATCTCTACTTAGAATATAACTTTGAATAATTGCATATAAAATAAAAAAAAAGCATAAACCAAAGACTAATACACATAAATTATAGGTAATATTATCTCTAAAGATAGGATTATGTATTACAGGATTATCAGTATTAAGGTGCATACACATGTAATGATTGTTTGAATGATTTAACTATAACGACGACGTTCAATCGTTGAAAAAATCGTTCAGTTTCTGAGTTATAACTATGAACGATTATCGTTCATGCGCGTTCCTATTTGTAGTTTGTAGTTCATTCTGATTGACCAACTGAACGATTTTCATTAAGGGGAGTTACAAAAATCGTTTGTAATTAAAAAAATCGTTTATTACACTTTAAAATAACTAACAGAAAATCGTTCATAAAATCGATGGTAACAAAATCGTTGTGTGTGTATGCGGCTCATATGATAACCAGAAAAATTGTGAAAATATTTATATATGACTTCATAATGCATATTGATAATGGGTAAATACCTAGAAATGTCAGTGGTTATAGAATCATAAATTATACCAAAACAAACCAATTTCACATAATATATAGGGCAATATACCTAATCAGTTTGGTTTTAGGAGGATGGTTAATAATTGTTAGGTACTGTAATGATAAGGCAATGAAACAGAGTACCAAAATATATTGAGCTTACTACCACAGAACAGTGGTCAGAGTTGTCAGAAAGACACAAACAGGTGATAAAAGTATTGAATGCTGATATAAGCAGAATCTAGTTCAGATAACACTGTCGCCACACATTTATATGTACATGAACAATCACACTGTGAGGCAGTGCACAGACATAGTACAAACAATAGAATATAATTTTTTTCTACTTTTTCTTAATTTGCAGCACAGCTCACACTGCTTGGAGACACAGCACTTTTATATGTATATGAACAAACACACTGGGATACAGTGCACAGACATGACAAAAACAATAGAAAAAATGAATTTTTTCTACTTTTTTAAAAATTTGCAGCTCAACTCACACTGCATACAGTCACAACTCTATTATATGTACATGAAGAAACGCACTGGGGGACAGCAGACAGACATAGTACAAACAATAGAAAATATATATTTTTTCTTAATTTGCAGCTCAGCTCTGCGTGGAGATATAGTGCTTTTATAAGTACGTGCACTGGGGGACAATGCACAGATGTAGTACAAATAATAAGTAAATATTTTTTTTTCGACTTTTTTTAATTCGTAGCTCAACTCACACTGCATGCAGTCACAGTGCTTATAAGTACATGAACAAATGCACTGGGGGGCAACACACACGGAATCGGTATGTAATACCGTCAGCCACATGGCCGCCAGTTCAAATCCCGGCAGCATCAGGCCGACAGAGGAAGAGATCCCAGCAGCGGCAGCCCGACAGCGCTGGAAATCCCGATCGTCCCCAGTTAAGTACTAACTAACCTAATCTACCCCCCTAACCCTAACCCTCCCTTAGGGGTGCCTATTCCTAACCTCCCCCCCAAGTGCCTAACCCTAGTCCCCCCTCTAAGTGCCTAAACCTAACCCCCCCTTCCCCGCTGCCTAAACCTAAGTCCCCCAGGGGTGCCTAACCCTAGCCCCCCTTCCCCTAGCCTAACCCTAACCCTCCCGGGGGGTGCCTTACCCTAAGTCCCCCCCGGGAGCCCTAAACCTAACCTTCCCTCCTCCCGCGGCTGTCCACTCGCGGCGCCCGGCATCCCTTCGATCGGGATGCCGTGTGCCGGTCTCCCGGCATAGGGGTAATGACAGGCGTCTAGATTTTAGACGCCTGTCATTTAACCCTAGCCGGGATTGAGGAGTCAGGAAGCCGGCGGTCAGTATTGTGGCCGCCGGCATCGTAAACGTATACCAAACACACTGGTTATATAAACAATTTTTAAAAAACCTTTTTATTATTTTAGTTTACTTTTTCCTGAAATGACAACTGCATATTCACACTGCTTATATCGCAGAGGAAAATGGCCTGCAGAGTCACAGTGGAGCACCACAGTTAGACTAGTAATGGAGTTGATATACACAGCAGCCACTGGACACAAGGAGTAGATGGACACAGAACAGCAGCAGCCACTGGAGGTGGAGAGGATGGACATGGCACAGCAGCCACTGGACACGTTATCACACACAGCACAGCATAGACTGAAGTCATTGTGAAATGGCACCCGACTCACCGCAGGAGGAACTTATATAGAATCCAAAACCTGCAAGAATCTGATGCTGGGATGATGACGTTTTGCCTTGATTAGTGATCAGAGCAAGGCAGGGAAACCCAAGCTGCCACTTGGATTCACTCGGATCCATGAAGTTCGGGTAGGCTCGGTTTTCAAAAAACTAAGCCAGCACATCTCCACTATAATTAATATTTATTTGAAATGGGTAAAGCATAATCCTATCTTTAGAGATATTACCTATAATTTTTGTATATTAGTCTTTGGTTTCTTCTTTTTTCTTCATTATTTTGCAGTACATGCAATTATTAAAAGCTATATTGTAAGTACTGTTTATAAGTGAGCCCCTAAAAGGAATATTCTTCTTTTGTCTCTCCTGCCTTATGCAGGAAAGATCCCCATGATATAGAGCTTGGCTTGTGACTGAAACATGTGCTGGTGGGAGAAGAATTAGAACTATTCCCTCAAGTTTTGTGAATTACCCCTGTTTATGCAGATCCATAAAAAACATGGTTATAGGTAATTTAAGTAAAATACAATTCAATTTTAATTTATCAGGTTTAAAGAATAATAACTATAACTTAACTTCCATATACAGAAAACAAGAATTTATCTATAAAAGCCGTAGCATATTAAGAGAGGAGGGCGCCCATGTTCTCTCACCACTTGGGGCCCCCTCCTCTCTCTCCAGCAGCCGCAGCACACTGACAGGTTCAGTAGACTCCGGGCACTAGACAGTGCCCGGAGTCTACTGCGCATGCACAGAATGCAGAGAAAATGGCCATGGCACTGCACAACCTGCACTCATTATAGATATGCCCCTGTATATAGGTGTCCAATATGGAAATGGCCTAAAAATTAAAGTGGCATACTTTTCAAAGGAATTATCGTGTTTTGGGCATTACTAAACCATATATAAACCATCAAATCTTCCAAGTCCTGTCTGGTACAATGGTAAGCTGGAGAGTAAAGTTTTCAGGACATTGGT
This sequence comes from Taudactylus pleione, assembly GCA_031769625.1. Classification (NCBI taxonomy): domain Eukaryota; kingdom Metazoa; phylum Chordata; class Amphibia; order Anura; family Myobatrachidae; genus Taudactylus; species Taudactylus pleione. The sequence goes on along the minus strand of JAUIMM010000916.1, from coordinate 5,346,408 downwards.
AACTACTGTATGGTGTCAGAGAATATTAATACTAATGATTTCTATCTCCTGGGCTCTGCCAGGGAGCCTATCCCTCAAGGTTATTTCAACTATTTCTCATTTTGAAAACGAATTGCATGTCTCGGTAATGCCTAATAATAAATCTATTAGGAAAGAACATATGCTACCTCAGTTTGCAATAATCCAGGGGATACAGATTTTGGCAATCACAATAGAGGTCTATCTGAAAGTCTACCAAGCAGCCACTCAGGTGCTGAACACAAAGATAATGTGTTGCAGTAGAGAACACAAGGTAAAGGGAAGAAAGATTATTTTTTTGGATACATTTTAGCCTAATTTTTTGAATATTGTGAATAAAATATTAATCCACCAGATACAAATAATAACTAATGATAACGATACATGATCAATAAACAGGTGAACAAATATTCTATTAATAATATAAAATTTTCATCTCAATAGTGGTTATTACAAATACAGCCTGGTGGTCACTTAATTATTTATAATACTCACTTATGAAAAACAGTTTTCCCTGATTTTATCAATAATTTAAGCAGCGACAAGTATTTTTTCAGATTTAAATTCAGGGTATCAATAATTAATCAGTTTTAAATAGAACAGAGGTACATATTATTCAGCTATATGCTAGAATGTGGAGGTGTGTTTTAATTATCCAGCTAACGTAATAATAAGAGGATCTCTTAGTGTCTGAAATCTTATTTCATTCCTTGCACTTACAGCTGCATGTTTGGTCACTATGGGGCCAGTTCTGCACTCAGCTGTCTATCCATTCCACAGCTGACTGCTTCTGCAGATACATCTTTCTTTTATGTAAAATGCTATTAGTTGTTTATTTTTATATTCCTTTTTAACTAATATTGTATGTGTTCTGTTTAATAATATTCTAATAAAAGGCAATTTTATTGATCAGTTATGCTGCTAAGTAAATACAGCATGCATCCGGTAGCACATGCCTATAATGCGGCTCCTACTAGTTAGTATGGTTTTTCATTATCTGAGGAAGGGTAAAGGGGGATGCTGTGCCATTGTCACTTTATCTGTAGACTATTGTAAATTCTATTTGCACTGCCATTATTTTTTAGAATTTGTTTTTATCCTTACCCATTTCTAATTCTTCTTGACCGCTGTGACACCTTTTTTTACAATGTGGACCACCCTCTCCTCATGTAAATCCTTCACTCCCTTGGTCTGTGTGACACAGCCCTTTCCTGGATGTCCTCCTACCTCTGACAGCTCTTTCTTTGTCACTTCTCATGGATCCAATTCTCCCCCTCTTCCACTACCAATCTGTGTCCCCCAAGGTTCTAGTATTGGTCCACTTCTATTTCCCCTCTACAGTTGGTCTTTAAGTGAGCTTATCAGCTCTTTTAGCCTCTTGTCAGTGGCAAACGCAGCATTTTGAAAGGTGGGTTTCCAAATAATTGGTTACAGAACCAATGACAAAAAAGTCTAACCAGAATAAGCCTGCAAAATACCCTTTATTGTGAAGTTCAAGTGTTTTAATATAAATAATAAAACATAATATAAATAACAAGGCATCTGGGCATAAAACTTGCTTATGCACAATGTGTAACAGTATGAACGAACACAATTTAAACTACCAGTGCAATTTATGGCACACAGTAGTCCCTTACTCATTTTATGACACAGAGTAGTGCTCCTTTTTCACAATGCCCACATTCGTGCCCCTTATACAAAATGCCCACAGTAGTAGTGCCCCTAATACAATGCACACAGCAGTAGTGCCCCTTACACAATGCCCCTGGTATTGGTGCCCCTTATGCAGTGCCCCCAGTAGTGGTGCCCACAGTAGAAGTGCCCTTTATGCAATACCCCCATAGTAGTGTCCCCAGTAGTAATGCACCCATTAGTAGTGCCCCCATTAGTAATGCACCCTGCAGTAATGCTTCCTGTAGTAGTGCCTCCTGTATTAGTGTCACCAATAGTAATGCACACAGTAGTTGTACGCCCAGTAGTAATGCCCCCATTAGTAGTGCCCAAAGTGGTAATGACCCCATTAGTATTTCCCCCAGTAGTAATGCACCCTTTAGTAGTGCCCCCATTAGTAATGAACCCAGTAGTAGTGCCCCCTGTAGTAATGTCCCAATAGTAGTGCCCCCTGTAATAGTGCCTCAATAGTAATGCCCCCAGTAGTTGTGCCCCCTATAGTAATGCCCTCATTAGTAGTGCCATGAGTGGTAATGCCACATTAGTAGTGCCCCCCATAGTAATTTCCCCATTGGTAATGCCCCCTATAGTAGTGCCCCAGTAGTAATGCACCCATAACAAATGCCCCCATTAGTAATATTCCCTTTAGTAGTGCCCCCCATGGTAATGCCCCCTGTAGTAGTGCCCCCAGTAGTAATACTGCCAGAGGTAATGCCTTAAAAAAATACAATTATAATTACAAACACAATAGTTACCTTATGCCTCGCTCCTGCATCCACTGCTGTCTGGTCTGACCACTCCTCGGATCTATGGGAGAGACGACATGACATCATGATGTCTCTCCCATAGTGCTCACTGCAGGAGCCAGAAGCCCCAGCCTCTAACTGCTGATGCTGGGAAGGAGCAGGTTGCCCGCTGGTAACAAAATCTTAGTGGGCACCAGGCAAATGGAGCCTCCCTGCGGCAGCTGATGCAGGTGCATGTAGGTGGAGCAATGGGCAGGGGCTTTCTAGGTACTCAAAAACAACCCCTGTGCATGCATATGCTTATATAGTCTTGATGCTGATAATAATCAGATGTAATCAGAAAAATAGATTAACTCACCAGTGCATGATTAAAGATATCCATCAAAACATTACCAATTGGGTGCTCTTAAGTATTGAAGTTAAGAACCATTATCTTAATATAATTCACATACCTTTAAGGTCAATATAGCTGCATTTTAAAATAGGGAGTACACACACACACATGTGTGCAGAACCCTGTGTTTTTGGATCTAAATGTTTGTCATGTTTTGATATTAGTTTTAGATTTCTTTAAAAATTGATAATAACATTTTAAATCATGTAATTTTTGTTCCAACACTATTATTATCATCAATAACATTAATTTCCAGTAATTTCTAGTCAATTTTTTTCATCTCACAATATTTATTTTCATTAATATCAGCCAAATGCTGCAGCAAGCTGGCTGGCTAAGCTATTTACTAGAGCAGTGGTACAAACATATAGCAGAGTAAATAAATATAGCACATATATGAAACATAGTGGCACAGCAGTGACAGACAGGATGGCAGTTAAATAAAATATACAACCCTATAGAATGTTTTCCTTAATCATGAACTAGATCAGAGGCAAGCACAGGTAAATGGAGGTGGAGTATTCAGTGGAAGCCAGATTTTTAAAATAGAAACAGCAAATCACAGGCCTTAAGAAACAACTAAAGATATAAGGCAGAGTAAAAAAACTAGTCAAAGTCAATAATGTTTAATTATATAATTAAATTATGTCACTCTGTATCTGTGGAGAACCTGCAGGAAATAGTGCATATATGCCTGGATGAGAAGTTGATGATAGATGTCCTTGCAAGATATAGATGGACATCAATGCCCCAGTAAATATAGTAATAAATGTTTCCTGTCAAAGACACACAATAAAGGATGATAAGGAGGATGATACTATATCTTTGGAGAAGATGCCAGAAATTAGGCCTATACGCCTGAAATAGATCCTGGTGATGGATGGGCTTGCAAGATACAGAAGAACATAATTGTCCCAGTACAGTACCGTAATATACACTGCTTGTAAATCAAACACAATCTCTACAAAGCCCATAATCAATTGTGGGGCACAATGGAATTGTCCTTGGGATCTTCCTCCCACCCTTATGCTGTATATTAAAAAGGACATGCATATTTTCACAAAATAAGCACTTCAGTGACAGGGACTGCCACTTTTGTGTCTGAAGCACTTGGTTTGTTTGCCCCCACCATAAACCAAGCTACTAATGGGCTTAAGGTAGATAACAGTGTTGCTGTCTCTACTCATTCTTCTCGACCTATTTGCTACTTTTGACGCTATGTACCACCTTCTCCTCCTGCAAATCCTTCAGTCCCTCAGTCTGTGAAATACTGCCCTATCCTTCTATCTCTCTGACCAATCCCCTCTTATGACTCCACTTTGCCCCCATTTCCACTAAAAGTTGGTGTCTCCAAAGGCTCTATTCTAGGACGTCTCTTATTCTTTCTCTATATGTCCTCTCTAGATGAGCTCATCAGCTCTTTTGGCCTCCAATATCATCTCAGATCTACCTTTCCTCCCATGACCTCTCCCCCTATCTCCTAACCTATATCCCTTACTGCCTCTCTGCTATCTCTTCATGGATGTCTGTGACAGAGTGGGTCTCTCCCACATTCTTAGGTAAGGGTTAACCACCCTGTAGCTAGGGAGGAACCACACCCTTACCTCAATTAAGATCAGTTAAGGTATAAAAACTTGGTACTTTTAGTTAGTCAGAGAAAAAGTGTGAGGGAGAGATTGCACCTTTAGCAGCTCTCCCTATGCTGGGCAATCTCAACCATGACTGTGCTGGGAATACTCTGCTTGTTTGAACGGTGTTTGCCTTATGTAAGAAGTTATTACACTGGCTCTGCCTTTTCAAGCCTGGAGTAAAAAGCTTACCTGTTTGCATCATCTCAGTCTCCAATTGGTCATCTGAACTTACCCACTACAATGTCCCAGCACTTTCTTAAACTTAGATGTCTAAGACTGAGCTGATCATCTTCCCCCCTCCCGCATAACCTCAACTTCCACAATTTCTTTAAATATTGGCAGCACAACCATCTCCTCTAGCCCCCAAGTGTGCTGGTTTTGAGTTATCTTTGACTCCTCCATCTCTTTTAAACCACACATTTAGTACCTTCCACAGTCCTGCTGTTTCCATTTCAGAAATGTTTCTAGAATAAGACTCTTTTTCACCATGGAGGCAACTTAAACCCTCATCCATTCACAAGTCATCTTGAGATTGGACTACTGTAACCTCAATCTTTCTGGCCTCCTTCACTCTCACCTTTCTACACTCTATTCACTATTCAATGCTGCTGCCTTGCTTATTTTCCTCTACAAATATACAGTACATCTGCCTCCCCTCTCCAGCAAGCCCTTTAATGGCACACCTTTCCTTTCAGAACCCAATTCAAGATTCTCACACTCACTTACAAAGCCCTCACAAAATCCTCTCCCATTTACATCTTTGATCTTACCTACTTTCACACTCCTGCTTTCCCACTTCATTGACTCTCTTACCAACTGATTACTTCCTCCTACTTCTGCCTCCAAGATTTTGCCTGTGCTGCTATCTACATTTGGAATTCTCTCCCTATCAGACTCACCACATCTCTAGTGAATGTCAAAAGGGCTCTCAAAATTAACTTCTTCAAAGCCATCCAGCTCTCAATCCTATCCCATCTATATCACTCCTGTCTGTGTGGCCTTCCCTGTTAGTCTGTATGCTCTTAAAAGCAGGGCCCTTTTCTCTAATGTGCTTCTCCTTTCCCTTATTTACACTATCTTATACTTACTACAATTTCATCTAACCTTTCTTTGCTGTTACCCTGATGATTGAGTGTTATGATCATGGATGGTGCAATGTTTGTAAACCATGTACTTGTCTTGCATTGTTTTGCACTGTAAGTCACTGTTTTCTTGTTTAGTAAGGTACTGTACTGCAGAACCCTTGTGGCACCATAAAAATAAGGGAGACAAGGTGAGTATAGAGTGAGTGTGTGTGTAATAAACTTTTACTTTCTACGCTGTTTGTGTCGTGTTTTTATTTTAATATTTTCTAACAGTGGCGGTTCTGGTGCTGCCACTTACAGTTCTACAAGTGCCAAAGGGCAGGCATGCTGGGACCAGTAATCCCACTGAAAAAAACAATATTACACTATAAATATTGTTACCTTTACCCCTGAACCCACTGCTCAGGGGTGCAGGAAAGAGACCTGGGCTTCAGCCCAGACCTGAGGTGCTCAGGAGAGGGTGGCCCCTTTTTTGAGGGATCACCATCTCCTTTGGAATCCCCAGCCCAAACTGACTTATTTGGGGGGTTAATGATTTGGCCGGGTGACCCGGTGAAAGTGTCCCCTGGCTGCTGCATTACACCCCAGTTAGTGGAGCCCAGTGCTGATTTTAAAAAATATGGGGAACCCCATGCCATTTACTCCCCATATTTTTAAAACTAGGACTGTCTCACAGAGCCCAGTACTGGTCCATGAAATAAGGGGGACCCCTACACATTTCCCCCCCCCATATTTTTTGAACTAGGATTAGCTCACAGAGCCTGTGGCAGGTTATGCTACTGAAGAGGGGACTTTTTTAACACAATACACATATGCAGCCTGCCAAAATCTCACTGACATGTGCAGGCTGCATGTCCAGGTATGTTGGCTACAGAGAACATGGTTATGAAACATGAGCACGTACACCATCAAATAACATGATTCTTGGTAAATTTTTTAAAAGTTTCGGCTGACAAAAGTCACCCATGAACCTACGATGTTGTGCGTGTTTAAACTCGGGCAATCTCGGACCAGACACAAATCTTAGTAAATTTACCTTAGTGTGTTTAGCACAGCCGGCAAACTTGAAAGCAATTGACGTAGGAGGCTACTGCCGAAAATGTGGATAAACTGATGTTTATCAAAATTAACTTCTTTGAGGAAGACCTTTACCAATTACAGCAAATAGAGACTTCTATAACAGTGAATTCCTTTAAGAATGAGCTAATATTGTATGATGATTATAGTAACAACAGTGATGAGGATGATGATAATTACATCTTTTAGCTTTGATAATTAACAATTGATAATTAACAACACTGCTGTGTTGTTAAGATGATAATTAACAACACTGTTAGCTGTTAACTGTTAGTTTCTTTATAGTTACTACTGTTAGTATCCAACCAATCCTTTACATCACTTCCACTACATACTCCACCTCCATTTACCTGTACTGGCCTCAGGCATCTGATCTACTTCTTGATTAATGAAAACATTCTATAGGGTCATATAGTTTAAAATTTTCCATCCTTTGTGCCACTGCTGAGCAACTATGTTTCATAGATGTGCTATATTCTTTTAAACTGCTATGATTTTTTGCCGCTGCTCTGTTGCTTAGTTTAGCCATCGAACTTGCTGCAGCCTTTGGACAATATTGGTGAAAACAATATTGTGAGTTATGTGGTGTACAAAATTGACTGGAAATGCTGGAAATTAATGTTTTTCATGTGTATGATACTGTACTAACAAAAACATGTCCAAATTAAATGATATTAGCTGCTTTTATCAATTTTTAAAGAAATCCCAAACCAAAACAAAATACAAAACATTTGAGGGTGGTTTTGCCAAAACCAAAATTAAAACCAAAACAATGAAATTTAGAACCAAAACATGAGGTTCCTAGCACATCTCTAATAAATTGCACGCACATCAAAACATAAATAATATGGCACATCAAAGGGCAACAAGCTTGTCAGTAGAACGAGGCATAATTACTGCAATGCTTTTACTATAAAGCGAAATCCAGCTTCTGAGTCCCTTCTGAATGTGTTCCAAGCAGTCCACAAGTGATGACATCACTACATCCACATCTTTGTGGCAACTACCTAAACACATTTTCTCATGGACTTAATCAATGAGTGTGGTTAGAGTCACCCAGTGGCAGTGTTAATATGGCTGCTATTTTAACCATATTCAAATCACCCATAATATCTCCTGACTTTATTCTATAGTGTTATTTCTTTCTGGATGTTACACCATTGTGGCATTCACCATTTTGTTGGTTATCTATCCAGTGTTCACAGTTTTTTCTAAAACTTATTATATTTATAATAAAAACTCTTAAAAAAAATTACAACTAATTACTTCAATTATCATAATATTTGTGAAATAATTATACTTAAACAGGCTAACTCCATTAGAGCAAGGCTCAGACCACTATCATTAGATTTCTTCCATGGCAGCAAATTCTAAATAAATGATTTTGTAATGGTATTCACTCATTAGCTGTAATTGCAATTAGCTACTGTATAAAAATAATTTTTAGCAGCAAATTTACATCTCTATAATAACAAACAGAATGGCAGTAGATTCTAGAAATAATGTATAATATTATATATAATATAATGCAATTCACATGTACAGTAATAATTCACATTTCAATATTATATCAATAAAATATAATAGCATTATTACAAAAAATTACAAAAAGAAATTAAGGCACAAAATGCACACTTATAATTACAAGAAATAAGTAGAAGAAATACCTTAATGCACAAACTGGAATGGCTACATTCAACAATGATATAAAAATGGCATGTACCAGTAATGATAACAACTGCTAAATAAGCCACCGCAGTCTTGCTCACAGAAGGATAGCCCTCTATGTGTCTGGAGACTAGCAATTGTCGGCAACAACTTAGACTTACTCAGAAGGCTAATGGCCATCTAATCTGCTTTTGATGTTTCTGATGTTTCCAGTTTTGTGTGTGAGGGCGTATGTGAGATGCTTTCACTGAGCCTCTCTAAGCACTGAACGGCAAGTAAGTCAGTAGCAATTGTGATCCGTGAGAGATCACAGCTACGATTCATTTGTACCCATCTCTGCATATGTCCAGAAAACCTCTGTGTTCAGTGAACTTGATCAATCCAGGAACAAGTTCACATAAAATGTTATAAGTGAATTTGTGTTATCTGTACTACAGTTTGTGGTATTTGTGTAACAGTTGTTGTTATATCATAGTTCATATTTAGTGTTAACTATTTATTATTTTGTGTATATTATGCTTATAAGGGTAAATACATGATAAATGTTTTAGCATACCTGCAGTACAGTTAAGCTTTTCTATTTTTGCACTGTATTACACAGTTTATTGGAATATTATACACAGGGCCGGCTCTAGGGTTAGACTCGCCCTGTGCCAGAGGGGTGTACCATGCTCCTTATTGTGTGTGATTGGGAAATGGGGTGTGGCCTAATTACCATAGGCCACACCCCCTAAGTGACGTTATTCGTGGCATGTCCGCATGGCTTGCCTCCAGTGTAATGTCAGGCTGGGGGAAGCCAAACTCTCGTCATTAGCTGGGCTTCCTCCAGCCCTCTCTTGGCACTGAATGGATGCTGTGCATATATATGTGCAGCATCCATTCAGCCTCCAGGGTCAGGCACCGCTGCACAGCTGTGGTGGTGGGGGTACCCATCCTCCTGACCAGACCACCTGTGAGTCACTTCAGCCCACAAGTGGAACAGCGGGACAGTGCTGTCCTGCTGAAATCGGGATGTTGGGGAGGGGTGTGCAGCCCGGATTATACACACCTATCTCTATGACCACAGCACTGTTTTTCTTTTGTTTTTGGATGCACATGATGCTGTCACCAGTTCGCCAGCTGTCCTTTCTTAAACCACTTTTTGTAGGCAATAACCATTGCACAATGAGAGCACCACACAAGACCTGCCATTTGGAGATGCTCTGACCCAGTGGTCTAGCCATCACAATTTGGCTCTTGTCAAAGCCACTAAGATCCTTTAGCTTGCCCATTTTTCCTGATTCTAAAGCTGGGCACACATTAAACAATTTGCTAATGATGTTATATTGTTACCAATTTCCCCTGAACTCCCCGTAACTCCTGGACAAATGATATACTGCATACACACTGTGCAATATTACTGATGAACAAACGAGATATCATTCATTGTTAACAATTCCCAAATCAGTAGAACGTTAATGATATATCATTTGCTGTCCAAAATACCTGATGACCATCTTAAAGATTTCTGCCCAAATTTAAATAATGGGCTGTACTGTGACAAAGATGCATGCACAGATTGGTGAGAAACATGCATGCATCTGGGTAAAAACTTTTTAAAGTGTAAAAAAAAAGACATGGCCCCCCCACTAATAATAACAACCACCCCCGGACTTTACAGAACCAGTGCTGGATTTGGAAATATAGGGGACAAAATGAGTAGAGGGTCCCATGTATTTTCCATAACCAGCACTCTTTCTAATGGGGGAAATGCCACAGCCAGGGGAAACCTTTCACCGGGTCCCCCAGCAAAAGTATTATGCCTGATCAGGCTTATGATCCCTGGAGAGGTGGGGACTCCCCAATAAAGGGGTCACCCTCTCTAGGGCAGCCCAGGCCTGGACTAATAGACTGAGGCTATCTCTGACAACCCCTGGTTGGTGGATACTTGGTTGATTTGTGTAATGTGTGTGTAAAAATAGATGTGAAAATATTGTCTTTTTCTGGAGGACTACAGCTCCCTTGAAGCATCTCTCGCATGTTGGTACTTGGAGAACCAGCATGTGGGACATTTAGGGCCCATTGGTACCGGTAGTTCATCTGCAAAATAAATATTAAAATAAACACAAGACACACTGTGACAGTATAAATTTATAACACACATATTCACTCTCACATACTCACCTACAATCCCTGGTCATGTCTTCTTGCCCATGTTGGTATCCACCATGTTCTTTAAATAAAAGTCTTAACACACAAACTTAGTTCTTTCATCTAAGGAGGGTTCTTCCCAAATGACAGCTTAGCTGTGGTATTTCTCTGTAAAAATCCCAGTGGTGAGCATTCATGGCTGAGAGAGGTGAGCCCTCCATCTGTCTCACCCAATGAACGGTTCCTACCATTGACTTCAATAGTGAGAACCGCTAGGTAACCTTTAGTAACCTAGTGGTTCTAACTATTGAAGTCAATGGTGGGAACCATTCATTGGCTGAGACATATGAAGGCTCACCTCTCTCAGCCATGAATGCTCAGCACCAGGATTTCTATAGAGAAATGCAATGGCTGAGCTGTCATTCTTAGAGGATGGTACTAAGTTTCTGGGTCAAGACTTTTCTTTTTTTTAAGAAGATGATCGATGCCTACTTGGAACAAATAGGACATGATCTACGCTATAAATAGGAGAGTATGGATTTTTTTACAGATGTCATGGATTTCTACTGGACAAGGGGATGTGATTGGCTACAGGGATTCTAGGTGAGTATGTGTGAGTGTGCATATATGTTTTAATTTAACTTTACTGTCACATTGTGTCTTGTTTTTATTTTAATATTTCTTTTGCAGGTGAGCTACAGGTACCAGCAGGCCCTTAATGTCCCAAATGCTGGTACTTGTGGTTCTCCAAGCTGACCTTTTAGCCCAGGCTTGGGGTGCCCTGGAGAGGGGGACCCCTTTATTGGAGGTTCCTACCTCCCCAGGTATCCCCAGCCTGGGCTGACTAACGGTCAGGCATGATTGTTTGGTTGTGCTTTTAGGGGGGGACCCCACGTTTTTTTTAACTTGACAAGCATTTTTTGAACACAGATGCATGCACAGATCTCACTGATCTGTGCATGCATCTGTGTCAAAGGAAATGCCTTTCAAGTGACGTTTGCATCATTCAGGTCAGAACGATATATCATTTATTGTTCGGTAGAGCGTACACAATGAATGATATGCTGAGAATCATTACTGAGATTTCCAATCTTCCTGCATGTACAAAAGATCTGAAGATACGACTAATGACCAGTGGGAGCGCACATTGTGATCAAGCAGATACACTGGACAATATGAACGATTTATCATTCTGATGCGTTGGATTCTGCCAATTCGCTCACAATATCATCTAATGTGTAGTGATATAATATGCCAACTTAAAAAACTGAGTGTTCACTAGCTCACTAATATATACCACCCCTTTACAGGTGCCATTGTAATGAGACAATCAATTTTATTAACTTCACCTGTCAGTAGTTTTAATGTTAAGTTTGAACAGTGTGTGTATGTATATATTTTGGGATTAAATTCAGTCATTTATATATAATTATATTTATAAATGATTTGGAAATATGAAGTAATAAAAGAATGTTATAAACTGTGAAAACTGACTTGTTCATCAAAGTGATACATTGTTAGAGTCACTAAAGAATAAAATATTAAATGTGACAAGTTCTTGTATTTCATCAATCATAAGTTTTCCACTGGAGAATTGAGAGGTACTGTAGTATATATAAACAATAAACACACTTAATGCTTTTACCATTTTCTATTTCCTTTCCTGTTACCTTTCATCGTCATACATCTTTGAGTGACCAGTATTTATCTCTTAGCTGTTTAATGACTTTTCAATTGAAAAGAGCGTGCAAGTCTGATGTTCAGTGCTCATGTCAGTGTGTCCACTGATAGGCCTCATGTTGTGCTTGTTATATGAAAACTCTTAAATTAAATGTTGGTTGCTTCATCAGTGCTGTTTATAAGATTTATGTTGTCAACATAGCTATTGATTTTTGCAGTGCAATCTGAAAACAAATAAATATATTTTAATCTGCAATTTAGTGTTAATTTTATAAGTTTATATCTAATGTTGATTTTCCATGAAAGTCACTAAGTGACTTTACATATCCCTCTGGCCAGAATAAGTACAGAGGGAATGATTTATCACTTTACAAAGTATTGTGTCTGCAGGCACATTGTGTACCATTTTCCCAGTGGGACAAATCAGATTTAAAGGTACATCAGATAACTTTTGCTTATTAAATGAATGTACATTTTAACTCCATGCATAGCATCAATAGATTTTTTTAAAAACAATTTGGAAGGTGAAATGATATATCACATTCATTCACTTAGGATCGACATATTTAGAATGTAGACAATGTTTCTCTTCACTACCCATTGAACAAGAGGCCATAATAATCAAGACCCCACTATTTCCGCTATTTAGTGTTAGCCTGGTTATCTAGAGAATATGGCATGGCAGGAAAGTCATGAATAGTATAACATGAACCAGACCGAGGCAACCATATGAGCTAATATTGCGTAATTCTCAAAGAGGGATGTGACCATATTCTCTGTTGCAGTTATAGGCCCTTTTCTCTATTGATCTTTAATCTTACATTATTTGAAGAAGTCTATGTGAATAGATAAAGCTCAAGTCAGCATCCCATTAGTCCACCATGATCAGACTGCAAGGTTGCATATAACACTAGAAAAGCCTTAGACTTAATTCATGATATCAAACAAACTGTCTCCTGAGCTCTTGATACTGAGAAGGCCTTTGACAGGGTAGGCTGGTACTTTATTCACTATGTCCTTAGATAAATAGTTTTTTAGAATCCCTTCATCTGTTGGGATGCTGCCTTGTGCTTCATACCTTGTCGCTGTTACACATCTCTAATGGCAGGAATGGAACCTCTTGACTTAAAACTGGCTATCTATGCAGATGATGTGCCTCTAACACTTACATTACCAACTCCCTTTCCTCACTCCCAACACTTTTTCTGGAACTAAAATCATATGGCTCCCTCTACAACTTTAAGGTTATTCTGGACAATTTTGAGATGTTGCCACTTAATGTTTCCACTTCTCTCTTCTCCCAGTTGAAAAAAACTCTAAATGCAAATAGCATAATGTTAGCCTCCAATATTTGGGGACCTTCCTGACCTCATCCTTTGATTACATGTTTTTGGCTTACCTCCCTATACTTACTATGAGATTCAAGAATAATTTGTACTCCTGGGGCAAGGTTTACATATCATGGGTTGGTAGGATAGCCACTGTAAAGATCCTTTTAACTAGGCTTCTCTATCTTTTCCAGACCCTGGCAGATAGATTGCTTTTCCATGTTCTGAGAGACTTGCAGAGCAGCATATTGTGCTTTATAGGGTAGAAGTCGGTAGGTGCGCTCTAGTAAACAGTACAATAGGTTATGAATGAGAGCAGCTCACTGCCTAGGACACCACTTGACCTATAAATGATATGCAACAAAAAACATAAAACATGAAAAATGATTATGCAGTGAGCGCTCAATCCTATGAGGCCTAGTGGTCCAACTAGGTGTATATACGTATGATGGGCAAATTACCCTCTTAATGATTTGTGGTAACAGGAATAGGTTTACACTAAATGCCACAATGTGTAATCTGAAGTATTCAATAGGTAAACACAAAGGTACAAAATAAATACGTTTTAATCCCACATACATAAAATGGGTGAGTATAAATCAAATGTGTCTAAATCCAAATGCACAGAGTGGGTATGTATACATCAGGCAATAGCACACAATAATGTAAATCACAATAGTATTAAAAGAGTAACGTACACTGGGGTGCAGGTAAAAAATATATATGGGGCAAAGGGAATAGTTCAAATGTCACAGAATAGATGGAGTGAGGGAGGAACTATTATTGCTGGAAATGGTCCAATGAAAGTCCTGAATGTGCATATAACAGTAGTACAGTCATAAAATCTTGATCCTTTTTCGCTATGTTCAATCAATAGACAGCCGGTGTACTTGGTCAAAGATGCGGTGGTGTCAACTCTGGTGACGGTTCTGCAGTAACCGTGACCCGCACAACAGCCAGCTTCACTGCTGACTGGATGGTTAACGGGGTACCTCAGAGCACAGTGGGAAGAGCCTCACCCGCCCTGTGGTGGCCATGGTCACTGGATCACACACCCTAGACCATTTTGGGAGTAATATAATAATCAGTTAATGTGTGAAGATCAATCTGTGAAATAACAACCTACACTGATATCATGGAATTTGAATAATATTAATCTTCTGGATTCAAGAATACATTTACCTTCCTTAATCACATATTTCATGGGGAACCTAGGTTTTAATGATTTTCCTCTCTTACTCACATAAATTTATCACGGACACTTTTTCTGACTTTTATGAAACACATATACACTTTCTAACAACTTTATTTGTCTTTTAATTGAGGGATGTATATTTTTGAACTATACAGATTTATACCCATGTAAATACACATATTACTGATAATATAATATCAGTAAGTTCACTATTAATTTGCACATTTTTGCACAGAACAGTATTACATACTTATCTATTTATGCGTTCACACTTATTATTTATTGATTGTATCAATTATAATCGATAAATATAATATAATATCAGTAAGTTCACTATTAATTTGCACATTTTTGCACAGAACAGTATCACATACTTATCTATTTATGCGTTTATCTGTACACTTATTATTTATTGATTACATCAATTTATTCATATTGACATAACACCATATTTGGAATATCTTTATTAATTTATATTTATTATAAAACAATATATTGTGATGTCTTCAAGACCCTGAGATAATTTACTGTATTGCATTTACTGTATTCTATAAGATTTCACCATTATATATGCACCAAATCTCCCTTTTGAGATGGATGTGAATCCGTTTTTCTGAAATCGTTTCATCAACCTGGATAGACCCTATACTGTAATAAATGGTGGAATACCAACTTTTCCCCTTTCTGTCCCCTGTACTGTTATCTAACATCTATTGATAATATACAAGTAACATCATATATATCCCTTCTTACCAATTCATTTTCTGTGAGTACGTTTATAGTACATGGATTGAGTAATCATGTTTCGACTACTCTAGTCTGAAAGACGCAGGCTAGAATCATTAGTATCTGCCTAGTTAGAAGAAATCTGTCAGTCAGAAAAAGGAGGGGCGGTATCATGAGACATCTAGTAATCTGATTGGATGAGTTTATTTTTAGGAGTCCCGGATTGGTCATGAGACAAGGATGAGGGTATATAAGATACTTCTGGTAAGCGGCTCGGCTTACCTTGACAAAGCTACCTAGCGAAACGCCGCGTCAAACAATCAGAAATTTAAAAAATTGTTTTAATTTTTACAAACTTTGTTTCCATATGAAATAGACTCATTTTCCACCAGCAGATTGGTTACAATAGTGACCGCTCAGGGCGGTCTGCACACTGCACAGAGCCATGCGCTCATTTTTCATTATTTGATATTGTTGTTTGATATTGCTGTTTATTATTGTCAAAATTGGTATTAAACCTCTGTTTATTTTTCACTCTATTGTTTATTTTTAAAAACAAGCACTCCTACACATCTTTCTTTGTCCTCCATTTTCAGCAGGTAGCAGACCCTGCTTGTTAGGAGCTGCCAGTTTAGATAAGCATTGTTATTTGGTTGCCAGGTGCACCTTATCATTTCCTTTTTGTATCCAACTATTAATTATTGTCGATTTGTGCTTAAATGACAAATTTAATTTATTCTATTCTATCTATGGTATCTTGTTTTGCTACACTGCCATGCAATTTTTCAAAGGGTCTCCAACAGGTAGGCATGATGTGTAGTGGAACTGTCCCATTACTGGGGTTTTTTGGCATGAGGTTCACAACCTCATCTCTTAGATAACTGTTGTTCATTTGTCTACTTTACAAATGAAACCAGTCTGTCAAAAAGGTTGGGAGACAACGGCTAGAACATTATTACATTTTTTCCTCTCTATTTTGTTTCCTCTCCTCTCTCTTCAGCACCACCCACTTTTTCACTTATCTCTCTGCTCCTCTTACTCCATCTATCCCTTTGCCATTATTTGACTATTTTGCTTTCAGCACTTAATAAAAAAGTAATTCTAAGGATAATCTATATAATAAAATTTTTAGCTTTACTATGGTATGATTTTTGGACCTCCTCACCCTTTCTCTTCTACATAGTGGTTTTTCTTTCTGTATGTGGCCTGTGCAAACCTGTGCATCTTTTTGCTTTCTTCAATATTGTTATTATTTTTTTGGGTTGTGTATAATGTTGTGATTTTATTATTGGTTGTTTTTTCAGATGGGTCTTTGTTTTTGCCATGAGATGATAAGGATGGGAAGAAACAAAGTGTATGTGGAGATTATAGATGTGTGTTATACTGGAAGTGACATAACCTACATTGGTGGGAGAGGTTAGAGGTCAGACCAACAGTCATTACATGCCAAAGTGATGACACAATTTTTAGCACGCTCCAGCTTTATAATTAAAGGTTTTACAAACAGAATAACTAAGTACATACCCATTCAAATATGTGTTAAATATTTATATTATGCACAAAATCATAATTTCCATTTTTTGGATAATTTGTAGCCAACCCCTTTTTCACATATGGTTAGCTCTGGCAAATTAATTTTTTTGTAAATTCTGTTTTTAATTATGAATGTCAGCTATTACAATACAAACATAACAGTAGATAAATGCACTATACATAGTGAATAAACCACAAATCCAAGAAATGTCCACCCTCCTTGCAGAGTGTTAAGTACAGTGCTCCAGGATGCCACCATCCAGGTGCACCGATAATTACATAGGAGAATAAGGAGCCAAAAACAGGTTAAGGGTTAAGGGAGCAACATCCAAAGAGTAGACAGCATCAGCAACACATCAGTCACAAATAACAATATTTTGTGTTGAGAGTGCACTGCCAGTGACTCAATACAAAGAGCATAAGCCAAAGGGGATAGTGGACATCCCTGACTTGTGCCATTGCTGATAATAAACATAAGCGAGCTGAGTCCAATTGTTAAAATGGAAGAGGTAGAACTGGAGTATAAGGCCTGGATGGCATGGATAAATCTATCAATAAGGTCATAAGTTTTCAATGTTTGAAACATAAATGGCCAAGACAGCATGTCAAAAGCCTTCTCCATGTCCAGGGCCAAAACAACAGATGGAAGTTTTAATTTTGTTTATGCGGGTGATAAAATTAACAGTTATCCAGGTGTTATCAAGAGCCTGCCTTGTATGAACAAAGTCCACATGGTCTGGGTCAATAAGGGAAGTCAATAAGTGATTATGTATATTCATGAGGACTTATGCAAACATTTTGATAACTGTGTGTGGATAGGAGATGGGACTGTAGCTGGCACAAATAGATAAGACCTTATTGGGCTTGAGAATCACAATAATATTGAAACAGGTAGAGTCAGTGTAAAACTGCCCTCCTTTCATAACTGAATTGAAGGCTGAACCCAAATGGGGTAGAAAATGGTAAAGAAAGCCTTATAATAGGACATGGGAAAATCATTAGGGTTAGGAGTTTTAGAGGGCTTTTGAGTCTTGAGTGCCTTAGAAACTTCTTCCTCTGTAAAGTCTAGATTCAATTTACAAGCTGAGACTTTGTAAACTTTGGGGAGATCACATTGATTGAGATATTGCTAAGTAGCAGCCAAATTAGAGAAGGTGGAATGTTCTTTAGTATGGAGGTTATACAGAGATAGATAGAATAGTGAAAAGATTTGCTGATAATATCTGGATTATAACTCAGTTGCCCCTGTTTGTCTCTAATGGCCATGATGGGTTGTAATGCCAATTTGGCTTTGTCTTTATTAGCCAGTGAGGTGTCTGGCTTGTTTGTTTTTTCAAAACATTCCTGGTTAAAGCAATGGTGGGATTTTTCAGACTGTTCTGCTAAAATAGCCTGTATTTGCCCCCTGAATTATTGAATTTGCTTTTAAATGCATTCAGAGTCTGTCCACTTGTGGCAGTGTACCAGCTAATCTAAACTAAAATAAAGTCAATTTGTCAGAGTGTTACCTCTTGCGATATGTGGCATATTTGACAAATGCACCACTGATAGCTGACTTGTATGCTTCCCACACTGTGGGAATTAGAGTGTCAGGCCGAAGATTCAAGTCAAACTATTCATTAATTTAGCGAAAATCTGTGACCTAAAGGGTGGGATATTAAGCAAAGACTCATTAAGTCACAAAAAAGGTCAAACATGTGGATGCTGCATAAATCCAAAGGTGGTCCAAACTATCAAATTTTCCGACCAAGGGTTGGAAACAATATCAGTACGAGGTAAAAGTTGAAGAGAAGTTCTAAAACCCAAGATCAGTTCTATCCAATAGTATGTGTTGTGGACAGGGGAATAAAATATAAAGTCTTTAGAGGTGGGATTGTATACTCTACACAAGTTGAATAGGCTAGCATGTGGTTACGGTATGTGCTGGAGAGACCCAGAAAAGGGGAGGTGTGTTGGGGACCAGACCTATCCAAATTCTGAGATTAGAATAGTGTTAAAATCCTTTCCGACTACTTTTCCTTTCTATAAATATCTAGTTATATTTTTTCAATGTTTTTAATTCAATGATTGACTCAGGGCTAATTTATTTTTTAGACAATAAAGGTGCCTTATGCACATAACTTAGCACGTTATGTGCATTTTAAGCATGCATCATCATAATCATAATTTTAGTTATCATTCTACAAATCTTAATCTCCTTTTCAATACCTCTCTGGTATATGTGCCTTTGGGTCAATCATAATCTGTTATGGCAGAGTGGAGCAAAGGTGGGGGAAGGATGTCACAGTGTACAGAGTAGACACAAAACATGTTTTCTGTTATACAGGCACAGTCAGTCTGCTACACAGACATACTGTAGGCTCACAGCTTTCAGCGTGTCATGCAAAGGTAGACGATGTCACTGTGAAAACTGAGCTCAGAGGAATAATCTAGTATCTGTCTGCTCATTATATCATATGCAGTGTAACTGTGAATGATAGGATAGTCATATAATACGCTTAAATATCTTAAACATTATCACATTATCAATCATTAATTGCAGTCTCAAGAAACAAACTAAGGATAAATAATAAAAATTAAGTTATATGGAAAAAAAATACCTCTTTTTTTTTAAATTTTGTTTTAAAAAGTAACACTTTATTTGTAAACTTTGCTGCAATGTCAACATCAATATATGCACTATATAAATGGATATAAATAAAATGTTTTTAGAAACTTTTTCTAACTTTAAGATTCTAAAAATTTAAATTAGCATGAGAGATTAAACTAAAATTGTAAACATATCTCTACATCTGACCGTTCTGCATTCCAATTTCTAAATTGCTTGGAAAGCTGATTTTTAGCTGACTCAGACCTCAGATGTGCAGAGAAATGCAAGCTTATTTTTTTAATCAGCAACTTTCTAGTAAGCATATAGAAAATAAATGTAATGATTCATTGATTTATTACAGTGCTTGAAAACCACAAATAATGTATGCACTAACTTTGCTAACTATGTTTACATTTTCTTTTTATTTTTTTACTTGTATAATATTTCCAAGAAACTGCTTCACTTATCTATTGTCTCACACTATAATGGCTTTGCATCAATACAAATAAATGGACACTGTATTGTATAAAATATTTGCTTTGTAATTCCTGTCATTTATGAAAAATAATATACATTTAAAACAAATCTATATTGTTGTCGGACAAGAAAGGTTGATCAATAGTTTATATTATCTACATTTATTTGTAATATTTTATTTTGAAACCCTACTAAAAGTGGTTTTCAAAGTAGAATTTTATCTATTTAACTGCATTCTCAATTGTCCCCTAGTAAAAAATGGTATAATATTATTTACAACACAGCAAAATTATAAACAACATATTTAATTTTGAATACTGCTCTTTTCAGATGGCTCATTCTAGAGGAAACATTACTTTCTAATGGCAAGGGCTGTTGCTGGTAACAATTCCATTAAACCTCTTTTATGAAACTGCAAACCTGCCATCCCAGATTTTTTTAGAACAGATCTAGAGCAGATGTGACCAGATCTGGGGCATTGCATGTGGAGTATTGGTTAGAAACATATCTGTATTTACTTTTGCATGCACATGCAAATATCATGTATTTTGGTTTGCAGGATGAGATTATTTAACTGTAATACAGAAAAGTAGAAGACCACATAGCTGCATTGATAGAGGGAAAACAGTCTTTTTCTCCCTGCAGAAAGACTTTGTTTTTTTTTCCACCACATCGGATATGTGGGAGTATAGCTCTCAACCTATAATTTTAATGGGTTGCTATTCTAGGCTCCTTTGGACCAACATAATAAATATTGGCAGATGTATACAAGTTGGTAGGTGCATAGCAGATTAGTCCACACGTTATTCCAAACCAGAGTAGGGTGACAGGCTTGAGCACATGCAGACCCTTTTCTAGTGCCAAGTAAACAAATCTTGCACCTGGAATCATTATGGTTCAAATCCCGACAGCAGAAGCCCGGCAAGGGTGAAGATCACAACTGCTAATTTAGGCAAGTACCGCTAACCTAATTCCCTACCTTAACCTCCCCCAAGTGCCTAACCCTAACCCCCCTCTAAGTGCAAAAACCTAACCCCCCATACCCTGCAGCCTAAACCTAAGTCTCCAGGGGGGTGCCTAACACTAACCTCCCCTTGGGGGTGCCTAACCCTACCCCCCTTCCCCTAGCCTAACCCTAACCCTCCCAGGGGGCTGCCTAACCCCAAGTCCCCCCCGGGAGCCCCAAACCTAACCCCCCCCCTTGCACCTGTCTGTGCCAGGAGCCCGGTTTACCTTCAATTGGTTACCAGGCTTCAGGCTCACGGCGTAGGTAAAATGACAGGCATCAGGATTTCGATGCCTGTCTTTAGACCCTTGCCGGGATTAGACAGTCGGGATGCCGACGGTCGGCATTTAGACCATCTGCATCCCGACTGTATACCTTGCACCTGCAATCTAGACAGCTTGATCTTTAAATTTGGTGAATAACATTCATTCAGATATGTGATGTTTATTTAGACAGATGAGTCATGCACACACGGTTAAGAGACAGCATGTATCGATTAACCATTTAACTAAATGTCAGCAATAAAAAGAACATTTCAAACAAATATGTACATATTCTCAACAGTTCTCACACTCCCTCACTCTCATGCTTCATTTCCATAAATGCAACTAAACTGAGTCATACTGTATGTTGGAGAAAAAATATACATTTTAAATTAATAAAAGGGTGAATATACATTATTAATAGGTTGGACTTTGAAATTATACTTTACTCTTTCCTCCATACAGTATTTAATCCCATATTACATGAAAAGGTCTCTATTAAAGGAGAATTATCTTTATGGTAGTACTTGCAGCTGTGAACTGCAGACCGTCAGGTAATTTATAAAGTAAACACATAGTAATGTATGCAATTATATAAAAGTCTGTTCCACATCTACAGTAGAAATATAATAGATATTTCACCTAGTCTGATTGTCTATTTGGCACAGTCAGCTAATTGAGGCAGTTGACAAATTAAGTTGGGTGATTCAATTTGTTTTAGGCAAATTAATTAATCCACCATGTTTTTCTAAAAATGTGTGGCCACTGAAGACTGAGACTGCTTATAGTACAAGGAAATTAAGGAGACCAATCAACATGCATTAACAACTGTCACAAGTCTATAGTCCTATAAAAGGAACTTACACTCCGTCTGACACTGATTCTTCCTAGATTATTATTGTTTTTATTATCTTTTATCTGTATGGTGCCACCAAGTGTCCATAAGACTGTACAAGGAAATTTTCTAATATACATAAAAACAAAACAATATAGAAAGATTCAAACAGGAAGTACAGTACACAGGACAAAATAAAAGCATAAAATAATAATACAATGAAGTGAGTGACAGAGGCATTGAATGACCCGGTGCCCTGGGTCAGAAAGGCAAACAGAAAGAATCAGAGTTGCTTACTGAGAGTAAGAGTGCTACAGCAAGAAAGATATGAGAATAAGAGGGTGGAGAGCCAAATTATAGACTAAGGGAGTAAGGGTAACACCTGGGGAGTGAACTGGTAAGTGATAAGGAAGGAGTACAAAGAGCATAAATTAAGAGTGTGTGAAGGGCAGTTAGGTTTGATGAACAGATGCATTTTCAGGGCACAGTTGAAGCCTAAGCAGACTAGTATACAGTTCGAAGAGAAATACCAGGCGCTAAGAGATAATGAGTATGTCCTACCAAACAGAGCTAGATAAATAAATTAGAATATTAATGCCACTGCAGCTAACCTAAAAAACGGGGGAGCTGGTTCCTCCAAAAAAAGATACAAAAAAGAATGGCAAAGGAAAGCGCTGTGGCAATAATAATAATAATAATAATAATAATATATAGGTTTTTATTAAAACAAATACATAAATTCAATTAATAATGCAAAAAAACAACAACAACAAAAAAATCATCAGGATAAGCAATTGAGCTCAATAAAATCTACAGCAAAGATCTTGTGTGCACACAGATATGTAGCTAATAGGACCAAGTGACAATACAAATTATGGAAATTGGAACATGTATCGTGCTTCCAATATGATAATATTTAAGTCGCAAAGCAGGACAGGTTAGGGTCATAGGCAGGTTTCCATAGCAGGCACAGTTGTTAATTGTCAGGGAATATAGCAGCAAAACATGGCAGTGGGTTAGTAAAGATTGAATGTTGTTAATAACACATAGCAGTTCAAGAATGGCAGACAGAGGGAATGAATGGTGATCTCAAAACAATCCCAGAATTTGTTAGTAGAACACCTCTATTGATGCATTAAAGCAGTCCACAATCTCCTATGTGCTTTCATCAAAAAATAAAAAATAAATATTGTTAAAACATGAGCATCTTTATAAGCTGATACCGGCGTCCCGGTCAGCAAATTGATGTGTTAATAACCAACAATGGACATCCCTCAATGTGGGTACCTTACAAATGCCAATTGGTTTGCTGTACTGGAGATTCCCAACGGGGCCAGAATCAGGAACAACCACTGCCAAATGTGCACCCTATCACATGGGAATCCGTTTTCCAGCAGAGCTCATGGTAGAGCCGCAGCCACTGAGCAGAGAATACCATGCTTCGGGTATCCGGCCGTCCTCGCCCTTGGTCCCTCAGAGTCAGCCGGTCCCCGTGCAATGAATGCAGGAAGTATCTTTCGTCTCACCACTACAGAGGTCTACCTGTCCACTGAGTGGTCACTACGAGACAAGCATGCGCTTGTGGTTAGTGGGTGCCCGGCATCTCCTGTCTCCTGGCTCAAAGCTGCACTTCCTGATAGTGAACATCTGACGCATTTCTCAGCCAATCTGCAAGGCCGTTTCATCAGAGGCATGATAGAATTGAGAGCTGTGTCTCTGGTATATATACATATATTGTTAGATCTTAATAAATATCAACCTATATCTCATTAGGCTCCAATTGAGAAATTTAGGATCTTAAAAGTCTTCATGAATTTAGAAACATTAATTAGTATTTATAAACCATACGTATATGTTATATATAACAGAAATAAACACTATATATAGAAAAATAATATACAATATAAATTATTAATATAATTCTGAACATAATTAATAAACTATATATAAAATGTAAAAAATATATCAATGAATAAAATATTAGTATAATATTACAATATAAATGACTATTTTTTGGTTGGAAATCTCATAAACAGGATGCTAAAATAATTATTACACAAATATATATATTTTTCTCTTGTATGGACATACACATACATAGGGCAATATGGCCGACATATCGTGCACATAGCCAAATGTGTACCCACTATGTCTTTGTATGCTCCCGTGGGTTTGTTCATCGCATCAACAGATCTGCAGTACATGCTTGTCAATCCGTCAATGTGATGAACGATGCCAGGCAGGGTAATGGAGCTGGTGCCTGACATATCAGGTGTTCAGGTGCTGGATTATGTAATATGTGCTGCGTGAGCAATATATCGGCCTGTCAGATGTCGCATTGCTGGGTACACACATCGTTAAGTGTGTACCCAGCTTTAGACTTAAAGAGTTTAATAAAGTTCTGGGACATGCAGGAAAAGATGGTAGAGAGACAGATGGAGATGTGATAGACTTTAGAGGCTAGAGAGCAGAGGTGTAGAACAAAATTTATGAATCATCAACATAAAGGTGGTATTGTAGACCAAAGTAACTGATTGGATCATCAAGGGAGGTGATGTTCAAAGAGAAGAGAAGGAGTCCATGAGCAGAGCTTTGGGAAACATAAACAAGAAGAGGGTGAGGTATAATTGGAAATAAAGAAGGATTTTTTTTTTACACAGTTTTTCACACTAATAGCTCTGTTGTCAATAGAAGCATATTACACATCTTAAAAACCATACACCCTATATACTGTACTTTTATACATTTGTTTGGTGTTGTTATATGACTTCTTTTGTATGAGTGCACCTCAAGTTGTTCATTTTCAGGGACATTTTCTACTTTATAGAGGGGTGCGCAGTAATTCCCATAATCCAAAAATATCCTAAATTCTGCACTGCACAAAGCTGGTGATGATATGTCCAGCTTTTGTGCAGTGCACATGTTCACATTTATTTTAGTGCATTTTGCACCGTCTGTTTATTCATTCGGTCTGGAAGTAATTTTATAGGCTCACTTTTCCTAATGTATTAAAAAATGTCTCCTACTTTGCCAGTTACAATGCTGATTCTTTAATTAGGTTTCTGTTTAGATTAACTGAAGAATGATATATAATGATTAGATCCTTTAATTTTACAAATTACATTGTCCCCCAAAGACATACTGTGCAAAATACAGTAACAAAGAAATAAAATATAAAACAAAAAGAGTCATCATTATTTCACAACCAGGATATGCTGGAAAGAATATGCTAAATAAAAATATATACCAGTTATGTTAAAAAAAAACTATTAGTTTACTTGTGGAAAAGTTGTTGCAGAACATGTTTTTGTTTCAAATTAATGTACAGTAATGCTACAATTATCATGGTGCAGAGTTTTTCCAATTTGATGGTGGCAGTCCGATGTTTGCCACCATCGAGTGGAAATCATTTGATGGTGTTCCAATGTTTGCTTGTTTTTTTACATCCTGATAGCTATGCCTCCCATAGCTCCCTCCTGGCTACTGTGTCTGCAGCAGGGAATCTTCATGGGTTCATTGGAGACTGTCTCTCACTCTATGTCTGCCTCAGAAGTGATGCTGCACAGTCCTTGATTCCCTCCCCTCTCCAGGCTGCTGCAAAGCAACAGGGCACATTGCTAGCTCTGATTGTCTCTCACTGTATCGGAGAGACAATCATAGTGCAACCCTTGCAAAGCAGTAGCAGCAACAGTAAGTTACTCATACAGCACAACAGTTTTTTCTATGACTTGCTTCAGTAAAATCACTGCTCGGCTCCCTTTTGTCACTGATGAATGGTTCATACACCTAAACCATCCTTGACCAAAGCTGTATAGAATATAAAAAAAAATATATATATATATATATATATATATATATATATATTCTGTTGAAATATAAAGAAAAAGGGGGTGCTCCATAGTGCAGAAAAAATTAATTTATTAAAAACATGCAGTCAATTTTCAACCTCTGCTGTGTGCATTCGTACCATTTAACTCACGGAGTGGACTGGTCACCACTTGGCATTATATTAAATCCCGGCAATCACATTCAAGTGGTCCTTCTCCACCCGGGATGAGCCATGTACCACACACCTCTCTCCAGAGCGGACAGCATGCCTCTCCACCTCAGGACAAGGAACCAACCTCCAGGACTCTGGGACATGTGATAGAAGCGTTAGCAAGCCACGCTCTAACGTGTTTCGTTAGTCACTTCGTCAGAGGGCTCCTCTGCCAAGTGGACACAGCAGAGGTTGAAAATTGACTGCATGTATTAAATAAACAAATATTTTATGCACTATGGAGTGCCCCCTTTTTCTTTATATTTCAACTGAACAGTTTACACTGTGGATTCCAGGAGACTTATAAAGGGGAGCAGTGTCTCTAATCCAAAGAGTCTATTGCTTCAGACCCTAAAAGAGGGGAAAAGTGTGCTGGACTGGAAAAAAACTTTTTAAATACGTTTCAGCAAGCGGTAATATGAGTGCCTGCTTATATACTTATATTTATATACTGTATATATCTAAATATATCATCCATATATCCAAAAATATGTAATGAAGCACTCAACACGGTGCATACACACGGTCAGATTTTTCCTTCAGATCTGAACGATAACGATTTAAAAATCATTCAGTCATTCATATCTGAAGAAAAATCTGACATATCTGACATGCCTGAACGATTGACGATGAAATATGTGCTTTCCTGTTTGTCAGATAACGATATCTGACATCTGATGTGTTTGCAGTCAGACTTGGACGATTCCATTCATTTTAATGCAGTCAAAAATCGTTCAAATCGTTCATCTGACAAATCTGACCATGTGTATGGTCCATTAGGTTTAAACAACCAACATTTATTTAGAATAATGAATATTTATAATTAGCCACAAATGGCATTATTTATAATCCACCATATAAAAGCATTGACATTTCAGTTCTGCATGAAAACCTTTCTCAAGACAGGCATGATAAGCAATGTAAATGCTTAGAAAAGACAATAACGTACATCTGAGGATAAAAATGAAAAAAAAAAATCATGACAGAGTCTAACAGGCTCCACTAGACTTTAAAGCAGAAAAGCATTAATTTAACAAGGAAAATACATATGATAATAAGATAAACAAAAAGCAAGATTGACTATAAATCATGCATGATATATAGAGGATACATATAGATAATGTGCGCCATACTCACAATCTAAGTTGCGGCAATAAGTTTATGGTGATAGAACAAAGTGGCTATCAGAAATGGTGGCAACAGTTTAAGCAGCCTAAATCTTATGCAGAAACACAAGAGATAACATGGTTAAACTTTATGTTTAAGTGGCTGCAGCATAATATACATAACTACACAGCCAGAATGTAAAAAGCTTACCTGATCAGCATATAACCAAGCACTAGATAGAGACTAATTGCTAGCTACGCCAGGCAGAGTTACACGTGTGGTGCTGGCTGTGTAGGAACAGACATACATTGCTTCAGTGCTTAAATACCAGCTGAGCAGAATTGACCACAAAATTGCTACTGCTATGCCTCATTTACGGGGAACATCCTGACACAATCAGAAGACACCCACACAAATAATAATCACCAAAGAGACCAAAGGAGAGGCGTGTTAATAGTACAAAACATAAACAAAGAGTTGTCATTAGTGCACATCTGTTCTAAGTTGAGCCTGGGGGGAGAAGCAAGATCATATATCTTCGAACTAGGATTGCAAATAAATTGGCACTATAGAGTGGAGTCTAAGTGCGACTTAGAACTTCACATACATAAATAACATAGATCTATAGCATTTTAATCATGCTGCAAAACATCAGATCACCTTCTAAACAGTGGTGGGATATTGACATTCAATATAGAGAGGACATGTGTCAATCTAATAATATAAACATTGCGATGCAGGTAAGTGAGCACTGAGTGGACACCAATCACCAAATGATAACAGTCACCAAATAGAAATAGCAAATAAAAAGTAGCAAAAGTGATGGCAATAATGATAATAGAGATAATGACACTGGTGTAAGTAATAATAATAATAATAATGAATTGATTAATAAAAAATAAATAATATATAGCAAATGTGAATATAAAGACTATATACAAAAAATATATTTAAAAAATACAATTTTAAATAAAAATTAAAAAATAAATTATATAAAAAGTGGTTCACCCATGTGGAATAACTACATGATCTGAAAAAACATATCATAAATCAGAGAAAAATACTGAAAGGATTGTATTCATTAAGTCCACATGGTGCTACTGTATCCAAAGTGTGTATCCAGAAGCTTTCAAACTTCTTAAGAGCCAGCTGTCTATCACCTTCCATCATTATAGGTGGTACCCAGTCAATAAGTTTGCATTTAAGGGTTGCCAACTGGTGTACCAGAAATGTCTAGCAACATGCTTATCGGTATAACCCGTAGCAAGGGCAGATCAAATAATCACTTGATGGTTGGCCATTCTATTCCTAAATTTCTGACAGGTGAGGCCAACGTAATATAGCCAACAAGGGGATATAAATAAGATGGTCCAACGTGCAATGTCATTTATATTTTATGTTTATTTTCTTGCCAGTATGGGGTGTGTGAAAAAGAATGTCCCACTGACATTGATGAACAGGTAATACACCCTCCACTGGATTAACTGTCTGTTTTTTTAGTCATTAAATCAGATATGGTCTTGCATTCACCAGGGTATATAGTGGGCCTTACTAACAGTTGCTTCAAATTTGGGCCCCTTCTATAGGCCATCATTGGAACATCAAAGTTATTGAAAGGTAGATTCTGGTCAGTGGCTACTATAGGCCAATGTTTCCTCAATGCTTTCTGAGTGTTGTAGGAACTTTTATCATAAGTGGTTGTGTATACAAGACATTGTCTTTTGCTCCTTGTTGGAGACCTTTCAGTTTTGTCACCTCTGAATATGTTATGTGCCCTAGATAAGCATTTCTTTAAGATAGCATCACAATATACTCTATCAATCTATTAGTCATCTCACCTAATTGTTCATTTCTTACTGTGTTGTCAGAGTTGATTGTCATCACATATTGTTGTTTTTCAGAGCTAGCAGATTTATTTTCAATCGTATTTACATTACATTTATAATAAAGAATTTTATTTGATGCTGGACCACCAACCTGAGGCACCCCAGGGTGCCACAGCACACAGTTTTTGAACCACTGGTATAAACTGAGGATATCACCTGTTAAATAACACTGACAATTGGTAAATTGAAGGCAGTGAATAAGCACATAATTAGAATATGGTTATTATGCCATTAAAATTTCATATTAATTATAAGAATGACAACAAGACAATGACCATATATTAGAACACATTTTATAATACTTATTTTCATTCTTTTTCAAAAATCTTTATTTTATACTTCACCACTTTTTAAATAAAAATATCTGTCATTATTAATTTTTAATGTATACCAATAAAGTGTTTGACTTTTATTAATTAATTTGGTCCAAGTGCACCCTTGGTTACTATTTGCTTTTCTCCTTCATATGTTAATATTGATTAATTATTATTTATATCTAATAAATAGCCCTACTTCTCCCGAGCTTGAATTAATAGGCACTGCCACAATGCCACTATTACATTATGCAGTTCCCACCAACCGTTAAATGTTTAACTCCCAAAATTTAAGAAAATAAATGCCCATCCTTATTATAATAAATAGTTAACTCTCACCACACCAATACATTTTAAAAAACTCCATTACATTAAATTATCATTGCCTACTACAGCAATAACTATATAGCCCAGCCCTTGATTCCATTACATTAAATTGTAATCTTCACCACACCAATAAATAGGCCAGCCACCACCCATCATTACATTAAATGATTAATCTCAATCACACCATTAAACTGATAGCCCAACCCCATCTCCATTACATTAAATAGTTAACCCTCACCACAGGAAAAAAAATAATAATCCAAGCCTCCGCCATTATTGCATTAAATTATTAAATCCTTACTGCACTATTACATAAATAGCCCAACCACATCCCCCATTACATTAATGAAGTCCCTCTTCACTCCCCTCTATACTAACCATTAAGCTTCACCATCATTTAAATCTTGTGCTAAAATCTTAATTTGACTACAATACAGTACATTGGTACTTCTTTGTATGTGTGATGTGGAACATATGATTGTGCATTTCCTTGCACTATTTTAATTTTGGAGCTTTGTACAGCAATTGGAGTTTTACCCGTTATAAATGTTGAGTACGGCAGATATATAATTAGAAATGTACACTGTATTTCGTACCTATAACACTGAAGTATAATTGGGGTTGTGCATGTCCATGTCACTCTAACTCCATAATATATATTAACAATATCCCATATAAAGGGGATTTACTTTCTTTAATAACAGTGTTGTGCATCAGTTTATTGGGAAGTATCTCCATCAATTAGTATAAGTCTGAACTGGCACTTGCACAGTTTCCAGTTTATTTTGTTTTGCATATACACATTATACTGAAGTCCACAAGATCCACCTGCTTTTACACTTGTGAATCAGGCCCATGGCATTTATGCAGATTTTCTCACATCTGACACTTTCATCTGCTTGCAACAGGAGGAAAGCAGCACATGGGAAGGAAGGGGAGGTCTAATGTCCTGATATGGTGGAACTGTCCCCATTTGAAGGACTCAAAATTGGTTTCTAACTCATATGCTTATACACTCTCATTTGAGGCCATACTTTAATGGAGAATCTGGACTTAGCATGGGGCTGGTTCAAGTTTTGATGGTGGAACCGATGGTTGCATCTAAAGATGCTCAAAATTGGCATCTCAATCCATGCACAATCTGATGCACTCTTGTACACCAAGGGAAGGGCTGATACTAGCATTAGCATAAAGTCTCACGGGAAATGACACTAAAGTGGTTACAGCAGTGTGCAACTCAGAATCAGGCCTACAGTGACGATGGAACTGCTCATGAGCACTTGATAGTGTCTTCTGATTGGCTGAATAACAATTCACCTCTGAAGCTGATAGGTACATTATTCATTGATTGTATTGTTACTTTCAGTTGTACAGGAGAATGAATATTAAGAGGGACATCTATTTAAATCACAACTAATAGTGAATGCTATAAACTTTGTGTTCATGACCTGGTTGACTGTAAGTGTATCTTTGTGCGTGTACGCTTGATGTAAACTTCCCACAACTAATGCACAGCTGAATGTATTTAGTAATGCATTAGTCTCAGCATATGCTAACATATGGCTTTCCAGAGTTTTACTTTTGGCTGCATATTTAGCCACCTCAGCACAAACTATGGAAATAAAAAATATGAAGAGAGATTTAATTGTACAGTGTGTGCATGAAATAGGACAGGATACCTAGGGCCTGAATCAGAGACAGACTCTATTCTGATGTTGTAACAGTTGAGCTATTATCGGTGGTTTGCACATTCATCATAGTCACACTGTGTATGTGCCGCAATGGTCTTGCGACATCGGTCACAGAGAGGGTTTATTTGCAAACGTTAGTGCCAGACAGGGACCGTACGGGCAAGCTAATGGGTAAGCAGCAGCTCAAATGAAGGCATGTTGCTACTGTTTCAGGGAATGCTACAGACTGCAATTGTGATTGTGTAAGCAATACAAATGGCTCCAGCATCTCAGTCCAAACGGCCATTCTGCTTGACCGTAGGGTAACTCAGATCTCATATAATCTACTGATCTGTGACTGATGCTGCATCTTTCTACGTAGTTGCTCAGATTTGCAAAGTCACAGGTGGACTTCTCAATACAAATCCCAGTGGATGCGATATTTGCATATTTACAAATTAGCAACAGCATATATCGCTGTATCAGGCCCATAGATGGCTAAAGTCTTTCAATAAAGTACAATTCACTAAATATATACACTATTATTTCTAATACATCACCAAAGTTTCACACTTTCTCCTATAGATATGATGACATACACCTACCCTCAAATTAAGCTAGATAACAATATGGCATGCCAAGAATTTTTACAACTAAGTTGCGCCATGTGCTTTGCCACACAGTTTTTTACTGAATGTGCATCCTATACCCCTTTTATACCACCGTTTTGACCCGGGTTATTGATGGCTTAACCCAGGTCGTGGATCAGTGTGAAAGGACCCCCCCAAAAAAACAGGTTCTTTTACCTGGCAATCCAACCTGGGTAGCTAGTAGGGTTGGACATGGGAAGGACCCACATTAAGGGGCAGTGTTAAAGGATAACCCAGGTCATCTGAAACGGGCCCCATTTACAGTTTAGAGGGCCGGATTCACCATTGCACATGTGCAGAACCCATGTGTAGAATGGATCCTGCGTGTTTGCAAGCAGACCCCGGTATAACTCTGCCTGATTGACAGGTAGAGACATTTAGGCGGTAAAGTGGGGGCAGAGCCATCCAGTGTCCTGGAAATGGGGGCATGTATTCCCCATTTTCCAGGAGTGGAATGGCCAGGATCTGTATCCACGGATGCAGTTTCCTGGACTTGCAAGCCAGCCAGCCTGTGTAAGCTAAGGCTTACGCAGCTGGCTGGTGCTGTCTACCATTGCTACCGATGGTTGCACTGGTTATTGCAGCCTGCAACATCAGTTACATTTCTGGGATCGCAACTGCAGCAGGGGGTGTCAATCACCTCTTGCTGCATTTGCATATTTGTAAGGCCGTAATTGCAAAGCTGCTTGCTTTCAGTTTTGCAATTCCATCCTCTACTGAATCACCCTCAGACAGAGGTGACTTCTCAGCACTTGAAGATGTCATCTCCAAGCACCGACAGAACAGTTCCACTGCACCCATGTGCAGTGTAAGCCATGCCAACCAAGGAATAACCCAGGATGGAGTCGTGGTATGAAAGGGGTCTGTCCTTGGTCTGACCCTTATTGGAACTGTGTTCCATATCCTGGGTTACCCATCATTTCGATATGAAAGGGGTATTTGTCACATCAATAATACAAATAAACTACAATGTACAAGTATCTTGCATACTTGAGCTGGCATTGAGTGCAGCAGCTATGTGCAACTCCGATACAAGTGAGCTGTACCATGTATTCCTCTACATAGTGTTGTTCTTAATCTGTGACTTTTTACCAACTGTATTGTGACAAAAAAAAATCTAATTCTATGCACCCAGGACACTTTAAGTGACTTTGGATGCATCTAAGAGACAACACAGATGCTTATTTAGAAAATAGGTATGAAAGTCAAGGAATCGCTACCCATAGAGTCTCTTGCCGTGTGTTGCAAAAAGGATGGATAAACAAGGACACATCTGTATCCTGTTTTATTATTTTGTGAATTGGGGGAGGTGCATTTTATTTGAACCCATGCATTGCTTTATAACAAAATTAGTTTATATGTTACTTGAATATCTCTGATGCTAACAAAATTTTTTTTTTAATGTTACAGTATCATACACAGTTACACAGTATTTTGATTTGCTTGCTAAACATGAAAATGACTTCACGTTAATATTTAATTTACATCTAACTTGAAAGAGTATATATATTTTTTAAAGAAAAATAGTAAGTGTGCTGTCAAAGAATGCTGTCTATTTTATAAAATACATTAAATTATTACAATAAACAGTCTTGAAAAATAATAAAATACAATATTCTTATGGAAGCCAGAAATGCAAAGAAATAAATGTTCTACCCTATATCGATATACTCTATAATAGCTACCTGTGGCCACAAGACAATGATCATATATGCATGCTTTACTGTATAATTGCTATAATACTGCACAGTCCTCATAGTCGCTGGTTCTTAATCAATTAGCTGTGGCAAATTCATTGGTCGCATTGTCGGATGCTTTGGCACCATTATTATTGACTCACACAACTGCTTCAGCTATGGCCAAAGTCCGATGGATGGTCAACTCTGCTCTGGCTCATTTTTAATGTTTTGCATGGAAGTGTTTTGAATGGACATCTTTTAATTCTGTTTTGTAGTGCTCATCTCTTTCAGTCTAATGGTGTTCATTGATGTTTCTTTTTGTTGAAGATTTGTTTAGAGGTTTTGTGGTGTTAATTTAGTTGTCATTTTTTTTTGGTGTATGGCAAAGGTTCTTCTACAATTAGTTGGCTGTTGCAGTTTAAAATGACTGCATTGTTTGTATTGTTTATTAGTTATTAGTGGGTGCACTCTATTCATGTGTTGTGATTGCCAATCAAATGTCCCTACTGGGAATTAACACAATACTGTCCAGGTGTGTTATTTAATTTGGAGATTTGAACACCAATGTTTGAGTATTTTTTGTTGTCTTATGTTCTTGTCATCTGTGCTTTATCCACTCACATATTCATCAACATTTCATTGAAAATTAATTTAAACAATTTTAATTCAATATGTCCAAATACATTTTATATTAATTTGAAATGCAAACTCCTGTATATGTGGTTAATGAGACATAGATATTTTAAAAGTTTTAAGAGGGTTTGTGTGAAGAAAAAAATACCTGATAGGTAATTTAGCAGTACTTTCTGCATGTTTTAAATAACATACCCATTTGCCCATTCACCATTGCTCTCCCGATGTGGCACTCCATCCATTCATCAAGCTCTGAGAACTGAAAGTTTTGGGACCCTGCTGGCCCTTGCTCCTTTCTAGTTGGAAAAGATCAAGTATGCAAAGAGGGATCCATTCAGATTAGGGTCTGCTGGCACAAATCACTGAAAGTTAGATATACGACTTGGGCAGGGCCACCGCATGTTAATAATTAATATGTCCCTTAGTGTAAAAAGTCCCCTGCAAATACTAGATCAGTAGTTAAGGGAATATTGGTATATGGTGCAGTAAAAACTCAGATATTAAAAGAATGCACATCAGATTATCACAATTAAATCATCCAATTATTTTCATGTCCACCAATTCAATTATATGCGAGTAACAAATTAATTATTCAGTGTATATCAGAGCAAACACTTGCTCACACTGCGGACTGCTCCTCTGGCTCTTGTCATCTACACTGTCTTATATCTGTCCTTCACCTGGGGCTGATAAATCAAGTTATTTTGTAGAAAATTAATTGTTCCCAGTAAGTATTAAGAGGGTGCCACAACAGATATCGGAGCCCATGTATGAGAATTTTAATGCATACAGATATGTCCTCATACATTTAGGCTCAATATGCCATGTAGAGCAAGATGTCTGGAGCAAGTGAGCCGCTAGGTCCCATGCGCGGGCATCTTTTTCACATTTTTTTACATCAATAAGATAAACTAGGATGCACTAGGAGACTGTACTGATTAATTGGATATGCAACACTTGAATATCTGTGTGAGTCTGTAGTCTGTATATAAAGCACAACGGAACTCGCTGTGGAAAAAAAATGCAGCTGCTGCATCGAAGCATTTTATATACAGATTCAGACTCAGTTGCAGACAGATGTACAAGAGTCATATATCAAATTAAACAGCACAGTCTGGTGCGACTGCAGCAAAGATGTATGAGGACATATCTGTACTCCCTATAAATATTTTTTATAGCCATGGTACTGTATACAGTGATAAGAAATTAAGTTTATTGGGGAATATATGCTGGGCAAGATACATTGGCCCTTTGGTATTTCTCTTTCTGCCACCTGAGGCCGAATACTCACCTATCCTCATGGCAGAAAAACCAGTAAGCCCATATACCTTAAATAAAAATAATATATTTTAAAACATTTTAAAATGTGATAAACTTTCATAGCACAATATAATATAAAATATGTATTAGTATTTTTTCATACCTTATGCTTTTTCAATTTAATTGGATAGAAAAATAGTTCAAGTAATATAAATACTAATGTAAGAGTATCCTCTGTTCTTGCCAGTTTTTTTTATACCAAAGGCCAAATCATGAACTGTAACTTATAGTAAAGCAATGTGTATTATTCTGAATAATGCCATTGCTGAGCCAGCAGGAACATAATGAATTTCTGTCAATGTAGTTTGACAAGTTTCTAACCTGAAAGGTCACTTTAATGAACAATTCTAGTAGAAGTTGGATATTCTTCGGCTGTATGCTATACAGTTCCATTTGTTATTTTAATGCATTTTAATCACATTTAACATTATCATCACCGTATCAATTACATTAAATATGTTACATTTAAAGGCTATTTTTTTGTTGTCTTAAATTAAAGTCAACATAATTAACTTAATTTTAAATTGCAATGGGTGTTGTTGTTAATTAAATATATTTTATTATAAACAGATAATTGATATAAAAAGAAAGAATCAAAATAAACATCATGAACAGATTAAGAATTTCTGGAGGTTTGGTTTTCCCAACCTATTTTGCATCAGATGTGTCATAACACCAAGACTGAGTTGAAGGGAGCGCAAGATATTACTCTGTATGAGGCCCTTGTACAGATGGGCAAAAACATTACACCAGAACAGTCATTGCTTGGAAAGAGACCCAAGAGAAACACTCTTTCATCTCAAATTTTATATTAAGCTTAGTGGGTCAGAGAAGGATAACCCATAATACAGTATACTTATAGGTAGGGGACAGATCCAGAAATATTGCTATGGTATAATGGAATATTTAAACATTTTATAAAATTATGTGGAAAATAACTATGGATAAAGACTTGGTTCTCTAGGATACCTCTATGAGTGGGGGTTATATAAATTCTAGGAACAAATCAATGATGAATATGGGCTACAATCAACAGTATTTTTCAGATATCTACAAAATTGTCAAGCTTTGATGGCACAATTTACAGACAGACAATCTCAGGTTTTGATTGATGCACCTCTTAAAAAAGATTTTATTATTGTATGGACCTTACCATGATATGTATGACCGTCTGTTTAAAGGAATAAGCAATGATAATTTGCTATCACTACTTTTAATTTGGGAGAGCAATTTAGGCAGATTCTTAAAAGAAGAATAGCTATTTATACTTGGCCATGCTCATGAGTTCACAATAAAAGCAAGATTTCAACAATACAGCTACATATAATTTTACTTAGAGGAAGAGTGAGAACTAACTGCCCCATCTTTTTTGAGAATACCCTGTACTATAAAGTTTTTAGAATGCACTGTTTAATTGTATATATAAGACTGGGATGGCAGGTACACATTCTGGCCCCAACAGATGTGATATTTGTGACAGTATGTAATTAACCTAATGACCCTGACAAGGACCTAAACTGAGCAAAGCCATCCTGGTCATGTGTATATAAGGCCCTGGATGCTTTCGGTAGGTCCTGGGTTTAAAAGTATGGGTAAAAATGGTAAAATAAATAAAGTATTCCACAAACATTTTATATGCATAAGTAAAACTACTGAAGCAAAATATTTAAGAATAAAATCTAGAGAAATACATGTTCATGCTATTTCTACAGGGCACCAAATCTTAATTTCAGTTTTATAATGATAAACTTTAATTATGGTTCATTAATGGCAATTATTTGATTAGCTCAATAGTACATTTTAATTTGTAAGTTACTTGTTTACATATTTAATTATCAGCTTGAAAATTGTATTATTTAATAGTGTATTTACTAGACCTACATGTTGGTGTGTTTTTGTTTATACACTTTCGTATTGTCTACGTCTGTAATGTTTAAAGTGTAGTTGTGTTCTGTACTGTAAAATTAGTAAAAGTAAACATAACATAATTTGTTTTAACAACAATGTTGCACATTATAAACTAATTCCACAGCATATTGAGAGGGAACTTTAGGAGAGTCAATTTGCATACAGCCTATATTTTCATACAGGGAAATTATTTTTAGATGCAAATCATATTAGGAGATATTATAATGTAATTATATAGAATTTTAAAGCTATAAGAACAATTGTATTGTATACATTTGTCATTTAAACAGTGTTGCACATAGTAAGCTAAGATTACAGTGTATAATTGAGAAGGAAGTGTATATTTTTGTTACAAGAAAATTATTTCAAGACTGTTAGCTAGAGGATGCTATAATGCAAACACACCTAAAAGTAAAAATAAACATTTATCACAAATGGTGAACTGATATTTATTATGTTGGAAAAGCAATATAAAGTAAGAATTAAATACTAAACTCTGTTTAATTATCATAAAATAAATAACAAGGTTTTACTGTATAATGAATCATTATTATAAAGTAGTACAAACTATTTATATACACATGAAACAATGCAGCAAAATATATTTTTTTTCACTTATTTATTCATTCACAATTCCTTAAATTTTTCTTTGACTTTTTTCAGAAAAACCTTCCAGTTGTAAATTCACATCTTTAATATGAAAATCATTAAAATGTATTAATTTTTAATTCAAATGAAATCTATTTTGGCAATGAAGTATAAGCAATACACAAGTTGATTTTTGGTCATTGCTAGGTTTCCAGTGATAGCTTCTTCCTCTAAAAGTGATATAGGATGATATGTTTTTAGAATAATCTGAATGGAC
The DNA here is from genome assembly GCA_031769625.1 of Taudactylus pleione. Taxonomy (NCBI): domain Eukaryota; kingdom Metazoa; phylum Chordata; class Amphibia; order Anura; family Myobatrachidae; genus Taudactylus; species Taudactylus pleione. The sequence continues at coordinate 5,307,957 of JAUIMM010000916.1, read as the reverse complement.
TATTTCTGATGCATAAATCTAGTGTTTACATATGGATGCAATACCAAGTGTATGAGAGCATGTAGTCCACTAGTTGCTTCTTCAATCAAAAGATGCAACATTTTGGCACTCAAAACTCTATGATTCCTGTAAAATATCTTAGGTCCGCTTTTTTAATTAATAGAAGAGTGGATTTCTAAGGGTTTGCAGCACCTCTTATAGTACATAAACATAAGCAGTGCAAACAAACAAAGAAAAAGGTGCAATAGACTTAAACATTGCATAAAATTAGATAGAAGCTATGTAATCACTGATGTTTAACCACTTAACTGATGATTTTTATAGCAAACCCGGTCAAAAATTGCAGGGTCCGCAGGAAATCCGGGGAGTCAGAAGAGATCTAATCTCCACACGTGTACAACAAATTTTATCTTCAAAAAAACTGCAGGGTGGCACGGTTGCAACTTCTTAACTGATGCACAGCTGGCTGCTTACGCATCCCATATGATCACGTTGGTTAGTGGTTAAAAAGAGAGTTTCACTGCTAATGTTGGCAATGGGGAGGAGTTGATGGTATAAGTGAGGGAAGGAAAAGCACAAGAGGGTACAGGAACCTGCTTTTGAGAGCTTACCGTGTATAGGGGTTCGGCAGACAACCAGACCTGACACAGAGGGTTTAGGATGAGAGTGGTTTAGGATGAGAAATGGAAGGATTTTATAAAGAAGTGTTTTTTTGGGGGGCGTGGCTTGGCTGCTGAGGACAGCGGACATGCCCTTCATTAGCTTCCGCAGCTGTGCCAATATTGAGGGGATTCCTGGGGGTCCTCCCTATCCCCAAACCCTTGCCACACTATCAGAGGTGTCCGCGGTCAGCTGGTCCTCTCCCGCCACCCTCCGGCAGTCTCTGCGGCTCTCCATTCAGCCGGGGCCAGCGACGAGGTGAAGCTGCGGCCTTGATTTGACTGGCTTGGCTTCCGCATCCCTGTTGCTTCATTGCTGGCGGCTTCCATCTCCTCCCTCTGCACACCCTCAGGCGCCATTGACCGCTGCCCCTGCCTTCTGGTCCCTCTATAAGACTGGAGAGAAGCTCTCCAGTGGCCCAGGTGAGAGCATTATACCCACGAGGCGGAGTGCCCTGTGTCCCACCCGCCATCTTGGAACTCTGTTTAAGGGAACCAACTCTGCATTACTAGGCTGTCCAGAGCCTATGCCATCACACCGCTCCAGGTTCTGCTGCTGAGGCTCCTTTTCAAACTGCCATACAGGTACTCCCTTGGTTGGGGACACCCCACTGACTCTCCACCCTGCTGCTTGTGACAACAAGTCCCACTGCAGTCTCATTCCCCCTGCTTTGTATACACTACCAATTACCAAGGCTTGCCCTGCACAGTATTCAGCTTCTGAACGGTTCTCAGAGTTGCTCCACTATTAAAATAGGTGCCATAAAAAAATTTCTTGACTTTCCTGTACTTAAATAACTTTATTACTTTAACTGGCTTGGTGCTCCCTCCTGTGGCTGATTGAAGACACTACAGATCTATACCGGTCTGGTTTTTCTATTGTGCTCTCTGCCACAGCCTGGCCGCGGTCCGGACTAACCCATTTAGGAACCTACTTCTCGTCCTCTCCACTGGCTGGCCAATAATGTGACTTCAACTCCATTGTGTCCTGGGCCTCGTGTAGGCACTCCCTGTCCGCTATGCCGTTCCACTAACAGGGGAATGTAATCCTCGTCATCCAATTTGTCCGCAGTGCTCTCTTTCTATGTAACCTTTATCCACTGTTCTGATGGGCAAGACGGGGAAAGGGTCGCAGAGTAAGACTCCCCGAAATCCACGAGATTTTACCTCCCAACAGAATTTGCACTCATATTTGTCCATTTCCCACAGTACGGATCCCTTTGAAGCGCCGCAAGGTGCCATCTCCACTACCTCAAAGCCCATGGCTGCTGCTCCTGCCCCAGGCGATATTCAAGATCATATGGCTCAACTATGGGGCAAAATCAGTGAGATATTGTTTCATGTGAAGTCACTCCCTTCCAAGCAGGATATGCAAGATCTCGAATCTCGGCTCCACGAATCTCTGCAAACACAGATTTCTCTAGTACAAGCCAATGTCACTCAACTAGGCTCCGGTGTGCTCACTATAGAAGAGGACAGAGATGACGTACACTCGCAACTATCCCTGCTTCATAAGACAATCACTCAACAGTCCTTGGACATGAGGGCCATGCAAAATAAGCTAGATGATTTGGACAATAGGGGCCGCAGAAATAATATTAGAATCAGTGACCTTCCAGAAGATATTCCTCCATCAGGCCTTATAGACGTTCTTAATAAAATCTTTGGGGAAATCCTGGACTTGGACCCAAACGATTCCATTGAATTCGATAGAGCCCAAAGAGCCCTCCATCTGAAGGGTCCTGCGTCGGACCGTCCACGCGATGTGATCTGCTGGATTCATTACTTCTCGCAGAGAGAAGACATCCTTTGCAAGACCCACAACTTGGAAGGTGTAGAAATTAATGGTACTCGTCTGCAGATATTTCAGGATCTGTTGTGGCGCACGCTTCAGCAGCGTAGATTATTGAAGCCCCTTACAGAAGCGCTCCACAAGAAGGATATTAAATATAGATGGGGATTTACACTTTCCCTTCAAGTTTCACACAATGGCGGTCTCCTCAATCTCAAGTCTCCCTCGGATCTTCCTGATTTTTGTTCAACTTTGGGACTAGAAGTTATAACTCTTCCCGACTGGCAGGCTCTTTCTCTTCCCAAAACATCACCTCTCAGCTTTCCGAGAAGAGCCCGCTGGGAACAAGTTCAGCACAATGAGGAAGAAGTCTAGAGGAGAAGCTTCCCCCCGTGAGGCTGACCCCCCGTGAACTACTGCTGGTTTGCCGTATATTCTTGCTTTATAGCTTAACTGCATCTTCTTGTACTTTTGCATAATTTGATGTTATTACTGGGAGTCAAACTGTGTTTTTTTTTTTTTTGTGGGTTTATTATATAAGCTCCCGCGTTGCTGCTTAGACAATTTTCCCATTTCACCCGTGTTGCCCTTCTGTTAGACTGTTAGGGCAATCTCTTCCTAGTGGAGGATTGTCCTCTTCTGGAGTTAAGTTTAGTCTCAGATATTTAGCAGTTAGCACTGGTTTTTCATTTTCATTTTGCTAATTTGATATTGTTTAGGATGATGAGGTTATTGCCCCCTAATGTGCCCCCCACCGCAGAACTTTTTTCCGTGACATGGACACCCTGGTGGTCCCCTTTTTGTCTGGATGCAGTTTTTCTAGGTTTCTACTGTTTCTATGTATATTTCAAATTGTATTTTTTCTTCTCATTTGTTTTTCTATGTTTCTTTTTTTTGTTTTTTGTCTCACCCTTTTTTCTTTTCCATCTTTCTTTTCTTTTAAATTTAGCTCCGGTCCCTTACAGCCTTCTATTTGTGTCCTTTTTTTTTATTTATGGGTGCCTCCCTTAGAATAATTTCTATTAATGCCAGGGGGCTGAATGTTCCCAAAAAATGGGCTCAGGCCCTACGTTCCTTTCATGCCGAAGGGGCAGACATCACTCTAGTACAAGAGACTCATTTCCGCCATCATGATTCTGCCCCTAGACTTAGCAATCGATTCTTTCCCACAGTTTATTATTGCAATTATACACAATCTAAATCTAATGGAGTGGCGATCTTGTTTGCTAAACATCTTCCTGTGTCTAATGTGGCTGTCCATAGATTGGAGGAGGGGAGGTGTTTGTTAGTTAAATGCACCATATTTACTCAAACATTTACCATTGTCAATATCTATGCCCCTAAACAGGGTCAGCCAGCTTTCCTCGAAAAGAAATTTGATAGGGTCAGCTCTCTTCAAGAAGGTATCCTGGTGGTTGGGGGGGGATTTAAATTGGGCCCTGGACCATCAAGTAGATATATCTTCTGGTTCTGCTTCCTTCACAGTTCGTACATCACGTAAGGTAAGGCGTCTTCTCCACATTCACCAGCTCTCCGATGTTTGGCATATCCTTCACCCCACTGAGAGAGACTTTACTCACTTCTCACTCCCACATCAGTCCTATTCAAGGATAGATTATTTATTGTTAGGCCATAGATCTCTCCATTTAGTACGAGATGCCTCCATAGGTTCGATGACTTGGTCAGACCATGTTCCAGTCCTGTTGGATCTCTCTCTAGGGATCTCTGACCAGTTTTGTAGATCTTGGTGTTTCAGTGAATCCCTACTGAATGATCCCATTGTAAATCCCAATTTGCAGAGGCTATTGATGGCTACATTGAGTGTAATGTAACCCCTGATGTGTCGGGGCTTACTATCTGGGAAGCACATAAATGTGTTATTAGAGGGAAATGCATTCAGCTGGGATCCTACTTGAAAAAACAAAGGGCTGGTCAGGTGGAGGATTTATTGCAGAAGATACAGACTTTGGAGTCTTCCCATAAGGTTTCCCTGTCTTAGATATCTATGTAGAGCTGGTTGCTGCACGCGCGGCATTGAACAAGCTCCTCCTTGATAAAGTTAAATATTCTTTTAGGAAATACCGTAGTAGATATTATAAATGGGGCAACAAACCAAGGAAAATGTTAGCTCGAGCGCTTCATGCGCAGAGGGCTCTCTCTTTTATACCTTTTATTAAGGATGGAGGGGGTCTGCTCTTCACAACACCAACAAAATTGCAGCAGTATTCTGTACCTTTTATTCTTCACTTTATAATCTCCCTACTTCAACATCTTACTCCAATACATTGGTAAGACAGAGGGCCATTAGTGACTATCTTGTTAGAGTAGGGTTCCCGCGGCTGGCTGAGCTTGAGTGTGAGGAGCTGGAGAGGCCTTTCACCATGCTTGAATTAGAGGAGGCTATCAAATCTACCCCTAATGGGAAGAGCCCCGGCCCTGATGGTTTTACTACAACCTTACAAGGCCTTTAAGGATAGACTGCTCCCATTGCTTCTGGAGGGATTTAACATGGTCTCTGAACAGTCCCCTTTCTCAAGCCAGTCCCTGGAGGCCCATATCACTGTGATACCTAAGGAGGCCAAGGACCCCTCTCTTTGTCCCAGCTACCGGCCGATTTCCCTCCTCAATGTTGATATCAAACTCTTTGCAAAACTTCTTGCATACAGACTAAAAGTTTTCCTCCCATCTATTATACACAGCAATCAGGTTGGATTTGTTCCGGGTCGAGAGGCTCGGGACAACACCTCTAAGATCCTGGCCCTTATTCATCATATCTCCACATTGAAGTTCCCAGCGATATTATTGTCCACTGATGCCGAGAAGGCATTTGATCGTATTGACTGGGGTTTCATGGCCAGTGTGCTGAGACATATGGGACTGGGTCCTGCTTTCTTTCAATGTATCCTTTCCCTCTACCAATCCCTGTCAGCCAGGATTAGAGTCAATGGTTCCTTTCTGAATCCTTTGTTATTAACAACGGTACTAGGCAAGGCTGTCCGCTATCACCCTTGATTTTTATCCTCTGTATGGAGGCCTTGGCGCGGTTTATTAGACTAAACCCCAATATATCTGGTTTTGCTCTACAGGATCAGGAATATAAATTGGCCCTTTTCGCCGATGACTTACTGGCCACTATCACTTCTCCAATTACTTCCCTACCCAATCTCCTAGAAGAGTTTAGGTTATTCAGTGACCTGTCTAATTTTAAGGTTAACTATACCAAATCAGTTGCCCTAAACATTACTTCTCCACCTCAAATGATTGCAGAACTTAAATCTGCCTTTCCTTTTGCCTGGCATGCCTCTCAATTAAAATATCTCGAAGTTGTCATTACTAGAGACCTTGGTCACTTGTTTGAAGCCAATTTCACTCTCCTTTTAGCCAAAATACGTTCAGATTTACGATCTTGGAGAGCTAGACCCTTTTCATTGTTCGGGAGATTAGGCATTTTAAAAATTAATACTCTTCCAAAGATTCTGTATCTTCTGCAAACTTTACCTATTAGGATACCCCAGCAATGGTTTATGGATATTCAGACCCTTATTAGGGACTTTGTGTGGGGAGGGATGAAACCCCATCTTAAACTAGATCTGTTCTACAGGACAACGAATGGAGGTGGCCTCCGGCTTCCCAATGTTCAGGGGTATTACCACGCTTGCTTCCTGACTAGAATACTTGAATGGTCTAGAACTGATACTCTGAAGCAATGGGTTCAGATAGAAAAACAGGCTTTAACAATCCCCATTTCCATAGTTCCATGGCAACCTTCCCCCCAACTCCTCCCATCCTACCATTGGCCCTATGCTATCTTGTTGGAGGTCTCTTCGCAAGAGTCCCTCCATCTCGTCTACGACTTCCCCGTACTTTTCTATCGAATGTTCGTTTTCTTCCTGGGTTGGATTTTAAAGCTTTTCTTTGCTGGTTTAATGTAGGCCTCTTTCGAATTGGCCAGCTGGTGAATGGGGGCAAGATTGTGTAATTTGCTGATTTGCAGAGCAAATGGAACCTACCACAGGAAGAGTACTGGCGATATCTTCAGGTGCGTCACCTTCTCCATTCTCTGGACTCCTCCAACGCCCCTCGTGCCACTCCAATGCCTTTTGAACTCCTATGTGCTTGTCCCTCTGCTCTGTCTCATACTATTTCGCTGATATACAATTTTCTCTCATAAGATGCGAGTCTCGTTCTGCCACTTTTCACTAGAACTTGGGATCTGGAGTTAGGTGGGGACATGGGGTAAGCCAACTGGGCTAAAATATTTAATTTGGCACATGTTTGTTCACCCAGTGTTGGTGTTCGGGAGACCCAGTACAAATTAATATCTCGTTGGTATAGGTGTCTGGACACTCTTTCCAGGATGGGGATTGGGGTGCCCAACATTTGTTGGCGTTGCTCTAACGACCCTGGCAACCCATTTCACATATGGTTTGCAATGCACCCTTCTCCACCCATTTTGGTCTGAGGTTCTTAGACTTTCCGCTACAGGTGAACCAGTTCCTTCTGACCCGTTGTTTTGGTTATTCCATCTGTGCCCTGTCCCCACTCCCAGATATAAAAAATCCTTGTTATGCCACTTAAACAACGATGCCAAGTCAGTTATACCGGTAAGGTGGCGCTCCTCCTCTCCTCCAACAGTTAAGGACTGGTTTACCAAAATTGACTTTTACATGGACATGGAAGATATTATATCTTCTGCGGATGGGAACTATCCAGTTTTCAGGGATACTTGGTTCCACTGGTTGGATTTCAAGGACTCAGGGACCTATAGGGTTATTATCGCATCTCACCCCTCCTAATTAATTACCTCCTTATTGTATGTGGATCCCTCTGGTCCTCAGCCAATGGGTTTGGGCACTGATTTGATTCTCTAGTACTTGGCAGACTGCATTTTCTTTCTCTATTTTCCTTCTCTTCTGTTCTTTGTGGGATCCGGATCTGATTTTCCCCCCTTTTTTTATTATGTTTTATATTTAGATGCTTTTAATTTTCTTTCTGTCTGCAGATTGATTGCGATGTATATATATATATATATATATATATATATACACTGCTTTGTTTTTGTTAAACTTGTTTATTATAAACTAATAAACATTTATTTGCACTAGAAGTGGTTTTTGGAAGCCTATTTGAAGCTTTTGAGAGAACTGGAGAGTTTCATTGGGAGAGGCAGAGATTTTCGGTGGTGAGAAAGAGCACAGATGAAATCTTGAAGGTGGGAGCCGGAGTGGGAGGAAGTAATCAGTGGTAAAGAGAGGTGGCAGTTAGTGGTGGAGCAAAGTGGATGGGCAGCAGAGTGTGGAGAGAGGTCAGAGATGTAGAGGTTAGAAGATTGGGTGAGGGCATTATAGGTGAGTGTGAGGAGTTTAAGTTGTGTTCTAAAGGGGAAGGGGAGCTAGTGTACACAGTGGACACCATTCATCTTTGAGAGGCTCTAGTAGGTTAGACTGTTCAGCATGCTTTAGCTTCTTATCTGTTCCTTAATGATGTTATTGTCTATCCGCACCAATGCACCCATTGACAATCTGCAAAATTCAATTGCAAGTAGGTCTGCCTGGACAGAGACTCAGCATTTGTGTTAGAAATGAAAACAGTGTTGTTTGTACCATCAATTCCAATGCTTATTATCTGTAACAAACTGTGATTGGAGCGCCATCAGGAGTAAAGTGTCCCATACTGATTGGTTCCCAATAAAGTTCTTCTACTTGGCGAAGTAGGTAATTGTTACTTTACATTTTTCATATACATTTCTTTGCTTTCAGTATATTAATCACAGTACTGTACTGCTGACTTTGAGCAAGAACATTTCAGTCCACAATAACTAAAGCTGAAATTCAATTGGAATCACTCCAATTTTATAATAAATACATTTTCTTAGTAAGTTATTCATTTGTATTATATTTTATTTTCAGGTATTTTTTATTTGCCTTTTAAAAATGACATCAACATATGAAGCAGGTAAAGAGAACTTCCAAATAAGAAGCCTTCTGCCTTCTGCCAAGAATAATGCTCAGTGGAATTAATGGAAATATTTTGTAATAGATTTTATATGGAAATCTTACCTAGGTAACTTGGTTTTTAGACAGTATGTCTTGTTATGCAGAAAAAGAAATAATTTTAATTGACTTTTCTGTTATAAGAAAATAGCACAGCTTTTCTGTTGGGAAGATAAAAGTCATATAGCTGGCATGCTGAATGTTAACCCTTGGGGAGTAACTGATCATGTCTGAATAATTGCAAAATGATATTTTTGGAAAGAATAGCGCTGTATAGAACAAGGTATTTGAATCATTCCTGCTATAGAAATGTAATACAGGAAAAAGTCATAGAGGTTTGTTTTATGCTGTAGCTATAACAATAGCCATTTTTTATAAAATATAAATATATGATGAATCTTTCCACTATTTGCCAAACACATTTATCCTGTTCACAGAAGTTAGTGTTAATTAATAATAAATTATTATTATTATTATTATTATTATTACAACTGCTTTTTTTATTATTACTAATACATTTATTTAGAAAATGCCAGCATACTCCACTGCATTTTACAATTGGGAACACACATGTCATAAAACAAATTTATCACAGATCTGTTAGATCAGTGATTGTGCCCAGTGACCACATAATATAATATGGGGGGGTGTTATTTTGAGTTGTGAGCCAAGCAAAAAAAAGCAAGTAACTTTACATATGGAAGAAATCATGTTACACTGCAAGGGGTGCTTTTAAAGTCAGTTTGTAAATTGAGTTTTAGTTGATTTCCAATCTGACTGTAAATACATGAAGGGATCCTGCAGTGGGACATGGAAAAGTACCAATGTTTGGTCAATGGTAGATTTTGGCAGAGATTCAGCTTTATAGGCAATTTTATAGTCAGATTTGCCAGTAGTAAATCCCTGATTTGCAAAATCAACTTAAAATCACCTGTAAATACACCGAAAAGCCAAAATCGACCAAATTGACCTTTAGTAAATATACCCCCTAAACACAAAAGTTGTTTTGTATTTGACTAGAAGTATGTCTCAGGGCAGTGCTATCCTAGGATATAGGCCTCTTGTGCAACTGGAAACCATTCCACTAGATAGCAGCATGACCTAAAATTGGAGACTTCCTAACATTGCCTCAGCTTCACCTTTGGGTGTTTTTGGATTAACCATCTCTGGAGATCCACAGAGATGGCTAAGGGTGTGCTAATACCAAGGCCCACCACCAATCTTAAAGTGGATACACACCTGACAGATACAGTATATCTGCAGATTATGGTTGTTCATACACACTGAACAACCATCACATAGCAACCCCCTCCCCACCTGCCTTGCAGCAAGTGTAAGGTTGGTCGCCCACACACACAGCATGATGAGCAGATATATCTGCCAACAGCTGTGCTGCATAGCTGACGCGATATGCCTGTAAACAATGTTGTTCATGGACATATCATGTGTAGGGGATACATTCGGTATCTTGGCGATCAGGATGCCGATGCTTACATTACCAGCACCGGAATCCCGATGTCGAAATGCTGCCTGCCGGGATACCGAAGGTAAGTAGCGGGGATGGGGAGAGGGTTAGGTTTAGGGTGCGGGAAGGTTAGGTTCAGGCACTAGGGGGAGATTAGGTTAGGCACTAAGGAACGAGGATTAGCATACCGACCAACGATTGTCGGTATGCTAACCCTGTCGGGATGCCAGGGTCGGGATTCTGACCACCGGGATCCTTACTTCTGGCATCCCATACCCAACCCATGTGTACACACTGAACGATGGGCACACAATATATCAGCCGGTCAATTAATTGAATGGCCAATATGTCAGCCAGTGTGTACCCAGCATTAGTGTTTATATGTGGTACCAAATTATATACTGTGTTTATAATATATATATATATATATATATATATATTTGTGTTTAATCCTAACCATAAGAAATATATATATATATATCTCTCGTGTAGCAATGTAGCAAAACAGCTTGCCCAGTGCCCAGACTATTGGAACCAAAAACGCTGATAACCTTCTTGTACATGTTCTTGCGTTGCTTGCTTATACATCATTGGGTCCCTGAGTAGCAGAAATTTTTGTGTGAGAATATATATATATATATATATATATATATATATATATATATATAAATCCAAAAAAAGAGGTCGGCACTCAGAGTTTACAAAAATGCATATAAAATGTATTGTGTAAGGTCCTTACACAATACATTTTATATGCATTTTTGCAAACTTTGAGTGCCGTCCTTTTTTTGGATTTATATTGATGTCTTGAATTGTGCACCAGAGGTAGCTGTGGTATTGTTGGGATATATACACACACACACATACACATGCAAGTATATATTCAGAATTACATACACACATATGGTAGGTTTCTTGTGAGCCGTGATAAAAATCAAACTAAGGGAAGGGACACAGTATGCAAGTGAGATGGCAGAGGCACCCAAGGGAGGGAGCTGAAGTCATAGGTCAGGGAGACAGGATGCAAGTGAGAGGACTGAGATACCCTGGCAAAAGAGGAGAGGGAGAGAAATAAAGGATGAAGGACCTGAGAGCTGCAGGCAGAGAGTGCCTCACTCTCTCCAGTCACTGACTCCTGGTGCCATTAACAGCAACTAATCACCCCAGTCAGCCTGCCCTGGTACAATGATCTGTCAATGCAGCCACTGTGCAAGTGTGCAGCCAGCATCACAGCTCCATGCTCTTCATGCTACAGCGGGACTGGCACATTGACTCCGCCCCAGATGGTCACATGCTCCTCACGCTACAGCAGGACTGGCACATTGACTCTGCCCAAGATGGTCACATGGTTGTGAAGCCAGAATGAGCTTCTATGCAGAAGCTCATTCTGACTTGGCTCTGGCTGTCACCTGACAGGCTGATTAGTGATTACTGTGCTACCCGATCAGAGCAGAGCTCCGATCGTGGTAGCAGGGGGGGGGGGAGCTGCAGAGCCATGGAATGCCCCTAGGCATTCCAGATGCCCTAGGCATTTGCTTAGAATGCCTATGCCTAGGACCGGCTCTGGCTAATACTTTGGAATGCAGCTTAAAAAGATGTACTAGAGTGATGCAGTCTATGAATTTATAGCATAAGACAATTAAAATAAACTTGTATAAAATATATTTCTCTATACTGATTAAGGGGCACTGTCTATAAGATCTACATATGACAGTTGTACTGACTATTTCTTAGTAATGAAGCCTCTCTCTGTCTTCTATAGACATTCTATGTGAATGTGCAGGCCTTATTACAACTTTAGGTGATACTAAAAAAGGTCAATGCACCTATAGTTGGCCATTTCATCATTAACTTTACTTTTATTCATAATGTAGTATATTGCATTGTTCTTTTCAACTTCATTTGCATTATTTTTTTGAACATGAAATTGCAGGGGGTTGCCTCTTACAGTATGGCCTAAATAGAAGTCATCTATCTGCCAAATACCCCCTTGTCACAGATCCAGTTCCAATATGCTACACTCTAACCACTGTCAATAACTTGTCATGATCATGGGGGTTTCCTGGTAGCATTGCATGTGCATATCATGTGGTATGTAGAAGGGGTGTATGTGCATACTCCTTAGTACAGCTAAGGAGTGCATGTGAATACACACTGATATAATAGAGAGGTGCATGTGCATATCCTCTGGTATAGAGAATAGGCACCATGCAATATTTAGCATCAGATGCTGCAGCCAAGATGTCAATATCCCAAGTACCCACTACCAAGCCCCATTCACCTGCTGTGGCTACAGTGTCAGTTCTAGATCCCCATTTATAGGTTCCTCTTCTTCAGAGTCAGACACAGCTGAGCAGAGCCAGGTGACTCTCCTGACCAGACAGCCAGGGATGGCAGGGCTGAGTTACATCTCAACCAATAAGAATCTGCCTGAATTTTATTGACAATTGGGGGACAGCCTTGGCTTAAAACAGCTTCAGTGCAGCGAGCCAATAATAATTAACCTGATTTTTATTGGCTGCTGGCTTTCCTGCAACTTTCACAGTTTTTGTTACCTGATTGAGTCCAAAATTTGTTAATAGTGTTTGCATTTCACATAAAATTTAATGATTTCAATTATAACTTTTTGTTTCTTGCAAAGATAAGTATTACAAACAATCATAGCAATTTCCAGAACATACTGTACAGGGCCTGATTCTCAATCAGAGGCAATCCTAGTACATTGCATTGCAACTTAGATGCATTTTTGGCAAAAAAAAGATGCAAAAAGATGCCAAGAGCTAGCAGAGTCACACGGGACCTGGTGGCTCACTCATCAAGTGGTGTAGTGAGGCTAAATGTATGAGGACACATCTGTATCCACGTGTCTGCATCTTTGCCAACAGATAGAAGGGGTAGAATTATACATCTTAGCAAGCTTATCAGGAGTAAGGTAACATCAGCAGTAGACTTTACAATATCTAAAATGTCCTTAAATATAGTAGAGATTGAGCAAAATGTTTTCTTTCCCTAACATTTTGACTGCTGGTCATGTGTGCACCAGTATCCTGTACCCAAGCCCCTCTGACCATCATCCTAACTGAGGGTCAAGAATTACAGGCTTTGCCCCATGAGGAAAGTTCCTATAAGTGTGAAATCCTTTAATTGTGGATCATAAAATGCCAAGTGATCATGAGAGCCTTCTTAGCATCATGTGAAAAGACGCTTTATATTTATAAACTATATAAGTAAGATTTTTAATTAATAGAAAACTACAGTATCTAAACTTTTTTTATTATTTGAAATAACATTACAGTGTAAATTTTGCCTTTCACCATTCATCATTTTGTGGTTGAGGGTCAAAGGGCCTGTCCAGAGATGGACAGTATATCACAGCCAAATTGAAGTGGTTGTGCAATACCATCCAAAAAAATTAAAAGCAGCAGGAGGTGTCCTTTTTGCATTTGTGATCTGAGTGCAGCACCCGTAGATGCTGCCGCAGAACACCATCGCAACCATCGTGACTGGTGGTCACGATGGTTGCTCCATTAGCCAGGCTGTGTAAGCTGAAGCTTACCTCTGCCTGGCCGGTGTCTGGTCACTTGTGAGGCCAGGAAATCTACATCCACTGACACAGACCTTGGCCTTATCTCTCCCGGAAAACAAAAATAAACTGACAACTGCACATGCACATGGACACAGAACTTGCAAGTGCAGATGGATTTATCCATCTGTTGACGGAGCACTCTTTCAGTGAAATGGGTGTTTCTGGGTGGAAACTGGGTGGCGACCATGCAGACACACTGGATTGTTCCATCTTGTGAGAGTGTCATGGAAATATCACAGGAATGTAAACTGACTTATTCCTAGCTCATGGATTCAGATGGGACGGCTATTGCTACAGATCTTTTGCAATGAGCACAACTGTAGCAGACCCGGCTAGATGCATCTGACTCAGAACCTGGCCCAATCATGTTTCAGTCAGTTTACAGAACGATACAGTTGTGTCCTCATACATCATCGCTGCAGTTGCATTAAACAGAGTCTTTTTTTGCTGAAAATGTATCTTAGTTGCAATGCGATGTACCAAGATGCACCAGGATATAGGCCCTCATTCAGAGGCAGTCACAAGAAGCGATCTCTCTCTCTGAATGAGGGTGGCCGCTTCTTTTTTTTAGTGCGGCCTCCTGGTCACTAGCTAAGCTGTGGGTTACCACCCACAGCTTAGCGACCGACCAGGGTGATGGTCGCGATGGTCAAGACCATCGCGATCATTGGGGCTTGCGACGAGACCATAAGGTTGGGTCTCGGCAAGCGCAAGCCCCAGGGAGCTTCCTGCTCTGATTGAGCAGGAAGCTCCCCACTGACATCATTGCTGATGTCAGTGGGGCCACCCCCAAACGACAACCCGTCGCTAGCTGGGTCTCACGCATGCGCATGCCCAGTGGGCATGCGCTCGTGACTGGGTCTGAATAAGGCTCATAGTGCTGATTGATGTGATATGTGACACTTGTTTATGTGCGCATGTACATCGCATTGTGACTAAGGCCCGAATCCAACTAGCCACGAAAAGTTAAACTGCGATGTTTTTGCCGAATTTGCATGTTTTTAGGCGATATCTCAATATTCAGTTCAAAAAGACGTGAAAAAGGCAAACAGGCGAAATCGGCGGCAAGCAAAACTGGCGAAAAGACCCTAAGATTTTGTGGAAATCAGTTTGTACCCCAGAAAAAGCTGCACCAACATTAGAAATCAATATAGAAGTGTTCTAATAGCCCCAATAAAAGTGTTTTGTGGTATTAAAGTGTCAGAATTGTCTGTTATATGCTTATATGCATAAGTGCTGAAAAATGATAGACAGCAATTTCTTTTGGGCAAAATAAGTACTGATGTCAAATTTGGGGTACATTAAAATGGGTACTAGCATAATTTGATGACTCTACTGTGAAAATGTTAAAACAATTCTAAAAATACACCTGTTGCAGCCTTGTGCAATCCCCCAAATGCCTGTCCCATCCATATAGCAACCCAAAGTACAGCCCCCTCCCCTTTGTACACATTATCCAACACTTTTTTAATTTCCCCCCAAAAAAATTACATCTCATTTTTAGGGTCTTCTCAAAAAATGTTGAAAATGTTTTGGACTGATTAGTCATTAAGGGGGGTGTCCAAAGGGTTCTGGACAAAGGGCCTGATTCAGAGCCGGACGCTATTTGCTGACGGTCGTTCAGGAAAAGGGGGTGGCTATTCAAATGAACCGTTCGCTCTTTGTGGTCTGTTGACGCCTCCATGTCTGAACGAGCGAACAAAACTTGCGGTCGTTTTTTGGATAACTACGCCCCCTGGCCGCTCGCATCCTACGTCATGTCCGCTATTTATTAGATTAATCGAGTACATCGACCAGCGTATGAACTGCTCACTATTCTTGTGGTTGGTTTTTCCTACCACAATCTTGCGAGCAGTTCTGACTATAAAATAACCCAGTGACGTGGTCAATGACACTGCTGTATTAATTATGCACACCCATAAAACGCCCGTTTTGACCTTTAAGCACGCCTGCGTTCGGATCTCCACTCCCCGTTTTCAAGCACCTTCCCGTTACCACCCACATATGCACCCTCCTGTCACTCAAAGTAGCAGGCATTCGCTATTTAGCGAACAAACGATTTTCGGCCGCACTGACTGGTTCGCACATGTGTATTAAAATCCGTACGCATGCACAGTTGGGCAAACATCGCTCGGAACGAACGAGCGGCCACTTACGAGCGGCTCTGAATCAGGCCCAAAATCCCCACATTTGCACCCAAAATAGAGATTTTGCACTTCCAATTCATCTGCCTATACAGTACATAGAGAAAACTTTTTGCTTGTTTTTTTTCCTCTCAGGCGAATACTCCTGGAATTGAATACTGAGATAAGTTAAAAATAGGTGAAAAGTCCAAATCCACAAAAACTTTTCTCCAAACGGCACTTTTCATGGCTAATTGAATACAGCCCTAAGACAATTTTTTTCAAAAAAGGATTCAAAAAAGATGCCTGGTGCTAGCAAATGTCGCTCTCACGCCAGACATCTCATGCCATGTGGCATATTGAGGCTAGATTTATGAGGACATCTGGTTTGATAATAACAGAAACTATATATAGACTTGTGTAAAATCACTTTTTATGTCTCTTAATTTTTTTTTCACTTAATACAAATTCTGCTTTGGATCCAGCTTTTCTGAGTAATGACTATGATTTTTTTAGTTGGAGAGCTTTAAGTTGACTACATTTTGAGTAATGGCCCTGTTGCTGAATACTCATATTGCTTCTTCTATACTCAGCATTTGTCAGCATTTGAACCACAGTCAGAAAGTTACAGTAGGAACATAAATCCCAGATTTTTAAGTGTTAAATTAAATTGCTACTGTATGACAGTTATGGTTGCTTGACATTCACTCTAATGCTTTTTTGTCATTATTAATTTGGCATTTATCTTTTAGATAAGAAAATATCAGGTTTTATATTTTGTTATATAAAACTACTGTACATCTGGCTTCACATTATTTTCGATGTTCTTTGGAACATGATGTGCCAAAATGAAAACAGTAATAGTATAGTACTAGCTGAGATAAATGGATATATTTAATGTTAAGAGATTATGGTCAAGCAAGCAGTTTCTTTTCTATCAGACATACATATAGTACCTTATGTTTCTCAAAGCTTTAAAATAATAATTCTTTGCCTCCTAAATAACCTGTCTAATCATGCAGGTCTATGGCAAGCCTGGATACAGTGTTGTACCAATGTTTATTGAGCTACCTTTCAACATCCTGATGCCTTTTTAAGACATTTTAGCTACTTTAGTCCTTCAAACTATATGGGCATACAGATAAGCAGATGATAAAGCAGGCAGGACCAGAACAGCCTGTAGCCAACCACAGCTCGATAATCTTAACAGCAGCAGAGAATATGTAACAGCAGGCATAGTCATTTAAAGACAACATTGAATTAGAAAAAGTACATTGCTGCCTACTACCAGAATATAGGGGTCCCGGACCATAATTGCCTCCCCCTTGTTCTCTCTGCTATCCCTCTTCTAACAGAGTTCTCTCAGTATCTTCAAACATTATATTTAACATATCAATTATACTCAGTTACTAATCTTCTCTTTCTAGCTACTCTCCACTAGCTGGAGGAAAAAGAAAGCCAGGAGCTTCAGAAATAGGCAGCCATGTTTCCACCACAGACTTACACCTGGGTGGCAACACATCGCCTTTAAAAGGCCCTGCTCCTGGTCTTCTGAGAAGATAGACTATCATCATGGATCTTCTCTGTGCCTTCTATACTACATGGCTTCTGCTGTCATAAATTACAGGTGTCACATACAGTACATATTTTTTCCTCTAGTGTTTATTTTTTTAATTGAATACTGAGATTGTAATGAAGATGAAATATACCAATATACTGTATCTGTACTCCAAGAAAATGACTACTGTTCCCCAGCAGACAGACGTAATATTTCTCGGCAGTATTTACCAGGATAGCTCGTCAATGAGATTGTTCTGCACACAGAATATAAGCGTGAGATTAAGCTTTTGTTTTATACTTTGTACTGTAACTTCTTTTTTTATTTGCCAGATCCCCGCATCTCCCCAACTACCATCTTAGGCATATGATGATACAAGCTCACAGGAGTAATAGTCAGTGTGTGCATACTGTATATTATGGATCAGCAAGAAAAATGAGGATCCTCATGACTCAAGTGAGTCGGCACTAAACTTGTAGTACAAGTAAATTATTTGTCATTGTCCTTTTAAATATTTTGTATTAACATATTGTTATTAGTCATTAGAAATCTCAATGGGATACTGTATTGTTTATTGAGCAATGTGCCAGTAATAGTTATCAACGGCTTTGTAATAAATGTTACAGTAAAATAATGTTCACTCCATCCCTACCTAAAATATGGCCTCTGGTAGTAAGCCACGCATACACAAACTTTCTCTGTTGCATTCTGTGCATAGTACTATAATAATTTCTGCCAGATGCTGATGATCACGACCATGGTTGCCCTTACTGCTCTGCTGGTCCCAGCGGGCGCTGAAGGACCACATATATATTAGCACATAGGACTACCATTTTCACTATTTTTAGGGTAAGGAAACCCATAACTATTTGATTTTAGACAAATGAAGTACTCGGCTGTGCGATCAAATTCACTTACAATCCCACAGAAAAGATTGTAATAAAAATAAGTATTTAATATGCTTGTTTTAAAAAAGATATTGGATATATAATAACATGTACTGGGCAATCATAAACATTCAGTTGTCACATACAATCTTGTGATTAGATACAATATTGTTTCCACCATTGAGATACAATGTAACTAAACTCTCTACCAGAGAATAGTTATGGGGGCAGAGGCACAGATATGGAAGGGCAGAGGCACAGATATGGAAAAGGGCAAATGAACAGATAGGGAGTGGTCAGAATAAGAGAGTTGGGTAGTCTGGGCAAGGCACAAATATTGGAAGGGGGCAGAGGCACATATATGGGGAGGGGGCAGAGGCAGGAATGGTAAAGAGGATGGTGGGAAAGACTGTATAGGAAGTAGGGCTGGGGCACCTCTGTGTATGGAAGACATCTTCTGTGCAGTGCATGCACACAACGCCCAGCCACTGGGAGCAGGAGAGCAGAGCTGGCAGTTGTAGACACAGAGATAAGATAAAATGGAAGCTTATCCAAGGGGCCAGAGAGGAGGTACAAGCATGTGAAAGGGGGATCCCTAGGCTTATATCTTCCCATAAACTGGCTCCATATGTGGGGGAAGTGGGAATTCGCGGGACAAGGGAGGGGGCGGTGCCTGTGGTTTGGGGCCAGGGCCTCTGAAGCCCCAGGCAGGCTACTGCTGTAACAGGAGTCTGCAGAAGTCAAAACATCCAGGAGGGGGAGGCGGAGCCGCAGGCATGGCTCTTCCTCCCAATCCTACCCCTTGGAGATGAGGTCACTCACAGCCACTTATACCGAGGGGCCAGCCCTGCATGTGTATGCAGTGAATGGCTGTAGTCAGCTGGAGGCCCCCCAGGGCTTAAACTGTGCTGGCCTGGGGGGCAGATGGCACCCTGCCCCCCGGCCCAGTCCACCCCTGTTTAATGAATACACAACAATCCAATATACTGCACTAAATGCAGGTTTCCTCTCCACCTAAGCTATTTGGTGCTCCGGGGTAAATGTAGCTGCAGTGTTCATCAAAAGTCTTAATATAAATATGTCACTGATGTTTTGATAGAAATAAAGCACCCAAATTATGGGCTACTTACATCTGCTGTAGTTGCTTGTATATGGAAAACCCCGGGATTGAAATGAGGTGCTGGGGACTGTTTAAAAGAAGCTGCATGGAGGAGCAATGTCCATTCTGGATGACCAGCAATGAATAGAATAGCTTTCTGTCTTTAGTCTCCCGGATGCCGTGAATATTAATGAGCAATCAAGGTAGTGGTTGTTGCCGTTGGCTGTGCACAGTGGGTGATGTGCTCACCTGTATCTCCGTCGCTTGCAATATCATGCAATAGAATGGCAGTGCACGAGCCTGGGAAAGTTTGAAATAGTCACCTGGAACTTATAGTCTTTGGAAACAGTTATGCAATGTGAGCCTCAGCCTAGGCTATATGAAGTTGTTTTGTAGCTGTGCTCCATGAAGCTGTGTCATGGAAATATCCAATGGTAGCTTGATGGTGTGATGTTTGTTTGGTTGCTCCCGTCCTCCACAGATTGCAGTGTATCGTGTCTTGCTCAACAAGTTTCTGTGTTTCTGGACACCTTCATCAGGAGCATGTGATCCATGATTGAGAGGTTTTGCCTTTTTTATAGGCAGCTGGTAGCGAATTAAATAAACGACTGTGTAAACCAGCTCTTTAAAAGGTATTCATCAATTACATATCAAAGATAAATCTACAGATAAGCAATTAATTTCATTTCTTTGAGACTTATTCAGTACACAATATAACAATCCTAATATGAGTGTTTCAATGGTATGAGATTACAAATTCCCTTAATATAAAAGGGATTTATCACAATAAATTAAAAGTCTATACATCCATTAGTGTCACTTTAATTCAACCTAACTTTGAAGTTCTACCTGTGCATAAGATCATTTAATTATATACAAAACTAAATAAAAAAATGTATATAGTACAGATCTATTGTAAAGAATCAAAAAAATGCAACATGTTCAGATATGAATATTGTATTGTGATACAAATCTATAACAAAAATTAAGAAAATATAAAGAAAAATATTATGATAAATAGAAATGCAAATGAAAAAAAATGAGAATAATAAACATATAAAGAAAAAAAACTATTAAAAATATGGAGCATATCACTCATCCGCCAAATAAATAATAATTATTGTGTGTTGATACTCAAACAAAAATGTATACATTTCATACAGAGCAAATAAAGAACCAATGCATCATATTCAATCAGTTGTTATTCTTTATATATGATAATTCAAAATGTTCACTTCAGAGGTGTTACGGTAATATTAGGTGTTAAATTCTTCTCCGAGTAACAGTGTGTGGAAGTCAACCAGCAGCAAGAGACCCATAGGGACTATGGGCCTAATTCAGACCCGCTCGCGAGCGTAGGATGCTTGCAAGCGGGTCGATGGTGCCCTAATGCGCATGACGGAGGGAGCTCCGTTGTGCGCATGCGCGAGGCCCGCAAAGCAACAGCCAAGCTGTCGCTCCAGGTCTCGCACCGAAGGGGGCGTGCTGTCGGACGGAGGCATTCCCATGGGAACGCCTACCGTCTGGGTCCGGCCTCACTGACATCACTAGTGATGTCAGTGAGAGTGATTTTGGCTCTGATAGAGCCAAAATCACTCCAGGGCTTGCAGCCATGAGACCCTACCACAGGGTCTCGTCGCAAGCCCGATGGTCACGATGGTCTTGACCATCTCGACCATCATCATGGACACTCGCATAAGCTGTGGGTGCTAACCCACAGCTATGCGAGCGTCCAAGAGGCTGCTCCAAGTTGAGGTAGGAGGGCCCTGTTTCAGAGCGAGCGCTCTGGTCAGAGCGTCCGGCTCTGAATCAGGCCCTATTTTTGTTTTGCTGATGAAGCTATTGTATTTCCATCACAGGAAATATTATGTCAGCTGTATTGAGACTGATTGGATAGAACCGGGAGTCTCTACAAACAATAGTCTGTGGACATCTCTAATTCAGTTGCTTATTAAGATTACTCTCCATGGAGCATAGAGGGTGATTTTTTTCACTTAGTATACCAAAGGCAAAACTGAGAGTAAGGCCGGAGTTGTTTGATTGTGTATTTCATATATGCAGTTCTATGTTATTGCTTGTGATAGGCAGCTTTTTATTGACCCACTACTGCAGTGGTTCCCAAACTGTGTGTCATGGCACCCTGGGGTGCCTCGGGACACTTGCAGGGGTGCCTCAGGTTGGTGGTCCAACAACAAATCAAATTATTTATGGTCAATGTAATGTAAATATGTGAACTAACAGAAGCACAAATTGTCCACAACCACATAACTGAGCCTAAGGATGACAGGTAAGTGCAATTTACTTCACTTTACTAATTTTTTTCTGAATTTCTCAATAACAAACTTTTGGCTTAGGGGTGCCATGATTACAATTCTGATACTTGAGGGCGCCGTGTTTCAAAAAAGTTTGGGAACCACTGCACTACTGGGAGTTAATAATGTGTTCATTGACTTAAAATTCTCTTTTTTATTTGAATATGGTATGTGTCAGCAGGTGTATAAGTGCCACCTAGATTTGTAATTTATACATTTCTCTTCAACTCTGTCAAATTATATAGCCTCTGGTAGTGTGCCACTAACACACAAACTACCTCTTTTGCATTCTGTACATGGTACTATAATTTCTACCAGGTGTTGATGATCATGCCTATGGTTGATGCAAGTTACTTTTACAGATGAAGCAGACATGCTTATTGGGGTATATTTACTAAAGGTCAGTTTTAATTGATTTACATTGGTAAAAATCGATGCTGTGTTTCTAGGGCTAAACCACACATTTACTAATACTTATGAAAATAAATCTAAATTTGTCTGCTAGTAAATGTGTAATTTAGCCTCAGAAACACAACATCGATGATGATACATTTTTATCAGCTTTTATTGATTTTAAAATCAACCTTTAGTAAATATCTCTCAATGGAGGAGATGTACGAAGCCCAGAAACGGTATCAGCGCACGTTATGTCATTATCGGTGCTGCTATCTACAAGATAGCAGCACCAAGCGGTAGGGCCATGTATAAACGGTCATAATGCATGACCGTTCAGCCGGCTGTAGCTGTCGTTATCGACAGCTACAGCCTGGCGCTAGTCTATCCCCACAGCAGGGATAGTGCTGTCCCTGCTGTGGTGGCTGCCGGCTCCAGGGCTCCACACGGTGATCTCATGATACTTGCGAGATCCCGCGCATGCTCAGTGGAGCCGGCCGGGAAGAGACACAGCGCATCAGCACTAGGCTGATGCACTGCTGTCTCTAATGGGTAGCACCGGAGGGGGGAGTTAACGCCCCCCTCTCCGGCCAATGAGATGTTCTTACATCTCATCGGTAGTGCTTCCTGCTTCGCCTCAGTAAAGAGGTGAAGTGGGAAGCATTATAGCGGGCACGGTATGTGCCGCTATAATACATCTACCCCATTGAGTGGTGCAAGAATGATTTTTCAAAAGTAGCCAAGTATGGCTTACATGTAGCCCATCCAAACCACTTGATTTAATTTTCCAGCTTACAGTAGACAGATAAAATTCAATGCTTATTTTTTATTGTAGTATAGTATAGTATAGACCAGTGTTGGCTAACCTTGACACTCCAGCTGTTATGGAACTACATAACCCAGCATGCACTGCTACAGTTTTGCTATTAGGGCATGCTAAAACTGTGGCAGGGCATGCTGGGATATATAGTTCCACAACAGTTGGAGTGTCAGGGTTAGCCAACACTGGTATAGATTACTCCTTACATGTAAACATACTGTAAGTTGTTTCTTTTTTATATTTTCATGTACCATAGATATTTTCATCAGAAAATCATTAAATTGCAACAAGTCCATTACAACAAACGAGTAATATGTGAAACATTAGTTTGATGCTAATGCATGTTTATATTCTAACCAAGTGCAATGCCAAATAATTATCTGGGAGAAATTGAGTAAATCGTTATTTTGCTTGTTTATAAATATGATCAGCAGATGGCAACTATCTGTGTGTGCACAGTCATCTGTTTCCTCCAGGATTTCTTCTTTTCTTTAAAATTATTTTTTATTTTAATAATTCAGTAGGGAAATAGGATACAGAAGCCAAACCAAAGAAAATACAGGCATAATAACAACATTTTGTAACATTGTTAAACATAAAAGTTGTATTTATGACAAAATAGCAACAAAACTACATTAATACTAAACATATAAGGACATCTGTTGCCCAATCTGGGAACAGGTTAGATACCAAAAGTAACAATAAAAATGTCAGGCGCTAGCCCTCCAATCAATTGAGAAAGAAAAAAAAAAAGGTATTATTTTCTTATAGATAATTTTAGATCAATGGACTAGTGTCCAATATCCAATGACAGCAGCCCCTGCATTCAATATGGAGAAACTGGATGTCCAATGATATAAGTATACAAAACAAAAAATTATGCCTGAGGCGCTAGTCAATTAAACAGGTTTTATTCACAAAAACACACAAATATAGCAAAAAAAAAAAAAATCACACATAGGCCCGTATTCAATTAGCCACGAAAAGTCCCGGACTTTTCGCTATCTTCACTCGTTTACCTTGCAAAAAAGTATTGCGTGTGTCCCCGCTTATCCCCGTATTCAATTAGAAAGCAGCAAAAATTGCACCTGGTGAATACTAAACCAGTGAAAAGTCCTGTGAAAAATGGGGAAAACAGTCTGTTCCCCCAGAAATGCTGCATAGGGGATCACTATAGGGGTGTTCTAGTACCCCTAATAAAGCTAATCTGTTTTTTTCTTTCCAAAAGCTTGCTATTAGAGTCTTTGAAGATGTGGTGAAGAATGGCATTAGGCAAATTTTTTTTCATCAAAATAACTAGCAAATTTGGGATACATGAAAATGGGTGCTAGCAAATTTTAAAGTTGCTAAAGTGAAGTTTTAAAAAATGTTAAAAATCCTCCTGCCACAAGCACCTGCAATCTTCAAAACACCTGGGGCATACTTAGGGACCCCCTGGAGTCTATTTCGCTAGTTTTTAAGTTTGTCCCCCAGCTTTGTTTTTATTCAGCCCCAAAAAGAAACAACTTTTTTGGGGTGTTCTTAAGTTTTTTAATCTTTTTGTGACACATTTTACCTTTGGGGGGCTGTCCCAAGGGAGCAGTGTGGTTTCCGCAAGTTTGCACCCCGAAACCCCAATTCTGCACTTTTTTCCGCCAGCTTTCATAGGCAAAACTTTTTCGATGATTCCAATGCATTGACTTTCCACACTGGCGAAAAGTTTTTGAAGTTGATTACGGGGATAAGCTTTCGCATGGCGAAATTACGGCAACGGCGAAACTTTAGCCAAAAATGGCTTTTCGCACCTAATTGAATACAGCCCATAGTATCACATATACAAATATGCTTAAAAATCCAGGTAGAATAACCCCAGCCTTACACTTATTAAAACACAAGAATGATCTTAATGCCCTATCTTGAGCAGCATTTAGAAAACATTACCAGGCTTTAAAAATAGCAACTTGTTGCAATGAGGTTTCACCTTGTATCTATAAGAAACAGACACCTCATAATAAATGTAACAACTTCTTTGTAAAGGGAAATCTACTTCAGTAGGTATGTAATTATGTGAACAGCTTGTTCCTCTGTATAGGTAGGAAGTTCCATCTTTATAGTATGGACAATCCAATGGAACAGATATATAAATTTAAAGCATAAGATGGCAACTCCTATGTCTCAATAAAACAGGGGTGGGGAACCTTTTTTCTGCCGCGGGCCAGTTTGATACATATAACATTACTCACGGACCCGATGCATGATGTGTGGCATCACATAGGGCGGGCCACAATTGTTGTTTATTACAGCAATGCCTGGAGCATCCTGAGGATGCTGCGGGGAACTGTAAGGGCAGCGGTGTAACAGTCTGAAGCGTCCTAAGGATGCTCCCGGCAGCATTGCTGCATAGATTCTGGCTGCAGGGTGCCATTCTAAGCACCCTACAAGACAGAAAAAGCTCTGAGAGCCAGACCAAATGATTCCGGGGGATTTATACAGCCCCCGGGCCTGAGGTTCCCAGTCCCTTCAATAAGAGATAGTAAAAACCTTTTCAACCAGATAATATTCCACTATAAACAGTTCAAATCCGATTACGTATATTATTGCATTGTCCAGACTCTTTTGCATAAGGTGTATACATGCAAAGAAAAAAAAATTTCACTGTGGATCAGTACTTTGTATTGTGGCAGGGAGGGAAAAAAATGGTGGTTGACAAGTAATATTTTAGCATGCATGTATCGCACCACATAATAACTCCTTTGCCAGCTTCTCCTCTCCCATGTATTCTCTGACTTGTAGTATATTACTAGGCACAGTTGTATTGTGAGGTCAGCATATTACCATTCTTGCTTAGTTGTAGAACTCCATGATCAGCACAATCTTGTGCATAGCAAAAAAATGCTGAAAAAGGTGGTCCTTCTATTAGTGCCAGCAGAGATGCATAAGCTCCATCCACTTCAAACAAAGTCACAAAATTTCTCCACAGGTGGGCTCAGTATATGTTACTCACTTCCCCGCCTCCTACGCCCATCAGCAGCTTCTTCAGACAAAACAGCAAGTGACTCAGTCCTGCTCTGCAGTCCTCTTATACTCAAATCAATGAATTCCATCAGCTGTTCACAACTAATGATTACTCGCAGCTGTGCTTTAGCCCTTGTATTGGGCCAGCTTCTAATGCTGGGCAAACACTATACAATTATCTGTCAGATATCTGTCACATCTGGCTGGTTGGAATGAACACCTGGTAATGTATGGGAGCAAATGACAGTCGATCATATGGTTATAAACACTGGAAAATGGACAAAAAACAATTGCTCAATTTGTGTGTTTTATTTTAACCAATTTGTTTAAACAACCATTTTTGTCTGTTTTCCAGTGTTTACGAGCAAATGATCGATTGTCATTTGCTTCCATATATTACCAGAGTTTCATTTCAACCAGCCAGATTGGACAGACATTTTTCAGATAATTGTATAGTGTATGCCCAGCATAAGTGCAATACTTGTTATACTGCCTCCACTCCACATTAGGTTTAGCTGTACGGTCATTCTACAGGACATGTTTGTTTAGTCACAAAAAAACTCCACATGTACATCTTTTTAGTAATCCACTAATTCATTATTAATACCATACCATATTTCCTTAGAGGTATTATATAAAATTAACCTTTAATAACTTAGAGCAGTCTATATATCCAGTTTACTGCTGAATAATTATCCACACTGCCTGTCGTATTCACAAAAAACCTATCTAGAAATCCAATTAACCCTATAATAGTATGCCAATCATATCTGCTATACCATTCATTAGAACATCACATTCTATACTCACATTAACACATTAAATAGCATAAAACATTGACATTATTATACCATATAAAAATATATATAATTGTGTGCTTTATATGATGTTTATATTTACTCCTTAGTCGGAATACAAATCATGTCATCACTCCAAACAGAGATCATAGGTCCCTTCACTAAACATACCAATACATAAATACCAAAAGACTCGGTAATTTATGACCAATATACTGTAGGTGTGTTAGGGAGACCAATTTGAGAATTAAACTTCTCAATTATGAATGATTCTCGAGATGTATTGCATTTTTGTATATTAGGCACACCAGTTCTTGAATTGAAAATAAGGATCCCTAAGCAATTACAAGTACACAAATATCTATTATTTTGTAACATATCGGATTGTTCTCAGCATGGGCTTAGTTATATCAGGGATTATTCTGTGGAGCAAAAGTATATGAAAGGCCATGTGGTATATAAACATTTGTGATAAGGAAGTTGGTGGACCTCATTCCAGATATGAGACAGTCAAGATCGATAAATACTGTATAGGACACAGTGCCCTTCTAACTGCAATTTCTCCAGAATAGATTTAAGAACATTGGAAACATATGAAAAAAATCCAGAACAGGCTGCCATCGCTGGAAAATATTAAATGATTTCTCCTGATAAGAACAGAGGAACAAAATGTTCTTAGATTGGTATGATTGCTCCCATCTCCTAGGTGTCCAAATCAAGGGTTTCTCCCATATCCTGCTGCCAGGCTAGCCCATGCATTTCTTTTTGGGCTTTCCCTTAAAGAGCAAAAGGTGATTTATAATTGATAATAAACCCATTGCTAAAATCAGAACAAACATAAGCTTTCTAGAGTACAGTGAAGTATGGGATATGTAAATTTAATTACAAAATTTGTGGAGTTGGAAATATTAAAACTGCCTGTTTGAAGAAAGTTGATATATCTCCCTAATGTCTGTGAAGCCTAAGAGTCAGGCTATATCCATGAGAAGCCAAGGGCTCTCCCAAAAGTAGATTCCAGCCTTTTCTTTCTTCCTTTTACACTGAGACACTGGATATACTCTCTCACTCAAGGTGTTCAATGCATATTTGCACACACATGAGCAGCAGAAGTAAAATAGAGTTTAATTTAGCCTAGCATTACTATTTTTTAGGCTTAATACTTGAACCAACTTGAGAGAATCATGATAAAAATGTAGGACTAATTACTAAATTCTTATGTTTAGGTATATGTAGCTAGTAACACATATCCCCATGATTACTTCTGACAACCTGTCATGTGTTTAAAGGCACTTTCTTGTTTTATGAGAATGTTTTAAACTTAATTTTTTTCCCCACAACTAGGACAATTAGTCCCATATGTGGGTTACCAAGCATAATCTATGATTGACTTCAAATATAGCTCAAAGAACCAGAAACATACCAGAAGTGACTTTAGCAATCTTAAATGTTTTGACATGTTCATACCATGTTTGGATTGTGATGATAAATCTTAATATTTTAACTGGTCTTGTATTGTCTTATGTTTAATTACATTCTAGTTTCATTAGAGATATAAGAAATAATCTGCCTCCCAATACCTAAATTGATAGAACAGGTCCCTGTTCATCACATGAGAACATTAGGTCTCTGAGGAGGGGATTCTATGATGAGACAACTATATTAACATAATAATTTAACTTAGCAGATCTCATTATCTCTCACATTGAATATTATCATTTTAATTATCTAATTAAAATTCATATTTTATGTTTCTTGATCTTTATTAATAAAAAGGGTGTCCCAACAAAGAGTCTTTTTTTTCCTTTACTAGTTTACTGTACAAACATACTGACTCTGGGTGCACCACCAACCATAAGATATATGATCCATAGGGTTATAATACCAGTTGATTGTTGTTTTTTAATTATATCTACTAACTTTGGAATTATTAACAGCCTTGTGCGGAGCCTCCCATTCTTTTTGGTATATCTTATACTTGGACGGGCCAATTCAAATGCATAAAATATTAGTATTATTTCTAATTTTGGAAGCCTGGGGTTTTATCATGAGGAGAGTGAGCACCTCTGTCTTGTGTCATTATAAATGACAAATGGGGTAAAGCAGAGACCATTAGACTGGACATAGGTGGCTGAATATTTATACATAGATTTGATTCTTATAAGGAAGTCTTCTTCTACACCATAATGTCATAGAGTCCTACCCATGATGGTCCACAACACCTGATTGATCAAATGCCATCACCAGGGATGGGAAACCAGTCTATCAGGTAAAAAAGTGAGTTAGGTTTCCTAAATTAATCTTGAACTTGTGACACTTTTTTGGCAGTGTCAGTTAGTGGAATTAAAGTCTATTATAGCAATTCAAAGCACTACTGGTCTGGTAATAAATATAACTGCCTCTTTATATCCAGTGGCTGAAGACATGGCTATGTTACAAAGCAGGACAGACTTCCATGCTGCTGGGTCACTTACAGATCCTCATGATCTATGATCCAACTCTGTAACAGTCTGTTGCAGCATTTTCTTACCTCCTGCAGTCTCCCCAGCTTACATTTGCAGCATTTCCTCCAGTGCTGGCTACTGGGCGCAGCTATGACAGTCTGTATCAGATGACTGTCCATTCAACAACAAGAGACCAGGTTGCTGTGACCTGATGCCTGAAGCAATCCCTGCTCACAATGGAGTATAAAAGGATTCTCCCTGCACACAGCACTTGCCAGAGAAATGCATCCTAGCTGCATATGCCATTGGTGGAATACAGTGGATTATTCCTATTAATCTCCTATGCAGATTTCAACCTTGCTGCACCACTGGCTGCAGTATATGGTTTTATTCCAGTGACTCAGAGTATTAGTTTCATTCTGGTGATTCTGTAATCCAGTTCCATCCCATTGATACTACAATCTGGTTCCATCCCGGCCAGGGCCGGTGCTAGGGTGTTCGGCGTCCCCCTGCAAACTATAAATTTGCGCCCTCTCTTCCAACTTTTATAAAAGGACATTGCGCGCCTTCAGCGTGCACTACAAGAAGGGCACTCAGTATCACAGGGAAGGGGCATGGCTACACAGTAGTACCCCCAAT
Source organism: Taudactylus pleione (assembly GCA_031769625.1). Taxonomy (NCBI): domain Eukaryota; kingdom Metazoa; phylum Chordata; class Amphibia; order Anura; family Myobatrachidae; genus Taudactylus; species Taudactylus pleione. The sequence goes on along the minus strand of JAUIMM010000916.1, from coordinate 5,278,399 downwards.
TCAAATTACTCACACAGTAATACAATCTTATTCACATTACACTACATATAGTGACACCTCCCACATGGGTCACCCTTTCTGCCATTTTCTGGGCTGTTAGAAAAACAAGCAATTTTCAGCATTTGAAACCACAAGTAAACCTATAGGATATTATTAGGAAAAGATGTGTATTACTGAGCTAAATCATATACCTAAAAATATGACATTATAAACCAAACAATTAATCAATTCATGCAACAGTGCATTGAGTCAATACCCTTACTTACTTACCATTCATGTAAATTCATGTACACCATTACTATTAGTTTGAGACAGGCTCATCTTAGTACGAAAGCAGATGGCAGCACTGTTTAGCTTGGGTGGAGTTAATTTTACAGGTGATTGCTAGATAATGCAGAGAGTGTTATAGTGACCCCCAAATAATATAGAGAGTGTGTCAGTGACCCCCAGATAATAAATAGAGCTTCCCAGTAACCCTCAGATAACGCGGAGAGTTTTGTAGTGACCGTTATATAATATGTGCAACATCCCAGTGACCACCATATAAAGCAGGGAACATCACAGTAGCCATTAGATTATGCAGAGAGACTAGCAATGACCATCAGATAATTCATACAGCATAACAGTGACCAAATTATGCAGAGAGCATCGCAGTGACCACCAAATAATGCAGAGAGTGTTGCAGTGAATGCCAGATGACGCAAGGAACATCGCAGTGACAAAGAGCATAGCAATGACCATCAGATAATGCATAGAGAGTAACAGAGACAACCAAATAATGCAGAGTGTATCGCAGTGAACGCCTGATAATGCAAGGAGTGTCACAGTGAATGCTTGATAATGCAAGGAGCAAAACACAAAGAGAGTTGCAGTGAGCGTCTACAATGCAGAGAGCACCTCAGTGAATGCCAGATAATACAGAGACCATTATTGTCCCACATATAACAAATAATATGAATACACCCCTCACAAACACAAACACAATAATAATACCTATGCACACATAATACAACATCCCCAGCACAGATAGTATTAACCCCCAAAGTAAAAAACAAATTCACCCCATTGCATTGCAAAAGTATTCCATCCCCCTAGAAAAAAAAAAAATTTTCACCCCTCCATTAGCACTTACCTATCCAGCAGGAGGAAGTGTTTCCCAGCAAAGCTCCAGGGTACAGGAAAACAAGAAAGACTGGGAAAGGGGTGGAGACTCTGGGCCAGGGTCTTGGCAAGGGATAGGACTGGAGTAGATTAGAAAAGTCTGATAGGGTATATGAGTGGGTGGGGTCTCAGGCAAGGGACAGGGTCTTAGCCAGGAGGGAATAGAATAGAATAGTCAGACTGGGTGGATGAGGAGGTTGGGACTCTGTGTGAAGGAAGGGGTCTTGTCAAGGAACAGGATGTGAGTAGATTCAGTAGAATAGAGTCAACATAATGACAGACAGGAGGGGGCAGAGACTCACGGTGAGGGAATAGATTCTTAGTCGGGAACAGTCACTGTAAAATCAATCAAAGAAAATACAGTCAGTGTAGTGATAGGGTAGGAGAGAAGGAGACTATGGGTCTCTGGCAGAGATGGGTGTGATCCCTGGGGCATCCGCACTGAGCAGGCAGCTGTTCAGAGGACTCAGTAACCAGGGACCAGCCCCGATCAGCAGGGGGTGGAACTGTGTGAAGAGCCACTCTTCTCTGCAGTATGCTGCCACTGCCTGCCATGTGGTGTGAAAGGCACAGCAGCTGCTGACATCAGCAACAACTGACTTAGCAATATAGCAGCTGCAGGTACTGGGAGAGCACCTCTCCAGCCTGGCATCTCCCTGCAATGCAGGATCTGCTGAGTGGGTTGCGCCAGCTCTGATCTCAGTTACCATGCAATCTGGTTCCTTCCCAGTGATCCTGCAGTCCAGTTTCATCCCAATGATCCTGCAGTTTGGTTCCAATCTGATAACCAGCACCATCGTTTCCAGTCCAATATCAAGTACCATTGATTCCAGTCTGATTTCTGATTCCATCGGTTCCAGTCCAAATCTCCAGTATTGTCGGTTCCAATCCAATAACCAGCACCATCCTCCCTAAATATAGTTCATGATTAGGAGCTACATAAGAACTTCCAGCTTCCAGACATCCACTCCAGAAGCCACTCCAGTCAGAGACTCAAGCCCGGACCCACATACAAATCCAAATGTGACAGGTTGGTTTGAAAATTGTTACATACAATTATAAATTTAGCCCCTCGATGGCCAGGGATTGCATTTAACTGGTCTGTATGAACTAGGGAAGTTATAATGCTAGCTAAAGAAATTTGCAAAGAGATTCTGCACTGAATTTAATTGTGAGATGGGCTAATTTCCATCAACTGTCAACCCCTCAACCCCCCTCCTCCTTTGGTGACAGCGCTATCAAATTGTGTACCCTTTAAAATGGCAATATCATGTTGCACAAAATGGGCAACATTTTTTAAGCTCCTTATAATAAATCATTTGGATATTAAGAATTTAGCTTTAGTTGTGTTTACAGATGTTTTCAATAAGCACAGTATTGTTTTAAAGTGGTATCAGCCATAAAATGTGCATTAGATATGAATATCATGTATACACTGCTTGTCTGTGTTCAAAATGTGTATATTTGCCTAATATACAATGAGCACCGGCGATGTTCATTGAACATTTAGAATGGGAGAGATGTACAAAGAGTTGGCCAGAAAAATCAATCTCATTATTTTGTAGTAATTATAATTTGAAGTGATAAATAAATCAAGTACAGTGCTTTGTTATGAATCATGGTACATTCCGACTGTTAAGTAAACAACCCTTTCACATGATGTCTTCACTTCAGATGAGAGCACTTTACTTTATATATAATTCAGACTGACAGAAAAACATGTTCTTATTTGCTGTGTTTAGCTCATTTGCTGTGTTTAGACTTTGAATACAGTATTATTTAAGTCTGAAACTTTAGCAATATAGTATTTATTCATAAAGTATTACATAATTTACTTGAATGTTATATATTTTTAGGAGTTATTATTTTGTTCTTGTGCTTTTTTTTATGCTTGTTTCTATGTACCAGATTGGGTGACAAAATATCTCTAAGGCAAATCTCTGTGCATTAAAATATATACATTTACATATTTTTCTCTTACCACTAGAAATGACATTCCTTTCTTTAAGGCTATGTATATGCAAATGATTGTATTTATATTTTTAAAATGCTTGGTAGTGTTTTCATTTATTGAGTCATATCTAAGGCTCGGAAAATGATGAATTCATTATATTCAATGCAACTAACAGGCATTATGCAAAGATATGTATGGTATTTTTAATTTTGTTTAAGATTTGTGTAAGATTGAGGTCCGTATTCAATTAAAAGTGAAAAGCCGAGATGTGCGAAAAAGTATCGCCGATTGCGACTTTTCGCCAGGCGGAAAGTTATCTCCGTATTCAATTGCAAACACTTTTTGCGTACACGAAAACGTAATGCAATGTAATAGGCGAAAAAGATTCGCCTCTGAATAGGTGGATAAAAAAGTGCAAAATCGCTATTTTGGGGTGCAAAGGTGGGGAAACCACTCAGCACCCTTGGGACAGCTCTCTAAAGGATAGCCGCGTAAAACTTAAAATCTAGCGAAATAGACTTTTGGGGGGTCAGCAAGTATGGGTGAGGTGTCTTTTTGATTTCAGGTGCTTACTTCAGGTGCATTTTTTATGTTTTTTTAAACTTTACTTTAGCAACTTTAAACCATGCTTGCACAAATTTTCAAGTAACCCAAATTTAACAGGACTACTTATTTTCACCAAAAAAAAACTGCTTAATGCCATTCTTCACCACTTGTGCAAAGATGCTAATTAGAAGAAAATGACACATCTTAAGTTCCCCAAATAGCTTTATTAGGGCTATTCGGGGGCAAGTACATTGGTCCCCAATGTTAGTCCATCTTTTAGGGGGTGCCTGGCTGATTTCCGCAATTCTGTCAGCACTTTTCGCCTGTTTTGCATTCGCTGGGTAGCATTTTCGCGTCTTTTGGAATTGAATAGGGCAAATCGCGGTATGCGCACGATAAGTTTCCGCAGCTAAAATACGCGATGTGAGCAAAACTTACGGCAGGCGAAACTTTATCATGTATGCGAATCTAATTGAAGACGTCCCTGAATAGGAATGCTATTTTTAGCCTGCATACTTGTATGCATTTCAGTAGCAGTTCACTTGTGACTATGAAGGCATAACTGAGCTCAGGGGTGTAACTAGGTATTTGAAGACCCCATAGCAAAAATTTGTAAGGGCCCAGATGTACCACCCAATGGTAAAAAAAAGAAAGATGGCTCCCCTCAGCTCTGGGTCCCATAGCAGCTGCACCCCTTACACCTATTGTAGTTATGCTCATGACTGAGCTGTAATGGTGATAATTTTTTAACAGGTATAGGCTGTTGCAATACACCCTGACTATGAAACTCACCTTCCAATATGTACAATTCTGTATATGGTGTATATATGCATTTGTTTCTGTGCATCCAAAGTGGGAGCATTCGTGGCCAAGTTTCAATAACTTCAGCATGAGGGCCATGGTCTTAAATGCAAGTCTGGAAGTAAATCAAGCATACATTAACCAAGAGAAAGAAGTACAAATGCTTTCAAAAATAGAAGTGTTACTAGTTTTTTTTAATTTAACAAAATTCAAAGTGAATGAAAAGAGACATCTAAATCAAATCAATATTTGGTGTGACCACTCTTTGCCTTCAAAACAGCATAAATTATTCAAGGTACACTTGCACACAATTATTGAAAGAACTTGGCTGGGTGGTTGTTCCACAGATCTTGGAAAACTAACCACAGATCTTCTGTGGATGTAGGCTTGCTCAAATACTTTGGTCTCTGCATGTAATCCCAGTCAGACTTGATGATGTTGAGATCAGGGCTCTGTGAGAGCCATTTCATCACATCCAGAAATCCTTGTTCTTCTTTACACTGAAGATATTTCTTAAAGACATTGGCTGTATGTTTGGATTTGTTTTCCTGCTGCAGAATGAATTTTGGGCCACTCAGACGCCTCCCTGATTGTATTGCATAATGGATAAATACCTTCCTGTATTTCTCAGCATTGAGGACACCATTATTCCAAATCCCCAACTCCATTTGCTGAAATGCATCCCCAAAATTGCAAAGAACCTCCACCATGCTTTACTGTTGCCTGCAGACACTCATTATAGTACCACTCTCCAGCCCTCCACACTGTTACAGCCAAATATTTAAAATTTTGACTCATCAGTCCAGAGCACCTGCTGCCATTTTTCTACACCCCAGTTCCTATATTTTCATGCATAGTTGAGTCACTTGGCATTGTTTCCACTTCAAAGGTATGGCTCTTTGGCTGCAATTCTTAAATGAAGACCACTTCTGGCCAGACTTATTGGAACAGTAGATGGGTGTACCTGGGTCCCACTGGTTTCTGCTTGTTCTGAGCTTATGGCACTGTTGGAATCTTTGAGGGGAAGTAAGCATGATGTGTCTTTCATCTAATCTACTTAGTTTCCTTTGCCGACTACTGCATCTACAGTCCTCAATGTTACCGGTTTCTTTGTGCTTCTTCAAAAGGGCTTGAACAGCACATCTTGAAACCCCAGTCCACTTTGAAATATATACCATGGAGAGACCTTGCTGATGCAGTATAACTACCTTGTGTCTTGTTACTGTGCTCAGTCTTGCCATGGTGTATGACCTGTGACATTAAACTCTCTTCCACTGTAGCAGAGTTTGTCTGTTCATCACCCAGTTTAAAGGCTCCTAAACAGTTGTTTATGTTTCAGTTAATGACTGTGTTTCAAAAAAATAAAAAAGGTGGGGAGTTCCTACAGCGCTAACAAATTTTAGAAGTACAGATAAAAAAATTGATTTCTTGGTCTACCCGAGACTGTGATAAGTAGGAATAGGTTATATAAATTTGAAAACAGTTATAAAAGCGCTACCTTGATCACACTGATGATACTATGAGAAAAATTCTTATCTTGTTTATATATATGTGTTTGGTAACTTACATATACCCATCCAAGAAGTATATTAAAAGCATATACTATTTATTGACATAATGAAACAACATATAAAATATATTCATTTGTGCACCCATGAGGCCATGTATATATCACACTGAGAATACAATCAAATGTATTTCAAAAAAAGGCTTAAATTGCCAGATGGCTGCTTTACCAGAAAGTAAAAATTTTTGGGAATTTATGTTAAAGACAGAGAGGTGATCCAGATATCCTCAGATGTGTCAGTCCATTTCTTCCCTACGTCTGGTATCAACTGCAATGTTCCTCCTATTTTCCAACATGTTTCGGGACTTCTGGTCCCTTTTTCAAGGCATGGAGGTATCAGTAAAAAAGCTCCTCTTTTATAGCAATGGCACTTGTTACTTCCGGTTCCAGTAATGTGCGGACCAGAAGTAGATGGCGTGTGGTAGAATTCTATCCTTACAGACTCTATTCATATCCTAAAGGCTTGGTTCCTGTAGATGGTATGTCTTTGCTGTGATATCAGCAACTCCGGGGATCTCTTCATTCAGAGGTAATCACATCTCGGCTGAGCCCTGCCGGACCGGAAGTGGTTTGCATTGGACCGGAAGTAACGTCATTGAATGTCCATGACATCAGATATTTGTATGGAAACAAGATTCTTATATATAGTTCCTCTCCCTTTCTCCAGGTTATCCTAATGGAAAGTAATCTCAGTAATTTCTGTGTCTAAAAAGAGAGAGGTGGATTCCATAGAGTAGTATGTAAAAGTAGAGTTTGAACATAATAAGAATATCAATCCTTTGTCAATCTACTGTATGCAAATTTGAGACATTGTGAAATGAAAAAACAATAAGGCATTTTGAATATTTGAAAAACAATAAGGCGTTTTGTATATATAATGAACCACAGTGGTGCTTTCCAATTTAAATATCCATAAGTCCAAAAACAAATAGTCCTTACTTTCTAAACAGATAGAAGGGATATGTGTGTATATGAGCCTCCTCATTTTTCCTTAAGAGTTCTGTACACCTTTCTATTCACTCCTTGGAAACTTTGTGGTTTCCTCAAAACAGAAGAAAATTACAGCACATAGAATAGTATTGTCTAATAACAAAAAGGGGTGAATGAAAGGGGTGTGAATGAACAAATTCAACCACTTAACCACCAAGGGGGAGAGATGTTGAATTTTCACTTCCCAGAATTATTTATTTTTATGGATAGAAGTGCCCACTCCTATTTTTTGGCCCTTAGCGTCATATGGGGATGGACTGTATTTCCCTCTTGAAAAAGAGACCAGGAAAATATGTAGTGCAATATTGTCAAGTAAATAATCACAAAGATTTTAATACAGTATCTCACTCACATGTAAAACAGAAATATAAAAGCATATCACACCCCACTGGTGTATCACGGTGATCCCATACAACCTGATTACCCTCCTTGAGATGGTGCAGGGAATAGGAAGTACGGCGCTCCAGATCAGTTGTCCTCCATATCCCCACTGATAGGTCCAGGTAGAAGGTTGCACAGAATCAGTCCCAAATTGGTGTCACTGGCTTAACACATTTTGGATCTTATTATCTTTCCTCAGAAGCCTATGTGACACTCCTAATGTAGCTCCATATATACCCCCCTTAATCCTCCTATTTCCTCAATTGCAGGGCTTGATTTCCTGCACAAACGGCTATGGTCACCTGACCGGAAGTGACACAACCGGAAGTGATGCTACCGGAAGTCCTTCTGCATTCCACATCGGCCCCCTGACCGGAAGTGACATCATCTGAACTGTGTGTGCATTCCACATGGTCACATGGCAGGAAGTGTAGTGCCTGTAGTTTTTTTCTATGCCAGAGACCTTCCTGTGTAAAGGAAAGTGCTTATTGTGCAGCCATTTTGTCCATATTGTCCATAGGTATGTATATAAAATAGAAGCAGAAAAAAATAGATATTTAAAAGACAAGTAATAGAAATTGACATAATAAGAGAAATTGAACACAAAAATTACAATAGCATAAGAGATACCACATATATTGTTCGAAAATAGAAAACATTAATAAAATATGAATAAAATAAACAATTAAAATTGTATAGAACTGGAGGGACCTTCATTTTTTTCTTCTACATCTTCCCCTTCCTTGGTTATAATGAACTTTTTCACCGTTAATTTTCTTATATTCTTCTGAAGGTCTATGAAGAATTCAAAAGGATCCAAACCACTAGTCGGGCATATTTCAAGCCTTTTTTCAACACCTTTTGTTCATCCTCTGTTAAATTATTTTACTTAAGTTAAATATCTTAATTTCCTATTTTTTTTAGTAATCATTAATTTGTTTGTTTCTCTTATATGGTTTTATCCCTCCCCTTTTTACATTAAAAACAAATTAGTAAAAATTTCAATTGAACCCACTATTAGGGCCAGTAGTAGAAGTGCAGAATTCCGCAGGTGTGGAATTTGCCTTATATGTAGAACAGTAAAAGGTTGCAGTAAGATTAAATTTGAAGTAGGAGGGTGAAGTACCCTTTTAAACACTTCATTACTTGCAACACAAAAAATGTGATATACGCACTGGAATGTAATTGTGGGTTACTGTATATAGGTAAAACCTCTAAGAACTTAAAAATCTGTCTGGCCGAACATGTGTATAACATATAAAGGGGTTCGAAACACATACTGTGTCATCCCATTTTAGATCAAAACACAATTGTAATCCCTGCTTTTTGAAATCCTTTCGGGGGATCGAAACTATAACCTCAAACTAGAGATGTAAAAATATAGATATCAGATTTGCACAGGCAGAAATGAGATGGATTTTCAATCTAAAGACTTTAGTTCTGCAAGGTTTAAATGGTGACTTTGAAATTAAGTGGTTTTTATAATTGTATTTTTTAATTTTATATACATTTTTAATTGTTTATTTTAATCATATTTTATTCATGTCTTCATCTATTTTTTAACAATATATGTGGTTTCTTTTATGCTATTGTAATTTTTGTGGTCAATTTCTCTTATGCCAATTTCTATTACTTGTCTTTTAAATATCTATTTATTTCTGCTTCTATTTTATATACTACTCCTATTTACAATAAGGACAAAATGGCTGCACAAGAAGCACTTTGTTTTACACCGGAAGGTCTCTGGCATAGAAAAAACTACAGGCATTACACTTCCTGCCACATGACCATGTGGAACGCACATACAGTTCCGGTGATGTCACTTCCGGTCAGGTGGCCAATGTGGAATGCAGAAGGACTTCCGGTAGTGTCACTTCCGGTTGTGTCACTTCCAGTCAGGTGGCCGGAGTTGTTTGTGCAGGAAATAAAGCCCTGCAATTGAGGAAATAGGCTGATTAAGGGGGTATATATGGAGCTACATTAGGAGTATCACATAGGCTTCTGAGGAAGGATAATAAGATCTGAAATGCGTTAAGCCAGTGACACCAATTTGGTACTAATTCTGTGCAACCTTCTACCCGGACCTATCAGTGGGGATATGAAGGACCTTTGATCCGGAGCACATATGTGGACTGTGTTTAGGCTGTAGACAGGTAAAGGATGAATCTCCAAAATACACAGAAATTCAGATCAACAATATATCTTTCAAAATAGAGAATTTCTTCACCTGCCATACATCAAATGTGATATATATCTTATGGAATGTAGTTGTGGCCTTGCATATATTGGAAGGACATTGAGATAATTGAAGATGCATATTGCAGAACATTTGAGAAATATCAAAAAATGTCTCCAAACCTACCACCTTACAGAGCACTTTAAAATGACACATAATTGCTCTGTGGGTCACATAAAGCGCTTTGTGGGTTTAAAACACTTGAAGTCGAATTGGAAGGATAGAAATCTGGAAAAGAAATCTAGCTATGGCTGAAATGAAGCTGAATTATAAATTAAAAACTTTAACACCATCGAGTCTAAATCAAGACTTCAAACTCAAATAGTTTTTATAACCATCTTGTTTTCTGAAGTTTTTAATATTATTATTACCAAAATGTGTCAATATGAAGTTTTAAATAATAATTTGTAACTTACATACTATCTGGATATATTTTTATTTTTTATTGAAGATATCTTATATTTTCATATTTTTGCCTTATTGTTTTTTATATATTGAAAATGCCTTATTGTTTTTACATTTCACCATGTCTTAAATTTTCATACAGTAGATTGACAAAAGATTGATATTCTTTTTATGTTCAAACTCTACTTTTACATACTAAAATACTACTACCAATTCTGGTGGCAGCAGTGTAATTGTGGCTATTGAAAAGGATATCAAAACATTCAGGAATAGAAAGGAAATGTTAGTGGACAGGAAGTGACAGTGCTAGGAAGTGAGAAGTGATGAGTGAAGTGGACCTAGAAGAGGAAGCATTTGAGAGGAATGACATATCAGGATCAGTAGGGAGAGATAAGGATGTCACTCCATTAGCAGGTTGGCATAAGAGAAGAGTAAGTGAATTGGTCTGAGAAAAAAAGAACCAAGTTTCTATGATTTTGACATTGACTAGATTGTGTATGCAGGCCAGTTTATTGCACATGAATCTGACATTCTGGAAAATACAAGACAAAGGGAGAGAGGGGGGCAGGGAGACATAGTTGAGGTTGGCAGAATTACTATTGTGCAAAAGTGGGGCAAGAATTGCAGTCGGAAGTCTGGAGCAGTGGATAAATATGGGATGAAACTCAAGATTAGGGGATATGTCAGGAGAACGGGAGATGTGAGAAGATGGATGTGTGTAAAGGAGGTATAGGTGAGCCATTTTTGTGGTAGGGGCTACTGTAGGATAGACTGGAGGAAGGAAAGAAAAAGAGAACAGTACCTAAGGGAGAGTTTTAGAGTGCAAAACATCATATTAAGGAAGGAGCATTGAGAAGAGGGAAGGTAAAATAAAAAAGGATAATAAAGTCAGATAAGGTGAAAATTAAAGATAGGTGAGGCATATGGCCATGAGTGAAAGTCCCCTTGCTATATAGGGGTGAGGGGGCAGTGTTCAATCAGGGGAGCAAAATGGTAAAATGAAGGGGCTGGAGTGGGTGATTATAAGGGTGTGGGTGGGAAGCATGGGAGGCTAGGGGAGAAGGTTTTGCAGAATATAGAAACAAACTGTCAATTTGAAATGCATGAGCTCTAGTAGATTGCAGGCATATCAATATAGATCACGGAGTGGCAAGCAGGCAGCTGACTGAGTAATGCAACAAGAAATAGAAACAGGTCTAACTAATCAAGATACCTTGATAGTAATATTATTTAGAGAATTGTGAAGATGGACTAGGCTAAAATCAAACAATATCTTATATGTAAAGTGAGTATTAGACTAAGGAATGAATTGTACATTTACAATAATGGCTAGTTACATGAGGCAAATAGCAAAGGTTGAACAGATAGAATCATATGCTATACTTCTTCCCACTCTTCAAGTTGCTGTTTGATGAACTACAATACACAGGGTACTCTCTAGTTAGTCCCGGCCAATCTTCATCAAGGTTCTCACACTGTGATAGACTATACCATCAAATTCTGTCACTGCATAAATGATGTAAGCTGTAATATGGCAGTTATATACCATAAATTTCATCTTGACCTAAATTAAATAATTAAAGATGAATTAAGCCCATATTGATCCTCCTTAAGATCTTGAAAGATTATAGATATATGCATTATATTCCTTTTGTCCATAGAAGAAAAGAGTAGGAGAAAAGAACAGAATCTTTGCCATTATTGTACCTGCTCAAAACATTTTTTAACTAAATGTTTATTCCAAAGCAAAAACATAGAGTGCCAAGAAACAACTGGACCCAAATTCCATAAAAAGTGAAAGAAGGGGGATGGGAAAAAATGGTTTCATCCCTTCTTTGTATAAATGATATCAGTCTCTTAGACTGTATTTCATACTGTTACATATTTTTGGAATAACTTTTGGGCCATGGTGATCACCAAATACCAGTTCTAGCCATAGCTGATTCAGGAGTACCTCTATTAATAAGATGCCATATTGATATTTCTAAATATGTATCATGGATTTGGTTCAATCCCTTAGATTAAAAAAAAAATGTGTGCACTCCTGTTGGTGCTGTTATGTAAGACCAAAATATATGCAAAGGAGTTATTAATAAAAAGAAAAATGAATAAAATGAATACAAATTATAAAAAAAACTAAGTGTACACATTAAGGAGTATAAGTACTGAGCCTTGGAGAGAGATGAAGTGGAGAGAGATAAAGTGCCAATCATAGAAAAAAAACAATAGTGCTTACTGTGTCGCTCTCTGTGCAATCTACATATGACTGGTCGCAACTGCCACAAAGAAGAATGTGAATATTTATCCTATACAACATAAAAACAAGAAGTGGCTGCAGGTTCAATTCATCAAACGTGTTGAACTATCATTTTATTCACTTACTATACATCCACTATCCCTGCTGAGTGCTGCACTCCACTATCCACTGGCTGCTGCCTGCACATGTACCTGGCCATTCATGGGAAAAGCTGAGTTTGAATTAGCCACCTTGCAGCAGTGGGGAACCTCCAAGGCAGACGCAATCTCCGGAAGTGTTTTAGTGTATGGACATCCATGCCACTTACCACCTATGGGCAAGCCGCTGAGTTCCAACAGACTGCCCTGTGGGAGTAGGGAGTTCCCGTGCCTGTCCTAATTACCGGTGGTGATACACTGCCTAGCCTCCAGTGCCACCCATCACTCTCAGGCGAACATCACACTCAGCCTACATAAGGTGATCAAGTTGCTGGCAACTATTTAACAGCCAAGAGGACACCAACATTACTACTTGCGGCATTTACTTTCACAGCTGTACCGGACTACCAGCTCCAGGTATTACAAATTATAACCATTTTTCACAATGGGACATTGGTTTTGAATTTAGCCTATTCAGTATGCATCTTATTTAAATATTTCATTGGTTACAGTATATCTGAGAGTGTGGAAATTACACAAAGTGCAACCTGCACATTTCATCTTGTGTGGATAGTGACTATTGTTGCAATCATTCGTTACACTTTATCTTCTCCCAGCTTACCATCAGGAAAGTGGATCAGTTATATATGGGCAAAGTTTTTTTGCTTTTTATTTTTTCTCTGCTTAAATCATGCAACTTCTAATATCAATTATATAGATACATATGTATATTTACGTGCAATATTTGTGTTTTTGATAATACAAATGTCTTTTAAATAATTAAAATTAATTCAAACTTTATTTCCTTTGGTGTATGATTTGAATGCGCAGCCACTTCTTGCTGGTTTTATAAAGTAGCAATCAATCAGCTCCTGTCATTTTGCAAACACGGCCTGTAAAATGACAGTTAGGAGCCGATTGGTTGGTAGCATTACTGCCTCACAACACTGATGTCATAGGTTCAATTCCCATTATGGCCCTAACTATGTGGAGTTTGTATACTCTCCCTGTGCTTGCGTGGGCTTCCGTCGAGTACTCTGGTTTCATCCACACACCAAAAATATACTGGTAGGTTAATTGACTCCCAACATATAAATTAACCCTAGTATGTGTACAAGTGGTAGGGAACATAGAATGTAAGCTCCATTGGGGCAAAGACTGATGTGCAAAATATGTGTGATCTATGTCAATAACTGGTAATGAATAATAAAAATAATAATGCTTTATCTCTCTCCCCTTTACTTCTAGCTAAGGCTTAGTACCGTCTACCACCATATAATGAGTGTATTTTTTATTTGAATACTTAGTATTGCCAATCATCCATCCACATTCCAGGACTTTGCTAATGATGCTTTTTGGGAAATCAATATGCGAAAAGTTATTTGGATGATTCTCATTCTAATGTATTTGCATTAGTCTACGGATTAATAGGTAATCCAAATTCAAACATTGCTGCAGAGTACAATATCTCATTCTAATGTATTTGCATTAGTCTACTGATTAATACTGTACAATTGGTAATCCAAATTCAAACATTGCTGCAGAGTATCTCCTTCTGAAGTATTTGCATTAGTCTATTTATTGCTAGACCCAGATGTTAGCTATGTTGGTATGCATTGCTTGTTTGTTTAAAGTAATTTATTGATAGCCATTTTAGTGGGAATGTATTGGGGGCTCATGCCAGCTCTCACTACTAAAGGTTCAGTGTTAGGCTGTAGGCTGCATAATATTATAAAAGCATAATTTAAAAGTGCAATTTAAATTTTAATCATAATTTCAGCATCACACCAACATTAAACCAAAGGAAAACTGAAGAAGAAACAACCAAACCCTACTAAAGAAGGACTGCCTTGAGGCAGCATCTATGAGTTTGCTAAATCTCCACCACAAAAACCAGCAGTCTATATAACTTGAACTTCATGTTTGGACACTGCAAGAACTTTCCACTTAATTTGCTACTTTGTGTGCAGGCCCTTTGAAATTTACAAAGAACTGACTGCATATCTGCACCACTGTCACTTCATTCCTAAAAAGTACTGTCTGAATTATCTGAATTGTTTTTTGCCCCCACCTTACATTCACATCCTACATTTATTCCAATTAACAATTAAATTTTGTCATTGTGTATATTCCTTTACCAACACTGTACTTTAATCTGCATTTCTTCAAATCTGCTGCACTGTCTCTTTCATAAAGCCTCCATTCCTTCTTTGAGTTTTCCTCCCCAATTTACCTCAACCACACCATGATCATGTATTCTTCAACACCCCTTATCACTCAGTGTTTATATAATCCTTAATTCTGCCCCCTGTTCCCAACTCTATCCTTGCCCCCTAGTCTCCTTCACCTCCTTCTCCCCCTCTCTCTTCCTCTATATGCTATTCTCTCCTCTGCTACCCTCCCACACTACTCTCGCTACTCCACTTTCATTCACTTCACCCCAACCATGGTCCTAATACCCCACCACTAAGCCTGGAACCCTCCCTCCTCCCTCTGTCACCTAATCTCACTTCCTTCTGCATCACAATAAACTCCCTCCCTGCCTACCTCCTGCAGTCTCCCTTCCTAACTCAGTTGCCCTTACCTTCACTACACTTGGTCCATCAAATTTATATCACCTCCATGCTACAGCAACCATGATAATCTCATTATACCTCTCCTATAAAGTCAGTCCATCTCTCCTGTGCCATCTGGAATGCCAGATCTGTCTATAATAAACTGGACCCCAATCATGACCTTTTCATCTCCAAATCCCTGAATCTCATAACCATTACTGAAACCTGGATTTCCTCCTCTGACACTACTTCTCATGCTGCTCTTTCCTTTGGGAGCCTCATATTATCTCACCCCCTGGCCTGGGGGTTGCCTTAATGATGGCGTTGGGTCATTCTATCCACCGGCTACACCTACCAACTCTCTCCTTCTGAACCATCCCTTGCATTCTCTACATTTGAGGCTCACACTAATATGCCTCTTTCAACCTCTTTAAGTAGCTGTCATTTACTGTCCCCTAGGCACTCCTTCCAAATTCCTTGACAACTTTGCTTCCTGGCACCCTCACCACCTCTCTTCAGATCTTTCTTCCATTATCTTAGATGACTTCAATATTCCTATTGATATTCCCACAGAATCCTCTGCCTCTAAACTCCTTACATCATCGTTTGGTCTCCCCTACACGACCAACTCATCCTTTCGCTCTGGTTTTAAAACACTGTTATGATACTGTATCTCTGATTTCACAAATTCTCCCTCTCTGACCATCACCTTCTCTATTTTAACTTATCCCTCTCACCTTCTCCACCTCTGCGTCCTAAGTCTACCATCACTAAACATAACATTGAGGCTATCAACACATGTTACATCTGCTCTCCATCTCCTAAAATACCTACATTTGTTCTCCTTCCCCTTCAGAACCCAATTCAAGATTCTCACACTCACTTACAAAGCCCTCACTCATTCCTCTCCCATTTACTTCTCTTACCTTATATCCCTTCACAATCCTTCCCATCCTCTTCACTCTATAAATGAATGCCGCCTCTCCTGCCAACTGATTACTTCCACCCACGGCTGCCTCCAGGACTTTGCCTAAGCTGTGTCCTGCCTCTGGAATTCTCTACCTCTCCCTATCAGACTCTTCACCTCTCTACAAAACTTCAACTCTCAAGTCCCACTACTTCATCAAAGCCATCCTTCTCTCATCCTAAGCCTTTGTCTCATTTTCACTGTCTACCCCATTTGTGTCAGCCCTGTCTGTATGCCCCTCCCTGTTAGAATGTAAGCTCTTACAAGCAGGGCCCTCTTCTCCCATGTGCATTTCCTTCCCTCGCTTATAATACTATCTACTCCATACTCCTTACAATGGCACCTAACCCTTGACTTTTGCCATTCTGCTATTTTCTTAAGTGTTATGACCAATGTTGCAGCAAAGGTAATACACCAGGTACTGGTCCTAAATTGTCTTGTACTGTAATTCATTGTTCTCTTGTTCTGCTCAACTTTTTATGTACTTTTTATGTGCTGCAGAACTTTGTAACCCCATTTAAATAACGCATAATAATAGTAATAATTATAATTAATATATTTACAAATCTTGTAAGAGCACAGCTGTTTGGTGCAGAAAGTTTTGAAGCACCCTAGAATACATGGACTACATGCCAAACTCAAACAAATGCATACTTGCAGTAAGAGTTACTGTATAGAATGTTTAAGGCACATAGAGGGGGAGATTTGATAAACTTTAGAGGAGAGAGATAAAGTACTAGCAAATCAGCTTATGTCATTTTACAGACTGTGTTTGAAAAATAACACTTAGGAGCTGATAGGTTGGTACTTTATATCTCTTCAATTTATCTCTATCCAAGCTTTGATAACCTTCCCCTAAATCCAGTAAATACATCAAAATGGACCCTTTAGTGGCTTAAGCCATTATAAAGTGGCCAATACCTAAGGGTCTGATATCAGTACAAGGCAATAATTTCTACCATAAATTCCTCAAGCTTTTGTGGTAGAGGTTGATGCTTTTGAAACAGGCTTTTGGGCTATACTGCACTCATGCAAAGACAAGGTGGTATAAAATTCTTACACCTGTGTACCTATTTTTATGAGAAGTTATACCGAATTGAGCAAAATTATTCTATCAGAGATAATTGGCAATAAATGGCAATAAATTAAATGAGGTCACATACTGGAGAGAAATTACCATATATACAGATTATAAAAATCTGGAATGTTTGAAACCTGCAAGTAGATTAAGCTCTAACCAAACAAGATAGGCTCCAAAAACTTTAGAGTTACTTAGAGATCTGGTTTTCACAACAGTAAAACAAGATTTATCAAGGTAATTTGAAGATGCAAAAGAAGATCATCAAAGAAATGAGGCAATGCCACAAACAAATAAAATTGTGGCAGCATTCATGGTACATTCTATATGACTTAATACAGCTGCACCTACCAAACATGTGGGTGTTTTTTGTAAAATAATATCCTAGCTGCATAACTAGATTATATCAATTGTTTGTATCACATTTTCCTTACAACAGATGTTTTTGCGGTAGTGTCATAATTCCAAGGGCATACGTAAATCACCAAGCCTTTGGATCTTGTATAATTATATTATTTGTAACTCAACTTACCAAAAATATCATCAATATATTTCTACCTGTATGGTGCCCCCACCCTCTTGATCCAAGACATTTCATGACACTCTGCAGACTTTCTTTGACCACTAGCCATTCCTTAAGGCCATTGGAATGAGATTTCCAGAATTTTATTATTGAGTTATAGCTCTCACAGGTTTGTATTACTAGGATTACACATTTTGCCAGTAGTAAGAAATTACCTTCAGCACATCAAACAGCTCACATGTCAATAAAGCAAATGTATAGATTAAATGGTTGTTTTCATAGATGTGACTCCTACCTAATGTACAGAACTGTACCTTGCAATAATAAAGTCTTGAAGGGTTTTTGTGTAAATAGAGTGACATACCAAATCAAAGAATTTATAACATGCCATGCTAAGAATACATTTATCTTTTAGAATGTGGGTTGTGTTACGTTGGAAAAACAACCAGAAACTTGAAGATCCACTTAGCAGAGCATATTTATAACATTAGAAAAGGTGTTTTAACACATACAATGTCTGGACATTTTAAATCTGTTCATAAATGTATAGAATGCTCCCTGAAACCTTTTGGGGTATACAACTTATCCTACCTAAATGGAGAACAAGGGACATAGACCTTAGACTTTCAAAATTGGAAATAAAATGGATCTACCAATTGAAAACTCTAACCCCAATGGCCTCAATGGAGATTTTGAACTACAAAGTTTTTTTTAAGATAGCTTCAGTTATTTATTTATAAAAATCTCCTCTAAAGTCTATTTAAAATTTTTAACCAGTTTTTATTTATTAATTTTTGTATTCACTATGGCTGATCTATTGTATTTAATTTCTTATTTTCTGAGGATAAATTATGTTTTATGGACACTTTGAATGTGGACACTAAGCACTTATATTGATGTGATTTATACCAGAGGGCCCTCTGGATAATTAATGCAGTATTGGAGATCATTGGTGATGTACAGGAAAGTGTTAATCAGATGGAATCCTATGGAACACATAAAAACACAATCAGTAGCCAGTTACTTCCGGGAAAGGAACAATCTTATTTCCGTATGTGCACAGTTTCTGTGGAACGCACTGTTAAGGAGCAGTGGCCATATTACTGCTGAACTCTGGACAATGCTTCAGCACATGCACAGTTTCTTATATATGGTGGCTATGTTGTTGCCGGTTCCAGACATCATGGAACTACTTCGGCATATGCGCAGTCTAGTTGGAATGCATCATAAAACACATTTGTTTATATGAGTGTCCATTTTACTTTAGACTTGTGGAACTTTTTATACTTAGTGATTAATTGTATACAGATGTAATGTATTGATATGGGGCAATACATACGTGGATCTGGCTCATTACCACCACACATGCTCCTGAGCAATGATATGGATATGTCTGAAACTCGATAAGCCTATTGTGTGGTCTTGATCCAGTGATGTTTGATGGGACTCTACTTGAAGCCTCCTGTGTGTAACCTGTGGGATTAACTGGGTCCTATTACAACTCTGTGGACTCCAGTGAGGTGAGCTAGTATCCCATTGAAACCAGACTAGAGAATGATTTATATGCTTTTTTTAATCTGCTATATTGTGAGTGCATTTACATTAATAAATTTGCCTTTTACTCAAAGTCCTCTGCACTAGTACTTTGTTTTGCTGTATCCTCCTTATTTATATGCCATGAGGTGTGGACAACAGGGGGTACATGCTTCTTTTTCAGATTCTAAAGGAATAAGTGGAATTTACGTTTTGAATTAGCAGTATGGACACTTAAAGGGGGATTATATCCATATGAAAGATCACAAATCAATTGCACTTTTGCACATTTCTGTTGTCACCTTATTAATAAGAGTGATTACTATTCATTTTATTACTATAAATTGTTGGTATGCATGGTTATGTTTTTTAGTGCCTGATATTCTACTTTACATTTGTACTATGTTGGCAGAATCCACCATGTCAGATAGGGGGAATATCAATATGGGATGGCCATAACCTATATTAGATTAAAGATTCATTAGATTGTTAAATATGGATGCTTTTGTAATGCATAATATTAATTTAACAATACTTTGCTGGATCAAACAACAGATATATAGTAATTAATTACTGCATCTTTGTCCAGTCACCAGATATTTAAAGTGTATTATACTCAACAGTGGCTGTATGAGCATGAATAACACAATTCATAGTCTGTATAAAGTCCACCAATTGTGTATATCCAAGTAATACTTTTTCTGTGTTGTAAAGTACTGTATTTCCAACAGAGAGGTTTTTTTTTTACCAGTTTAAAGGGTCTATTTACTAAGCCTTGGATGGAGATTAAGTGAGTGGAGATAAAGTTCCAATCAACCATCTACTAACTGTCATTTTTCAAACACATTGTAAATGGTATGTTGGCTGTGCAAACTTGTTATAATTAATTTAAAAAACACGTGTTATAAAACATTTATTTAACAAGTTCCATATATACAATAGCAATATAATATCACAAATATTCAATATAAAACTGTATGTTGGTGTTAGATAACTAAAATAAAATATCTCATATAAAAATACAGAATGATGCCTTTAAATTGATAGGTAGATATTTACCAAGTCCCGATAATATCACCTTATAAAGTGCCAGTGCTCCTGGATGTAGCTCTATAATAATGTTCAAATTGCTGGGGCCGTGATGTCTGTACTGTCTGCAAATCGTGCAGTGAGACAAATGTTCGACCTGTATGTCTCATGGGGTGGCATCCCACCTGTCTGCAGTCTGCTCAGCACTCTGTGCTGTGAACGGGACGTAGCAGCTAGTGTGTTCCAGGTATAAGGCAATTTGATGAGGACTCTCGGCTGCTGCGGTGAAATAGAGAATCTAGTCAGTAGTTCTATTAAGGTGATAGTACGCACTGCCGCATGTGTTATTGTGCACAATGTAGAAGGCAGTGTGGTAGAAGTTCACAACTGTTGTGGTGTATGGAGGATCCAACCGAAAGCTCCATTGGGATAAAGGTGCATGCTGCCACATAGGCTAAAATGCCCAATGAAATATTGTCAGCACCAAAGTCTCATCCAGCAGCCTAGGTCTATTAAAGGCATCAATAGAGCATCCGACATGGAGGTAGTGGATAGTATGTTCCAACTACTATGAACTCAATGTGTATCTGTGGTCATAAGCAAACACAGCCTGTTACATGGCAGTTAGGAGCTGATTGGCTGGTACTTTATCTCCGTTCACTTTATTTCCATCCAAGGCTTAGTAAATAGCCACATAAATGAATCATGGAGTCCCTGGTTTAACAAAAATGGCTCGCAAGACCTCCAGGCTTACGTATGGCACTTTAGATCTGCACAGAAGTCTCTCTTCACTGGCTTGGTCAGAGCTTGTAATGTAAAATACAAAGATAATTGGTGAGTATCAGTGACAATGTGATCAGCTTAATCCCAATCATGGCAACATTTCATTGTTAACAGTATGACTTAAGGTCCCCATACATCTGCAATGGATCGTCGCAATGTTGCAATGGGATTGGAAATGCTGATCCGGGGGTCGGAAATGCCGACCGGCGGCCATCGATGTTCTGCGATCCGTTGCAGGATCGGTGAAATTCTACATGTTAAATTTCACTGATCAGCCAATAACAATCATTTTTTGATGGTGATCGGCATATCTGTGAAATCCAACATGTTGCATGTTCCTATCCTTGAGCTGTACTGTCATTACAGCTGTAATACACCCAGCTGTTAATTCTTTATTTTGGTTCACATTGTTGACTAACAAAGTTGAATGCAATGTTATATAAATGGTTCTTATGTCTTTTAAATGGTTTAAAAGGAGGCAAAGTCACAGTTGCAATAAAAAAATCTAGTTTAAAAAATATGACATATAAAAGTAAACAAATAGAATAAATCAAAAAATAAAAAGCGACCACTAATTGAGGAAATATTGCCAATGGGAAAGAATAGAGGTTTGATTATAAGCCATTCTCTATATAGAAGAGTGAAACTTGTGAGACAGATTTCATTACTCCCAATGGATATACTATATAATTCACATTCACGATTTATACATTTATTTGCTCAAGATTTATTGCGGCAGTTTGGCAGGAAGATTCAGTTGACCACTTGAGACTGAAGTGCTTTAAAACAAAAAGTGTTTTATTCCAGCAAAAAGGTACAGTCAGTGCAAAAGCTTCTTACACTAGAGTCTAAATAGCAATTCCGAAACATAGCAATATAGCATCACAGAGGAACAGCAACATGGGAGTCAGTGTATGCAACATCCAGTACACAGAGGGGTGCAAAAAGTGCACACACTCTTATCTCTCCCACCTGAATGACACACACAAGCAGGTTTATATAACTTAATTCTTCTTAAATTAGTAAAGGATGTGGTTCTTTGATATATCTACCACCCACATAAATTACACAAAAAAATGCCAGATCCACATACAAAGCCAGAAGGAAGGGTAAGTGTAGAAGTGTAGGACACAGGGCAGGGAAAGGCTGGCTAGACAAGGGAAAGGTGGGGGCAGGGTAGGGTATCTGGACTTGGGAGGGGGGACAGGGAAGGCTGGCTGGACTAGGGGGGCAGGGCAGGGAAGGCTGCCTGGACTAGCAGGGGGACAGGAAAGGCTGGATGAACTAAGGGGAGGCACAGGGCAGAGAAGGATGGCTGGACTGGGGAGGGGGGTGACTGGGTAGAGAAGGCTGTTTGGACTGGGGGGGACGGGGAAGGCTGGCTGAACTATGGGGGGAGGCACAGGGAAGAGAAGGCTGTAACAGAGGGAGGGGGGCATGGCAGAGAATGCTGACTGGATAAGGTGGGAGGCAAAGGGCAGTGAAGGCTGGCTGGAAAAGGGAGGAGGACAGGGAAGGTTGGCTGAACTAGGGGGGTTAACACATATAAAGGTAAGGGAGTACCTGGTTAGTGCTATATTCAGCTAGCTGTGCTGGTGTAGCCAGCCAGGTAAAATCTGCACTGGCTGCTTTTGAAATATGGATGGAGATGGGGCCTGGGTGGCAGTGGTGCTGCAGCGGCAGCCAGGATGGCAGGGAGAGAATTGATATAGGATGCTGACTTTTGCTGAGCCTGACAGCATTTCAAATATTGCCGCTTATTGTGCTGGGCCGCCAGCCAAACACAGCTCATGGTCAGGCAGCAAATCAGGAAAAGCTGCTTCGGCCACTCCTAATTGGGAATTGGTATGAAATACTGCATCACTTGATGATGAGATCGCAGGACTGCTGACAATGGACAAGACTGGGTAGAGGTGTGGCAGTCCTTCCACAACTGGAGCTAGCTGGAGTGAGGCTGCAGAAAGATGACAGAACACAAGCAGTGGCAGGTCACTATGGTATGAGAAATGTCTAGGGATAATAATGCAGCTAGGATGCTAGACAGGGACTGACTAGAAACAGGGTTTGAGCTGCAAGGCAGGAGTGAACAGGACTATGATATACAGGATTTCAGACAAGACTGGACTGGCAAGACAAGATGAGCAAAACTAGACTGATAAGGACAAAAAGGTGTAACTGGACTGACAAGCACAAGATAGGCAAAACAGGACCAGAGGGCTGTGGTGTGACTTAAGACTGGACTTGAGCGGCCTTGAGGGCCAATGTGCAACTTGAAACAGGACTTGGTGATGCGGCCTTAAGTGCCGATGTACAACTTGAAACAGGATGGAGCATCCTTGAGGGCCATGATGACTGGATCTAGGTGCAGTGACTGAGACAGGACGATGCAGCCTTGAGGGTCATGGTGACTGGAACTTGGTGATGCGGCCTTGAAGGCCAAAGTGTGACTTGAAACAGGATGGTGAGACTGGAACAAGGTGATACATCTAAGACAGAACGGAGTGGCCTTGAGGGCCGTGGCATGACTGGAACAAGGTGATGCGGCTGAGACAGGATGGAGCGGCCTTAAGGGCTGTGACGTGACTGGAACTAGATGATGCAAATGAGACAGGACAGTAAACAGATGAACTTCAGACAGAGCAGGAACAGTGACTGGAAGCAGCGTGGATGAGAATACTGCAAACATGACTCTGATGAACATAAACAGACATGGCTTGATAGTCTATGGATATATATACTCAATTTAAGAAATTGAACTTACATTGCAAGGTCAGTTCCTGTTGGATTATTTTAGAAATAAGAATATCCCTAGGGGCTTTAGGGTTAATAACATACCAACCCTAGGTCATAATTATTTATCCTTTTGCACCAAGTGGTGCAGTGTTTTAAACAAGTGTTCCCTAGATCTCATGTTATTTGTCATTGAGGAGGTAGGGGTTGAATTGACTAAAATCTGACAGGAAATTGTGGCGTTCAATGAGAGTTCATTGCTGGTATTGTCATCTGATAAATCTGAAAATTGGTGTGATAGATTGAATGAGCAGAATAATGGCTTCCAACAAAATCTCAAAGCGTTTAAATGTAAAAAACTCATTACTGTCAACTACGATAACACCAATCATCAGGTATATAAGTTGTAAAGGGGCGATTCAGTACCAAATAGGTCTCGCCGTATGTATAGATCCTTTCCTCATGCCCCCCACCAGATTGATTCCTCGTCCTCCCAATCACTCTCTGAGAGTGAAATGATAGACTCTAACACTGATTAACTTAGACCACCAACTGGTTCTTTTTTGGGCAGAGTCACCAAATCCAATGTTGGCTGAAACAGAGGGGCAGATCTAGATACCCTACGAGGCGTGGGGGGCACAAGAAGAAAGAGAGGCAGGGGCAGCCGATACTAGACACAGTGTTCAACTTGTCTAGTTATGAGTTATCTACTGCAGAATTAGATGTCCTATCCTTAGGTCTTTCATTTATACCCACTTTTTCACATGACAAATTCACTTAGGCAGTTGACCATTATAAACTAGGGCATAAAAGGAGACTAAAGGAATTCTTTGGAGACACCAACCACATACCTTCTGATCAGCTTCTTAAATCCCCTAATATCTTTGACCCACAGAGTAACAATGCTAGCATTAAAACTTTTTTGCATCTAACTGATACGGATACAGCTGTATCCAAAACTAAATCCAGATATGATAATTTAACCAAACCCCAAAGAATGGCACTTAAAACACTTATCAAAAATGACAACATTGTGATCAGACAGGCAGACAAGGGCGGGGCCATAGTCATGCAAGACTGGGTTTCATATGACAAGGAGATATTATGCCAATTATCTGACACTAATACATACACTAAGATGGATTGCACTCCTATGAGCACTGTGAAGCGGAAGGTTGACACATGCATTGATGTAGCATGCCAACAAGGATGGTTTGAGGATCGGGTCGCCAATTGTTTGAAAATTGAATATCCGGAGTGTCCAATTTTATACACACTACCGAAAATCCACAAACAACTGAGTGACCAACCCGGGAGACCAATAATCTCACCCAGTAACTCTACACTTCAATCTTTGGCTCAATTTGTGGATTCTTTCCTACAGCCAGTGGTTACAGGGTTACCAAGTTATTTGAAAGATAGTAATGATTTTCTTGAATGTCTCAAAACATTGGTTTTACCCTCTGACCCTGTATGGTTAGCCACACTCGATGTCTCTTCACTCTACATGGTTATCCTACATGAGGGTGGGTTGCAGGCCGTGAGAGTAGCGCTAACTAACAGCAGGGGCCACCTGCTGAATTTCTACTTTAACTAACTGAGTTAGTTCTTACAAATAATTACTTCTTATATGGTGGGAATTATTATATACAAAACAATGGCACTGCCATGGGGTCAAATTTGGCTCCGGCATATGCCAACTTATATATGGCACAATTTGAGCAGACTTATATCTTACCGATCTTTGCTTCTAACATCATTTTTTACAAATGCTTCATCGATGATTTAGTCTTAATTTGGTCAGGCACAGAAAGTCAGGTTGCTGATATGGTACTAACTTTGAACAATTTGGATTCTCCAATTAAATTCATGAGTCAGACTAATGACAAGGAGATAAACTTTCTGGATGTCACAGTTTATTTAGAAGGGGCCATACTTGGAATGACACTTTTCAGCAAGGACACTGATCGCAACACTTTTCTACAGTCCCGAAGTCAGCACCTGAGTCACCTCAAAGAAAATCTACCGATTTCTCAATTTTTATGTGTTCTAAGAATCAATTCTTCAATGACCAAGGCTGAAGTCCAAATTGCTGAAATGGCTAATAGATTTATCACTAGAGGATACCAGACTTCAACTGTACTTAGATGCCTTTCTAAGGCAAGGGCTCAGCACTCACAAACAGGTTTGACACAAGGATGTAAGATTGATCCATTAAGGATGTCATTTTCAAGTACTTTTGATGTTACCTCTAATCGATCACGCCAGACCCTAAACAGCCAATTATTTCATCTGACTCCTTGCTGAAAAGTCTTGGCCAGGCACCTCCCCTCTGTGCTTACAGACAGGACAGACAGGGCCCACATCTTCGAAATCTCCTGATGCACCCTACTATGAGATCAACAGAGTTCATGGCTCCCTTTAGTGAAAAGAGGGTGCTTCAGATGTGCCAATTGCACAACATGCCAGTCCTTACTCACTGGTACCTCCTTTATTCATCCCCACAGTGGCAGAAAAATTCAAATAAAAAACAAGTTACATTGTCTTATGAACTTTGTTGTTTATATTCTAATCTGCCCATGCAGATTGTATTATGTGGGGATGACAATAAGATGTTTTAGAAAATGGATGGCAACCACCGATTGACGATAAGACTGGCACTTGATGCACACAAAACCGACAAACTGGTAGCTCAACATTTTTTGGAGCATTGACACATGGTGGCCTGTATGAAATGTATGTTGATTGATCATATACCGGTCCCTAAGAGAGGGGGTAACGGTGAAACCGCATTGCGGAAATGTGAAGCTCGTTGGATTTTCAAATTGGACACTTTGAGAGGGCTCAATGAGTCTAATCCATTAAATATCTTTCTGAAGTAGTTACTTTATATTTTTTAGTGACTACTACATATGTTTCTTTTTTTTGAGTGACCTGCATTTGTGTTCTTATTCATATTTTATATTATTTGTTTTTTTCTTTTGTATTATGGTGTTTTATTTATTAATATTATTATTATTATTATTATAATTTTTATTCCTATGTTGGTGTTTGTCTTTGAAGCTGCCATATTACCCTGTAGTTGAAATAAGCATATCGACCTAAGGGTGCACCACCAAAGGTACATAAGTGTTTTTACGATCTTTTGACATTTTGGCCAATTCCTGCTGCTTCTATGGTTACCATTTGTTGTACTTCCGGTTAATGTTATGCGTTCCACTTGTTGGAATACATACACGTCCGGTTTTTAGGAGACCACTATGCCGCGGATGTTGACGGCTGTCAGTGCTTCCGGTCAGCATCATGTGGTCCATTGGAGAGGTCATTGGTGCTTTTGCCATTGGTGGAATACCTCGCGGCAGCGGGTAAGTACCGCGCCAGCGTGTGGCTCACAGAGTGACACTTCCGGTTCACCAGAGCTTTCTACTTTTATTTATCATGTAACTGCAGCATTTTTCTACTATTTTTGTATATGTTTATATGACGTTTATATTTGATGTGTTTTGATTAGAACTTGGGGCACTTTTATGTTGGTATAACTCATGGATTAGCATTTTAGAATGTGATCTGGTGAGAGGTGTATCGATGGGTGTGTCTTGTTAGTAATTGATAGGGGTATATATGTCAGCTTCTTTGGTGGTGGTGTTCACTTTCCATTTGGTTGCTTACTGATTCACCCTTGCTGTTTTGTCCTGATGATGGTCCAGCTAGGACCGATACATTGACTATGACTTTGTACTTTTATCTTCTAACCATGATTAGTAATTAAAAGTTAGTATTTTTTTCTACAAAACCTGGTGAGTGCCGATTATATATATATATATATATTTTTTTTCTATAATAAGAAATATATGTGCACCTTTACATAGAATGGGGGCCAGCTACTGGGGTGCACAGTATGGGGAGGTAGTTTAGAGACTGAATACAGGGATGCAAACTATAGGGGTTCATTCAATTTTATATATCAGTTTGTGCAGAAGAGATAATCAGCTTGCTTAAAATTCATAGGAAGAATGAAGCTGCTCTTTCATTTAGTAAATAGAAGCACTAACATTTAATTTTTTTTGTTTTACCATACTGAAAAGAATGTTATTCCTTCTGTATTATAGAAATGTATAGAACTCCTCATGACTTAAGGTAATAGCAATATCATTCTATTGGTGGCGTGAGGCGTACGCCTGCGAGCGGATACGAGCACTGCTTTCGCACCCGCAGCCCCATAGGATGACAGTGTGCGCCATAGTGTATTGCAGCATATGCTGCTGTGGGTACTTGCATGCATATGTTAGTAGCACAATCGGCACGGATGTTAGCAGACACATCTGTATTCCCTTTTTCTAATTTAAAGGTCATCTAGAAGGTCAGCATGTTAAGTAAGTGACCTGTATTTATTTTGAACATGACAAAATATTTTGTAATGAAATGCTCAAAAATGCATGCAAGCCCTTGTTTATATTATTTGCATGGTTGTAATATTATTGCAAGTATATATGCAATATTCAATGTCATGTACAATGTAATAGGACAGTCACATTTATACACATTATTTCTAGTCAAGCCTTGTCTACCTAGCTGATACTGAACTACAGCTACCAGTGCACTTTTAAGTCAACCTAAGCTAACATATTTATATACACCCATAAGCCATAACATTAAAACCACTGACAGGTGAAGCGCATAACATTGATTATCTTGTTACAATGGCACCTGTCAAGGGGTGGCATATATTAGGCAACAAATAAACAGTTATTTATTGAAATTGATGTGTTGGAAGCAGGAAAATGGGCAAATGTAAGGATCTGAGTGGCTTTAATAAAAGACAGTTTATGATGGATAGACAACTGGGTTAGAGTATCTCCAAAATGGCAGATCTTGTGGGGTGTTCCCAGTATGCAGTGATTATGTACCTATGAAAAGTGGTTCAAGGTAGGACAACCAGGGAACCAATGAAAGGGTCATCAGCAACCAAGTCTCATTGATGTACCTAGGGAGCAAAGGCTAGCCTGTCTGGTCCAACACCATAGAATAGCTACTGAAAGCACAAATTGCTGAAAGACTTAATGCTGGCTATGATAGAAAGGTGTCAGAACACACAGTGTTGTTGAAAAACTGGACCATGGAGCAATGGAAGAAGGTGTCCTTGTCTGACAAATCTAATTTTCTATATCACCTGAATGGCTTGCTGCATGTGCATCATTTACTTGGGGAGAAATTGCACCATAATGCACTGAGAATAAGACAAGTCAACAAAGGCAATGTGATGTTCTAGGCAATGTACTGCTGGAAAACCTTGGGTCCTGTCATTCATGTGGATGGTATTTTGACAAGTACCACCTACTTAAACATTGTTGCAGATCAGGCACACCTGTTCATGGCAATGATATTCCCTGATGGCAGTGGCCTCTTTCAGCAGGATAATGCACCCTGCCACACTGCAAAAATTGTTCAGGAATGGTTTGTGGAACATGACAAAGAGTTCAAGGTGTTGACTTGACCTCCAAATTCCCCAAATCTCAATCTGATCAAGCATTTGTAGAATGAGCCATAGAATTTGAGTCATAGAGGCCCCACCTCACAATTTACAGGACTTAAAGGATCTGCTTCTAATGTCTTGGTGCCAGATACCACAGGACACCTTCAGAGGTTTTGCAGAATCGATGCCTCTACAGGTTAGAGCTGTTTTGGTAGCACAAGTGGGACCTACACAATATTAGGCAAGTGGTTTTAATTTTATGGTTGATGGGTATATAGGTATACAGTATGTATATATGAAATACTATTTAAGGTAGACCTGTAAGTTAAACGCTTTAATTTATTTCTAAATGGAGAGGCATTCTAGAATATCTAATGCAAAGCTTACTTTAAATAAAGCATTAATCTTCTCTTATTCATTTTATAAATATATTAATTCTGTATCTGTTAGCTTCATTATATTGTGAATGTAGAAACAATGTATAGGATAGGTTTTTAATGCTTTGCACTGTCTACATTTTACGTTCCTTTTTTATGCAGTTTAGGACATAAATTAAATGTACTTTTAAAGTTCATATTTTAAACTTCCTCTTGTATAAAATGAAAACTGCATTTAAAATGGCTATTTATTAACTTTAATACTATTCTATATAAGGAAACCTGAACTCACATTATCCTAAGTCTCAGAGGTCCTCAGATGTACAATGAAAACACCTTTTTGAGGAACTTGAAACATCGTATTGGGTATTGAGTAAAAATAACATGTATATCCTGACAAATTGAGACTTGTCAGCTGCTATGAATAATATTTGAGTGTATAAAACTGCAGCTTGGGTACTGGATCTCAAAATGATTCCTGATTTCTCATTGTAGTGACTTGGCTGTATTGCTGTGTTTATACAGTAGGTTAAGGCATATTTTAACATCGAGATAAAAGAAAACATAAACCTGATTTGAATCACATAATTACAAACTAGAAAGTGAACAGTTTTAGCAGCTGCTATGGAGAAAATAATTCTATATAAAAAAGTGTTTCAGTTTGCGTATCTATTGTTTTGGAATGAAGTTGGTTTCAGATTGAATATAGGGATGGAGCCAAGCTGGAGAGTTGTTTGCATAGACCCATCCAAATGTTTTCTGGGTGTATAGTGATTTCTAGATATGCTTTAGTAAAGATTCACATTTTCTTTCTAATGAAGAATTGTAATATAAATAAATGTCACCTCAATCATGTTGCTATCCATATACTTTGTATCATACTTCCAAGCTATAGAACATGCCACCAAAATATTGATGGAAATTTAACATTTTTATCGAAGTAAAGGGTACTGATGTATATAATCTTCAACAAGGTTGGCTAAGAACTGTGGTTTCAAATTCTAATAAGCCTTTCCTAACCTCTTATCAGCATAAACCAGATGTTGAATCAGTCACTGACTACGGCTACAGG
The DNA here is from genome assembly GCA_031769625.1 of Taudactylus pleione. Classification (NCBI taxonomy): domain Eukaryota; kingdom Metazoa; phylum Chordata; class Amphibia; order Anura; family Myobatrachidae; genus Taudactylus; species Taudactylus pleione. The sequence continues at coordinate 5,247,844 of JAUIMM010000916.1, read as the reverse complement.
GATAACAAGAAATTGGTAAGTGAGATGGGGAGTCAAACTGAGCAGATTTAGCAAACAAGAACCCCTGTGAACGACATCATTAATACTCATCACCAAGATAGCTGGTTATCTAATATCTTCCACAGGTTGTGTAACATTTATAATACAGAGTTCTAATGAGTTTTCTAGACTTCACATAATGTTAGATAATTCATTCTATATTAAAGCATCTGAAAAGCACTTAGAGTAGATAACCACAGTTTGTGTATAACATTGCACAGCATGTAACATAACTACAATATGATGGGAAAAGTAAAGTATTTAATGATAAAATCTGTGTCATTAGTAAAGGAGTGATGCAACGGATACATGAAAAATATTATATCAAATGGTTATATACTTGTGGAGACACAATTTATTCACTGTATAGTAATCGCAAATGATAAATTACAATATGCTGTTTGCTAACGTAATGATATACATACAGTACCTGTATGTCAATCATGCAAAAGGATGAAAGGACTTTTGAATACAGTAAATGATATGCTATCAGCAGATGTATCATAAGGAAAGCTTTTGTAAAATTGCTTCTGAAATAAGTGTTTCTTTTTTTAGTGGTGAAGATAATTAGAAACTGACCTAATACTGTTGGTCATGGAAAGTGCATTTTGTTGGCTGTTGAGATACATTATGTAGAAATAAGTCGAGCATTCTGAATCATAAAAACAAGGTCTTACAGGGACATTGTTCTAAAAATTAAAAAAATTAAAAAAGCATTAAGAAAGCAAACTGCCCACATAGTGAATTATGGGCACACATAAAAATGCTATCAACAATCTACCTCCTCCAGGTATATGAACCTCCTTAAACAGTGCAATTTTGTAGGTGTTATTTTATGGATTTTTTAAAAAATATTTCAAAATATTTCATTTTACAGTTATATGCATATTATATGCAACAGTGATACATACACTACATGCATTATATCGGTATTGCTTCCTCAGATTTGTACAGATTCTGAGTCAGACTCAATAGGGTAAATTTACTAAGAATCGTGTCTGGTCGAGATGTCAATCACGGGATGTGTTTGGTAATTTTTTACAACTCGCAAATTTACTAAAGGCAAACTCGGGGAGAAATCTTTAAACTCTCTGCAAAATACTTACTTTGGTCTTTGGTACAGAAGGTTTGACAAAAATTGTCAGTATTTGGGAAAAAAAGATTCCACACAAAAGAGGTGGCTTTTTTTTGTCCCAAGCATGACAATGTCCTTCTTCTTATCATTGGCAAGAACTGCTGCCACTGGTGGCTGACTTACTTTGACACAAACAACATTGTGAATTTGAATAACTTGTTCTTGTCCAAGTCATTAGTCATCAACATCCTCATTAGTGTCAGATACACAACTATCCCCCTCCAGTGTTGGACTGAGGCCTGAAGAGCCTACCAGGGGATTGCAGTAGTAGGGGCCTGCTGAAGGTGCATAACCCTCTGCCAAAGTGGGTGTACCCAATGAATAGAGAGGCATGGCAATAATATGTGCAAATATATGAAGGGGGAGTTAACTAGCAATAGACCTTCAAAATGCCAGAGCAGGGTTGTCCTGATCAGTGCCAAATTAAGGTCCACAAAAGCCTGGAGCTGAAATTTATTAAGGACCAATTGTGTGCCACTACAGGGGGTGCAACTAGTGATCTACGAGTGTGACCAGTGCTGTGTGGGTGTGGTCAGTACAGGGTGTGTGGTTTGTGCCATGGGGTATGACCAGTTCCATGGGGGACATAGATAGCACCTACCTTCAACTACTATCATTTATAAGGGTCAGATTCAATTAGCCTCTATGTTTAACATGCAGATGAAGCTCTGGATTTAGTGGCCAGAATGATTAAATTATTATGCATTTTTCCTTTGCGGTAAACCTGCAGCTTTCTTGTGTTGTTAACGCATAGATTCCCGGTTAAGTGTCTGGAATCTATGGGTTACCCCATGCAGAGTGTGCATTTAATGCAGTTTTTCTGTTTTAATTGCACCCTCTGGGGCACAACAATCAGGGTATCAACCCTTAATTGAATAGCTCAGGGCAGAGCTTTAGCTGAAGGGTAAACCCAGCAGCTAATTGAATGTGCCCCAAACTTAAGCTAGAACAAAAAAATGTTCTTGTTTTTTTGTGAACGGGTATGTAATGTATAGTTTGCCTTTCCTTGAGTGCTAGAATAGTTTAGATTAAAAGAAAATAATCTAAAATTGTTCACTGTTTATTGCCATATTTTATAAGCAGCTTTGCTATTTGTGATCCATGCTGAATCACCCCCCTGGTTCAGTATTGCCATTGCAGCTATTTATTTTTTTTAAAGGCTGAAGATGTACAGTATGCTCAGCCTGATGGGCACGGATGCGCATTAAGGGCCTGATTCAGATCTGGGAATAGAGTAAGAAAGAGCAATTAATTATGCATCTAGGTAAAACCATTCTGCACTGCAGGTGGAGCAGATTTAAAATATGCAGAGAGATTTAGATTTGGGAAGGAGGTGTCCAAACCTAAACTGACATCTACATTACAAGGCCACATCCCCTTTTTGTTGCCGCATAGAAAAGTCACGCACTCCAGCCCTCCCCGCACTGGATGTCAGTGCAGGGATGGAAGCCACTGTGCCCAGCATTTATGAGCTAAATACAGAATCAGCCAGTATTTACCCCACATACAAAATATAATAAAATGTATTTGCACCCCTTGCATTGCAACATGTTTGCCCAGGTACACAGTTACTTGCTGCTTTTTACTCTATTCCCAACTTTTAATCAGGTCTTAAGTACACAGATGGAGCTGGTGTCTCGGCAAGAGATTTTTCCTAAATTCGTGGGAAAAGTGGGGGGACAAGAGTGAAGACAAACAAAAAATAGTAGGAAAGCCCAAACAGAAGAAAAACACTGCCATAGAAACAAAGAGAGAGACCTAGAGCGGAAATGTATCAAAGCTTTGAGAGAGAATAAGCCTAGAAGGTGCCCAAAACAACTAATCTGTTTGTGTCATTTTAGAGACTCTGCTAGATAAATGACAGTTATTAGAAGCTGATTGATTGCTATGGGCGAATTATCCACTTAATCTCTCTCAAAGCTTTGATATGTCTCCCCTACTCAGTGAGACATGCCTGTCAGTGAGAGTGGATGGAGGAGCACACATGTATCTTACTCACAGCTCCCTCTGCCAACAATGAGATCAAGATGCCCAGCATGTAACCCACTGTGGACCAGCTTGCCCGGCTCATCCATCATCCCAGTAATTTACGGAAACATTTTTCCAGCATGGGCTTTCAGCCTATTTCAGCACTGCACTTGATGCCGGAGGCACATGTATAGATGTGTCCTCATACACCTCTCCTTTTTTGCTTTATTTGGCACTCAAAGCCAGCACAGCTAGGATGCTCCATGACGAGTAACAATTGGATTGATTTTTTTGCAAAAAATACCCTTAGAACTGTGTAGGGAGAAGATTTGCAGGGACAGAGGTTTCTCACAAGTTCTGTCCCTGCATGTGATATTGGATACATCCTTGCGATGTATTGAAATATCGCATTGCAATTTAGGGAGAATTTTCACATTCCATCCGCATCTGAGATACGGATTGCGATAAATATGCCCCTTGTAGTCTTGTAATGTAGTTATACCAAATCTTGGACACTGTTACTGACACAGAATCATTATATGAATCAGACAGCTGCAGGCCACAGACAGAGCAGAAGTCCCAAATGGATTCAGGACACTAAGCTTAAAGCACAGCACAGCACAGATTTTAAGGGGCCTATTTATTAATATATTAAATATTTGTAGCATATCTCCCGAAAACACCCACTTTTGTAGAATACCAGCAAATGTTAAGTATCAGCCAATATGTATAAAGGAGAGACAGCAGCATATATCTCGGATATATGCTGCAATCCCTCCATTTCCGACAGCAGTCGCAGCCCCGTACATTTCTATGGGGGCTGTAAAACTGTCAGAATTACCATTCTGGACCTTGGTCTGGGCAGGTAACGCCACCTGAAGATGGCATTAGCCACTGTAATCTATGGTCTACAATGTGCAAAATGTATTGGGAGAGGATTCCTTACCATGCATTATTATTATTATTATCGTTTATTTATATGGCACCACAAGTGTTGCGCAGCACCTTACAAAGTACATAAATAGATTTACAGTGACTTACAGTACAGTACAATACAATACATTACATTACAGGACATGGATAATATACATTGCTACATTCGCGACCATAACACCCAGATAAGCAACAATGCAAAGCAACCAAGTGTTAGGTGCCCTGGTAGAGAGTAAGAAGTGGATGAAGGTAGAGTAAGGAGAAGCACAAGAGGGTAGAGGGCCCTGCTCATTGGAGCTTACATTCTAGGGGGGAGGGACAGACAGACAGGGGTGAAACAGATGGGGTAGGCAGGGAGAGAGGAGTATGTAGCAGCAAGCGCAGTAGCGTGCCAGGGATCCCAATATAGTAGTGAGGTGACCGCTAATGCAATCACTTCACTGCTAATACATTGCATGTATGGCTTACTTTCAGAGCCCTTCTCCCTGCATGTCTTTTTTTATACATTTACACTGTAACTAATTTCTTATTACTGCAAATAGCAGCAATAGGAAATGTCAATTATCCAGTTCTAAAACCTGATATTTGATCATTTGTCCCTGAATATTATCAAAGTGAAGCTATATTATTTGAATAAAGTAAAGCAATTTACAATAAAAATATATATATATTGTCAATATTAAAATATAATACAAATCAATATTTCTCAGCAGATGTTCTAAATTAATGTACATAATAAAACAATAAATGCAGCAGAATTGAACATAAAGACTTCTGAATTGCCTGCTTGAAATCACAAAGAAAGAGTTTCCACATTCAATGAATTGCAAAGTAGCCCAAAATTATACATTGTGTTGTCAATTCTTATTTCAATAATAATAATAATGAGGATGAGGAATTTGAAACTGGAATATTTGTATGTGCCAGGCAAGTCTTACAAATGTTCTTAGTTCCCAACTCTAATTAAACTTGAGACACTGGGTTTTCTATGCCACCTGTGTCTGTCCTGTTTCTTTCGCCTTTATTTGGGCTCTACCCACCCGCGTCCCATGATGCTACTGCACGGAATCATTTATTGAAGATACACATGGTAGTCAAACACAAATGTCAGGAACTTCCAGAGATAGTGCTAGCTGCCGCTGGTTCTGTGGCAGCCTGGGCTTTGAAATAGCTGGGCCCACCAGGGATCACCTCAGAACCCAACTGTGCCAGTCTGACGCTGTATGTTTAAATATATACCCTGGGGAAAATGTATTCCTTGCATTGGAACGTCAGTCATTTGGAGCCATTGTGTTTTGTCTTATTTCACCCCTGAGTGCTGCCGAGTGTGTACTATATTATATACTGTATAAATATATATTTATGTATATATATATATATATATATATTTATATATAAATATATATATATATTCCAAACAAATAAGAGGCAGCACTCAGACTTTGCAAAAGGTGAACGCTGTGACATGGTGTTTAATGGGTGGTAAACATTTTGGGGAAAGCATCCCCTTCCTCAGGACAGCACTCTAACATTAAGTGGTACAAACAGGCAAGTAAATAGTGTGCAATGATCATCAAAGCTTACCCCCATCCCTCTGAAAGTGCCCTGGTCCCGCAGGATGCATTCCCTGAAACACTGACCACAGCAGGCATAGCAGCACCAGATATTACACTCACTGACCTGTGGGGAAGAATGTAGCTGCTGCCACTGCCCTGTATCCATGGATATTCCTCTGCTTGGTAGGAGGCTTGGGGGAGTGGTCGGATCTTACTTCACCCTGTAGTGGACAGTGGGGGGGGCTCAAGAGCTTCACCCTTAGGGGGGTGGTTGGAACTTTCTTTACCCAGGAGTAGGTGGAGCTTCTGCCACCCATGGGTGGTCAAAGATTCATGGGCAGTGGGCGTGGCTTTGGCCATGCAGGGGCTGAATGGTCAGGGAGCTCGGGCACTTCATCTGCCTATTGTAGATCAGGCCCTGATGGCAGTGTACACCCATGTTCTCAGCCTGCTAAGCCTTTCCCACTCACTGAAAGGGGCAAGGCCACAGCACAATGGGACCCACCAGGGAATTTCCCGGCATCCCAGTCCAAGCCTTTCCCCCTCATCCTGCTGCACTTCCACAGTATCATCTTCAATTTCTCCAATAAGATGTATGAGTCCAAGTCACATGTGAGTATAAATGCTTCCTTTAGGTAGTGTGTCCAGTCCATGATGACCAATCTTTCCCCTTTATCAGTTTGTTTTATTATCATATCAACAATCTTCAAGATTTGTCCAACCATCACAAAGGTTTTTTTTAAAATAATTTATAGAAGATGTTAAGATGGCTTCCTTTTGATTCAAGTGGATAATATTTGGATTTCCCTTTGAGTCCCAACTCATTCATTAAAATTAGTAGTGATTGGCATTATCTTTTCTTTCAAAAATTATTTTTGATATTACATTTCTAAAGAATTTGTTTTGGTAAATTGATGTCTGAAACTTGTTCATATTGCTTGTAAGAGCAAAATTCAAACCCTTGCGTAATAGTGATATTTTGAGTTTTATCGATACATGTTTGGACAGCTTAAGATATGGAGATGAACCGCGCTAAAATCCATAATTAGTGGAAATGATTAATCTGTTTTAAGATGGGGCTAGGTGTGGATAAATAGCATATATACAGGTGTGGTTACCATAAACATACTGTATAACAGTATAAGTATAGTAAACCATAACATATATACAATAATGAACAATATACAGCTTGGTTAAAATAATCAAATTGAATCATTTAATTGTTGTATAATTAAAAACACATGTAGAGTAAAAATGTAAAAAACAACTGTTTGTAAGTCTCATATTGAAGCGTTACATGTGGAGAGTTCCAAATAGTATAGGAAAATCCAAATGTAGGGATAATTCCTTCAATGATCACATGTATTGATCTGAGTGGGCACAAAAGATTAGTGTCTATGAATAAAGGTGAGTAATAGTACTAAATCCAGATAAATGTCCAGCTAGTTATATTATAACCAGCCTCCAATGGATAATCACGTCCTGATGTGAATCCAACATATGATATAATCAGCATGGTGCCAGAGGAGAAATCGGCTGCAGTGGAGATGCAGCAGCCCGTCCGGAAAACAGTGATGGAAGTCCAATGATAGCCAGTCAATAAGTGGGAACATCCAAACGCGTTTCGATGTGAAATCACCCACACCTTCTTAGTAGCAATATTCCCTCTGGCCAAGATGGTGCACTTATATACCCTTGATTGGATAGGAAATGAAGAGCAGCTGATGAAACTGGATTATTTAATTAACCAAGTTGTAAGTAAAGTTAAATATAGTTGTTAAAAACATTTAATACAAATAGAAATAAACCACTTGAAAAACATTTTTTTCATAAAAGATTTTGTTGTGTAAAGGACATACCAGTAAATTTGGATCATGATAGTCACGCTATATTGCGTTCCTTGGTCACATGACATACACAGTAAACACATGGGTCTTAAGAACCAATAATAGATGTTTCTGCGGCCAAATCTCAATCACGTGTATAAATGATACCACGTGATATTGAGTGCCTGCTATGGGGAAGAAACAGTATTACCTGATGTTTGAATCATGTGACATAAACACGTGGGTCCTAAGAACCAATACTAAGTGTTTCTGCAGCAAAATTACGATCACATGTATAGACAATACCACGTGATACCAGGTGGCCGCTATAGGGAAGGTGCTGTTTTCCCTGACGTTTAAATCACGTGACATACAGTCAGGTCCATAAATATAAGGACATTGGCAGAATTTTCATATTTTGTCCTCTATTCACCACCACAATGGCTTTGAAATGAAACAAACAAGATGTGATTTAACTGCAGACTTTCAGATTTAATTTGAGGGTAATGACATCCAAATCAGGTGAACGGTGTAGGAATTATAACAGTTTCTATATGTGCCTCCCACTTTTTAAGGGGCTAAAAGTAATGGGACAAACTAAACAATCCTAAATCTAACTTTCACTTTTTAATACTTTGTTGCAAATCCTTTGCAGGCAAGTACAGCCTGAAGTCTGGAATGCATAGACATCACCAGATGCTGGGTTTCATCCCTGGTGATGCTCTGCCATGCCTCTACTGCAAATGTCTTCAGTTCCTGCTTGTTCTTGGGGCATTTTCCCTTCAGTTTTGTCTTCATCAAGTGAAATGCATGCTCAATTGGATTCAGGTCAGGGGATTGACTTGGCCATTGCATAACATTCCACTTTTTAGCCTTAAAAAACTCTTTGGTTGCTTTTGCAGTATGCTTCGGGACATTGTCCATCTGCACTGTAAAGCGCCGTCCAATGAGTTCTGAAGCATTTGACTGAATATGAGCATATAATATTGCCTGAAACACTTCAGAATTCATTCTGCTGCTTTTGTCAGCAGTCACATCATCAATAAATACAAGGGAACCAGTTCCATTGGCAGCCATACATGCCCACGCCATGACACTACCACCACCATGCTTCACTGTGGTATGTTTTGGATCATGAGCAGTTCCTTTCCTTCTCTTCTCTTCCCATCACTCTGGTACAAGTTGATCTTTGTCTCATCTGTCCACAGGATGTTGTTCCAGAACTGTAATGGCTTTTTTAGATGTTGTTTGGCAAACTCTAATCTGGTCTTCCTGTTTTTGTGGCTCACCAATGGTTTACATCTTGTGGTGAACCCTCTATATTCACTCTTGTGAAGTCTTCTCTTGATTGTTGACTTTGACACATATACACCTACCTCCTGGAGAGTATTCTTGATTTGGCCAACTGTTGTGAAGGGGTTTTTCTTCACCAGGGAAATAATTCTTCTGTCATCCACCACAGTTGTTTTCCGTAGTCTTCCAGGTCTTTTGGTGTTGCTGAGCTCTCCGGTGCGATATTTCTTTTTAAGAATGTTCCAAACAGTTGATTTGGCCACACCTAATGATTTTGCTATCTCTCTGATGGGTTTGTTTTGATTTTTCAGCCTAAGGATGGCTTGCTTCACTGATAGTGACAGCTCTTTGGATCTCATATTGAGAGTCGACAGCAACTGATTCCAAATGCAAATGTCACACCTAGAATCAAGTCCAGACCTTTTACCTGCTTAATTGATAATGAAATAATGAGGGAATAGCCCACACCTGTCCATGAAATAGCTTTTGAGTTGATAGTCCCATTACTTTTGGCCCCTTAAAAAGTGGGAGGCACATATAGAAACCATTGTAATTCCTACACCATTCACCTGATTTGGATGTAATTACCCTCAAATTAAATCTGAAAGTCTGCAGTTAAAGCACATCTTGTTTGTTTTCATTTCAAAGCCATTGTGGTGGTGAATAGAGGCCAAAATATGACAATTCTGTCAATGTCCCAATATTTATGGACCTGACTGTACATGTACCTCCTGGAGAGTGTTCTTGATTTGGCCAACTGTTGTGAAGCGGTTTTTCTTCACCAGGGAAATAATTATTTTGTCATCCACCACAGTTGTTTTTCGTGGTCTTCCAGGTCTTTTGGTGTTGCTGAGCTCTCCGGTGCGATATTTCTTTTTAAGAATGTTCCAAACAGTTGATTTGGCCACACCTAATGTTTTTGCTATCTCTATGATGGGTTTGTTTTGATTTTTCAGCCTAAGGATGGCTTGCTTCACTGATAGTGACAACTCTTTGGATCTCATATTAAGAGTTGACAGCAACTGATTCCAAATGCAAATGTCACACCTAGAATCAACTCCAGACCTTTTACCTGCTTAATTGATAATGAAATAACGAGGGAATAGCCCACACCTGTCCATGAAATAGCTTTTGAGTTGATAGTCCCATTACTTTTGGCACCTTAAAAAGTGGGAGGCACATATTGAAACTGTTGTAATTCCTACACCGTTCACCCGATTTGGATGTAATTACCCTCAAATTAAATCTGAAAGTCTGCAGTTAAAGCACATCTTGTTTGTTTCATTTCAAAACCATTGTGATGGTGAATAGAGGCCAAAATCGGAAAATTCTGTCAATGGCCCTCATTCAGAGCCGTACGCTCTGAGCAGAGCGCACGCTCTGAATGAGGGCCGCCCTCCATAAAAATGGAGCGTCCTCCTGGACGATCGTATAGCTGTGGGTCACCACCCACAGGCTATACGAGCGTGCATTTTGATGGCCGCGATGGTCGAGACCATTGCGACCATCGAAATTGCGAGCCGGAGCCTGCGGTTGAGGTTTTCAACTGCAAGCTCGGGAGTGATTTTGGCTCTATCAGAGCCAAAATCACTCCCACTGACATCACTAGTGATGTCAGTGGGCCGGCTTTTGACGGGAGGCGTTCCCGTGGGAACGCCCCCGTCAGGGAGGCACGCCCCCGGCATGCCTAACAAAGGGGGAGTGCTGTCAATCAACATTGACAGCACGCCCCCTTTGATCGGACACAACGAGCGAAGGACTTTCCTTCTCTCGTCGCGTCTGGCGCATGCGCACGACGGAGCTCTCTCCGTCGTGCGCATGCTCAGTCCAGAACATTGACCCACTTGCGAGCGGACAGCCGCTCGCGAGTGGGTCTGAATCAGGCCCAATGTCCCAATATTTATGGACCTGACTGTATAAGTCATGTACTGTGGACAAATTTAAGTCATTAGTCACGTGATGTAGACACTAAAACAATAAGCACGTATGTCAACAGGCATTTCTATGGGCAGATCCCAATAATATGTGTATATAATAACACATCGTACATATGTTTGGACAGCTTGAAGATGCCTTTGTCCTTAGGGTCTATTGTAGGTTCCTCCTTTTGTGGCCTTTTCCTCCTACTGCCCTTGTCTTCTCTGGCTCTTCTTTTCATTGGGGATGGTAGTCTATTCCCTGTTCCAAATCAGTGGCTTGCAACTATGAAGCTGTTTACCATCGATGTTTCCAACTTCCTGTCAGCATATGTAGCCAAAATAAAGGGCTGTCTATGAATTATTCTGAGACTGTACTGTGTTGGTGGTGATCCCAAAGGCTGTCATGCTCTGAGGTTTTTGTGGTTTTAGCCTGGGTTTAGAGAGAAGGACAAATGTGTGAGGCTTTTAGACTCTGGCTACTTCTGGAAACTTGGACTGAACCAGACTGGAACCAGATTAGGACTTAATAAGAATAGTACAGGGTATTTGCTGAACTGCGACAGCACAGGAACTGGGAGCAGCATCCACTGTAAGGGACTCAGGAACAGGTCTCTGAGGAGCACAGGTAATCTGGATAAAGGCAGGGCTGTGGAAGATGTTGCACTGGCAACCAGATTGTGAAGCAGGAAGTCTCTTTATTGTACTGCCTGAGCACTGATTGGCCAACAGGGTCAGGTGTCCGCTGTAGTGAATGATTGGAGAAAAGAAACCAGGCGCTGAGTGGTGCATGGAATCCTGTGACTGCTACAGAGACATAGACTGGATAATTAGTGGTCAGCTGACTGAAAGTGTCATGTCGGCACAGAGTCTCCAGAGCATATAGAGAACGCCAGACACTGGCATCTTAGAGAAGACCCTACTTCCTCTGACAACACTGCACACTGGAGCCATGCATGCAGAATAAACAGCACTAAAGGACTGGAACAGAATATCCACATGATCTCTGCAGCTTTGGTCTAACTCATCAGCTATCAAAGACAGAGACACTCACAGGTGTGCAATCAGTACATAAAGGAGTCCAGGAGCTTGCAACACAGATATGCTGCAGCCTGCAGGCAATCTGGATATCCTGAACTTCAGAGCAGGTTGCAGAGGTAAGTCACAGGACAATTAGTAAACATAAGTCAGGATCATGACAGTTTCCCCCTCTTGATGGGTGGACTCCAGACACCCAAATTGGATGTTAGGGGAAATTTGAGGAAGAATGTTCATACAAATAACTCCAAAAGAACTCAAGATCTTTGATGATTCCTCTTCTTCCTACAAAAATGTTTTGACCAACCAAAGTTAGCAGAATCTCCTGAGTGGAGAAAACGTTGTCAGTAAACATGGGACCTGCAGGGAAGGGAGTAGCATCATAATCAGGATCATAATCAGAGTCAGTGTTAAAGTCTAGCATCAGAATTGAATCCTTTTCTTTGTAAGAGAACAATCCAGAGATTCACTATAATAACATGAAGCAGAGGATCCAAAGCATATTGTAAGACCCGAAGGACCAGAGGACTGAGTAGATGATGAATTTAGAAGGTCAGAGGTTTGAAAGGAACTGCTATAAGAACGAGACAAGGGAGTGTACCCAATTTTCATGTCCATGGATGCAGATTCTGTAGTGCTGCTTTTTTTGGAGGCTTGGAAGTCCTTTAAAGCTTGATTTTGCCAAGACTATAGAGTAGTCGAGGATGGAGCAATAGATTGATTCTTGGCAGAACATGTAGAATGCTTGGAGGAAGGCACAGAACTGGAAAATTTCTCAGAGAAGGCGTTTTTAGAAGAATTTGATTTCAAAGTCTTTGAACTCAATTTTTTTATTATGGCATTACTGAAAGTCACTAGATTTTGGATGATAAAATCATTAGATTCTATGAATGGATTAGCCCATTCTAAAGCTTTACCTCTGAAGGACAAGAAAAGGTGTCTAACAACATTGATAGGAGTAATACTAGATGACAAATCAGAGTCCACTCCATGATGGTAAGGTATTGATCAACTAATGCATGATATTGTGCCAAATCTCCATCAAAATTAATAGGCGCTGGAGCACAAGATGAGTTCTTGAAGGCTAAAGCTTGTGAAGCACACTCAGGAGCAGGAAAAAATTGACTTGTGAAACCTCAAACTGGTGAGAAGATGTCATGACTGGAACTGACTGGTGTCCTTTACTCGAACCAACAGATGGGACTGGATAGGGTCCAGAGGAACTGTAGTCAGCTGCAACTGAAGAAGCCCCTGATGATATTGGTGGAGTTGAATTGAGTCTAGGAATTCTTGAACCAGTTGGATCTAAAGGAGGCAGCATCTGGCTGAAACCAGAATGGGTAGAATCCAAAGACAGAGTTGAAGAAATTATATTCAGACTGTCATCCAATAGGATGATATTCTCAGGAGATGATTGACAGAAGTCTATATCTAAATTTGTGGTACAGAAAGCCCCTCCTGAGGCTGGGGCTGTGAAGACCCCCTCTGGGTTTAGCAGGTTAAAAAAATTCTGGAAGATGAAAACCCTAATGCCCTTTCTGGGCTACTCAGACCGGTTGGAAACAATTTGGGCAAGGAGATGCTTGAATCGGTAGGAACCGAACAAGATTGCACAAACAGGCTAGAACCAGAGATGACCTCGGACTGATGGATGGAACCAGATGGAGTCCAGATGAACTTGAATCAGTAGTAACTGAAAGAGGCTGAACCAGACATATGGATAGAACCAGATTGGGTCCAGAGGAACTTGAATTGGCTGAAACCAAAGCAAGCAGAATCTGGCTAGAACTGGAATGGGCAGAATCCAAATGTTCAGATGGCCCTTCTTGGACCTGAACCTTGCTGGTAGTCAGCATGGTTGCACTCTCAGGAAGTGGCTGACAGAAGTCCATGACTGCCTCCATGGATCTCACCTGGAATCTTGGTACTGAGTACCGCTGCTTGGTCCGAGAATGCAGATACCCCTCCTGTGGTTGGCAGATCACATTTTCCTCCTGGATCGAGAGGCTTGGATGCCTCTTCTGGAGCTAGAACATCAAATAACCCACCTGGGGTCAAAGCATTAGATTTCTCTTCAGAGGCTAAAGAAACAGACTCCCCTCCTGGGGCTGCAGACTGGAGTTCTTTACTGGGACATGCAAGTGAAAGTCCTTTAGTGGGACAAGTAGGCAGAAGTCCTTTACTGGGACAAGCAGAAGCTGGGCTGGACTGGAACATACAGAATCTGGGCTGGGACCAGAACAGGCAGAATGCAGGCTGGGACCAGAACAGGCAGAATCTGGGCTTGGACCAGAACAGGCAGCATCAAGGCTAGGACTGGAACAGGCAGAATCTGGGATGGGAGTGGAACAGGCAGACCCCTTGTGGGGTAGGCAAATCAGATGTCTCTCCTGAGATGGGCAAATCTAGTGTCTCTTTGGCTATGAGAGGTTTGGACATTCTCCCTTGATTCCCAAATCTAGAGTAGGAACATCTTGTTATGGGGTCCCAATCATAAACTTGAACCTTCTTTTGCATGGCAGACATAACCCCTTGCCCAGGGCTGAAGAAACTGGAACTTCAGATGGCTAATGGGAAGAAGTGAAGGCACGGATACTGTGATGCTGATACTTGTCATCAGTACTTGATTTGAGAAGGGAACAGTCTTTAATAAAGTGGTCTGAATTCCTGCAGTAGAGACAGAGATATAATTCCTTGCACCACTGGTGTTTAGCAACAGAGAGCTTGGGGCATGGGTAGCTCCAGTGTCTATCATTTCTTAGCAAGGGAAATGGTATACCTTGGTTCTGAAGGAGCCTAACTCAGAAACATTTTTGGTCTCTTGGTATGACGAAGCAAGTCTAACTGAATCTGTAGCATTACTGAGGATGTTAGGTATCACAGAAAGTATGCTGGTCAAAAGTCCTTGTAACTGTATCAACTTTTGATGAAGATTTAATTGGTCAGGATTCTGTATACTGAGAATCCTAGCATTCCCAGAGGAGACCATGATCTTAATGTTTTTATTATGAAATTCCTCCATGGAAAGCCCTTGTAGATAGGGATTAATATGCTTTGAAGCGGTATTTGGAGACAGAGAAGCCAGAGTCCCATTAGAAGAATATTCAGAATGGAGAGGAAGGCTAAGATGCAGTTGGTTCACTAGGAGAAGGGATATCTGCCCCAGACAGGTTGGCTTGCATAGTATCTTGACTGGCAACCAGACTGTGAAGCAGGATGTCTCTTTATTGTACTGCCTGAGCACTGATTGGCCAACAGGGCCAGGTGTCCGCTGTAGTGATTTATTGGAGAAAGGGAACCAGGCCATCAGTGGTGCATGGAATTGTGACCTCTGCAGAGGCATAGACTGGCATTCAGTCTCCAGAGCACATGGAGCATGCTGGAAACTGGCATATTAGAGAAGCCCCTGCTTCCTCTGACAACACTGCACACTGGAGCCATGCAGGGAGTATGATCAGCACTAAAGGACTGGAACAGTACATCCACATGATCTCTGCAGCTCAAGTCTAAAGGTGCCCATACTCGGTGCAATTTGTATACGATGCGATCTTGTATACTATTTCCCTTGAAAGTTCTTCCCTTGAAATTCTTTACAATTTGTGCCAACAATTGGTACGATTGTACAAACGAGCATACGATTAGATGTGTCATAGAATGGTTGCAAATCATTAACAATATATTGTATGCAGCAAACAACCTCACGATGCATCTGCTGGAATCTCAATAGGGGAGGGCTTATCTAGGGGGTATAAAAGGCAGCATCTATGTTAGAGCTGGGCACACTATGCTCTGTGACTAGTGAGGCTTGGTTTTATACCAAGCTGAACGCTGTACATTGCTATTGTGTTTTTCTTTGTTTTGGGCCTGCCTTTAACAAAGTGTGTTCTATACTACATTCTTTAGTGATGGATTCCTATCACTACAAGCTTCTGTTAGCCTATGGCTATTTGAAGATTAAAGGTGATGGAGCTGAGGAGGAGAGGAGGAAGAGGCTGAGCTGGACCAAGGAGTGGCTAATGAGGAGGGAGACCCACTCCCATATTCCCCTGTTGATGGAGATTAGGGAAAGCAACCCAGACAATTATCACAACTACCTGCGTATGGATGATGCCACCTTCCAGAAGTTCCTGCATCTGGTGACCCCCTATATCCAGAGGCAGGACACCAGTATGATGAGGGCCATGACAGCTGAGGAGAGGCTCATTGCTTCCCTGAGGTACCTGGCTACAGGAAGGTCCTGTGAAGACCAGAAGTTTGGGACCCTCATTTTGCCCCAGGCTTTGGGGCTCATCATTCCATACACCTGTGATGCCATTGTCATTGTCCTGAAGTTTCACTTCTTTAAGGTGAGTAAAAACACTACACTTTTTTTTCTGGTGAAAGAAAATGTTTTCATTTTTATTTTATTTATTTCACACTGAGGGAAAAAATCAACCAACATGGCTGTAAATATCAATAAACATATTTTTGGCAAAACCAACATGGCTGCTTTTTAATGTTTACCAAAACCAACAAGGTTTTAAATGTATAACAACTGCTATATCAACAAGTTTTATCTCTCCCAATAGCTAGGCAGCTGTATGATATGTGTCAGGTGATGGATTGAGTAGGCCAAGAAGATCATGGTGCAAGTCCAGATTGAGGCCCCGGCAAACAACAATCTGTCCTTGCGCCATGCATTTAGTGACCCTGTCCAATCCATGTCATCTGCACCATATACCATGCAGTAGCTATTGTGAGAGATAAAATTTGTTGATACTGAAGGCAAAAACCTTCTGAAAACTATTTTATCCTATTCAGGACTCAATATATTTAAAGTAATGTAAAATAAGTGCTATTTTAACATGTTTTATCCCTCCCAATAACTAGGCAGCTGTATGGTATATGGTGGGTCAGACAACGGATTGAATAGGCCAAGAAGCACATGGCGCAAGTCCATATTGAGGCCCAGGCATTCCCCAATATGACCTTGCTCCATGCGTTTAGTGACCCTGTCCAATCCGCGACATCCGCACCATATACCATGCAGTAGTTATTGGGAGAGATAAAACTTTATGATATTTAAAATTTACTATAATTTAAAAAATAAAAAAATTGGGGTGGCTCCTCATCATCCACCAACATGGCTCTGTAAAGAACCTCAGAGGATGTGGAGGCGTTGATGGGTTCGGGAGTAAGGTAAGTGGGATGGGGTGTAGGGTGGGATGGGGTTGACCCCAGTTGTGTGGCCTGGTAGCTTGGTGGTGGGTAGGAATGGGATGAGGATGACCCATAGTGTGGATGCACCGTTGTCAGGGGTAGAGGATCATCGGTCAGCCTTGTTGTGGTACCCAGCTGCTTCAATCTCCCCCAGGTAACGGTACCGTAGATGACCCTCTTCTATGAGATTACTTAACATCAACTGTCTGAATTTGCCAACTACAGCGGCAATGAAGCACAGCCTAAACTACATTTTTGTTGCTGACAAGGCATTTGCTCACCATGAACACTTGCTAAAGCCATATGCGCAAAGGGTCCTGACTAAAGAAAAGTGCATCTTCAATTACCATTTATCCAGGGACTGGATGATAGTAGAAAATGCCTTTGGCATTCTCTGCAACCGGTTCAGAATTTTCCATACGGCTATAAAACTTTGTGTGGACAAAATAGATTCAGTCATCTTGGCCTGATGTGTCCTCCACAATTTCCTCTGCAAAACTTCGTCTATACAACAGAGAACAGTAGACACAGCTATGGCAGATGACCCAGAGCATCCACAGGAGACATTGCAAATGCCCTCTGTGGACCCATCTGCAGTTGTGGAGTCAACAGGTACTGAGTGGGCTAAAGAGGTCAGGGAGCAATACCTGGCCTACTCTAATGGAGTGGGGGCAGTACCATGACAGGAGGCCAGTATCAGCTAATATTATATGGACAATTGTGGACTGGTGAACTTTTAAAAAACATTTGGCATGGTGTGTATGCACTATGTATGTACTTACTACATCCAAAGAGGATGATTGTTCTGTTTAAGCGCATTCCTCTTGCTGCTCCTCAGGGACACGCTCAACCATGAGTGCTTGTGAAGCTCTCTGAGGCTACTGCTCGTGCAGGAACTTGAAGAGGTCGAAGTACCACAAGGTGCATCTTCCCCTGCTGCAGATTCTTGCGACTCCTGCTGTTTTTTATTTTCTTTGATGTACACCATAAGTAAATTCTGTATTTTTGCTTTCACCCACTTCAGGGAAGCCTCATCATGGAATAGCTTGCTGAAAGTTACAAGCTCTTCAATTGCAGCAGCTCTCTTGTATTTATTGCTGCAGTCGGGCCCCTTTATGTGCCACAGACATTCGTGGGCACGATAGCGCTCGAGAAAATTGATGATAAATTGGAGCTCTCTTGCACTGGTCATTTCTGTGGAAAAACAGAAAAAAAAATATTTTTAAAATGTGAAAGTTAATGTTTTAACAGTTGAATTATTGTAATTAGTTGGTATGTTTTTAATGTGTTCAAAATACATTTTTAAACCTGTCACTTTATTTTCATAGTCCATATTTTTAAACAATTGGGGGACAACTTGCATTGTGCTACACTGTCATAACATTAGCTGGGGCAGTGGGTACATTGCTGGTGTGGTGGATATTAACCATTGATGGGCTAGTACATTGGTGGCATAGGGTACATTGGTGGGGCGGTGGTTAATATGCATTGGTGGGGCAGGGGTTAATATGCATTGGTGGGGCAGTGGTTAATATGCAATGGGGTGCAGTGGCTAATATGCATTGGTGGGGCAGTGGTTAATACGCAATGGGGTGCAGTGGTTAATTTGCATTGGTGGTGCAGTGGTTAATACGCATTGGTGGGGCAGGGGTACATTGGTGGTTCAGGGTGTACATAGTAGAATACAGGCGATTACTCACTTTTTTACTGCAAACCTCTGCAAGATACGATGCTGCTGCTTCTCCATCGTCTGTCACAAAATGGAGGAGGGGAGTGGCCAGGAACATTGTACATCGCATCGTACACCAAGCAAAACACTGTACGATGTGTGTCACATCTTACACGATAGGTTGAAATATTACTGCAGGTTCAGTTGATCTGCAATGCCGATACACGACACCAGAGACGCGCATCGCCATTCTAATTGCACTGGAATACGCCACTTTTTACATGATTGGTCATTACGAACGATCGAAAACGGCCAAATTGTGTTAAAAATTGCACCATAAATGGGCTCATTAACTCATCAGCTCTCACAGACAGAGAAACTCACAGGTGTGCAATCAGTTCATAAAGAAATCCAGGAGCTAGCAACACAGACATGCTGCAGCCTGCAGACAATCTGGAAATCCTGACCTGCAGAGCAGGTTGCAGAGATAAGTCACAGGACAATTAGTAAAAACATAAGTCAGGATCGTGACAAATGATTTGTAACAAAATATTTCTATAATTTGAACAGAGGCAAATTAAGAAAAAAATACTTTTTTGGGGGCACTCTAGTCAAAAAATTAAAATTGTATAAATAGAAAGATATATTAAAACTTAACTTTTAATCAGAAAACCCTAATTAAAAAAGAATATAATAGACTACATTCTATCAGTAAAAATCAAGTTATAGAAATGTAATTATACAAGTGTTAATTACATAGTGTCTACTTAAATTAAAATAAGGCGGTGAAAATATCAAAATTCTTTTAAAGATTTTTTATATTTTAAGTCTACTGCTTGTAGTGATACAAAGCTGGAACATCAGCATAGTAATATAGGACTAGTATTTAAGACTTTATAAAAATATATTGGGCCTATCTAATGCGAAAATACTAAATTGCAAATGTGCAAGCACGCTAAGCTGCACTCTCTCGCAGCCATCAGGAGGCGGATATGCAAAAGCCGCGATCACACATCCAGGCTAAAGGATGCCCTCTATGTCTTAGAGAGTCATGGCAGAGTGAACGCTCGCCAGTGTAATGACACTCACTTTTCTTTCTTAGCACACGTAATCTCCAGGAGGTGTATGATTATTCAGTAACATTGAGAGCCATCGGAGCTGTTCGCAGCCCTTAAGGTAGACACTACACCGCTGCAAGCACTGCGATCACTGCAGGCTGAAATACAACCAGGTGATGTGTACAATGACGCTGACATGCTAATCATGCACGCCCATTGAATACTGTTTTGACGCTCATACACGCCTGCGTTCACACATCCCATCCCCCGTTTTCCCGGACCTTCCCCTGTTACCACCCACAAACTGCAGGCTTTGAGAGAGCACTTACCCATTGCACCAACTGGTTCGCGCATGCATATTTTGCCACATACGCATGCGCAGATGGGCGACAATCGCCCATAGTGAGCGAATGCAGCTTAACGTTCTGGTCTGAATCGGCCCCTGAGACACCTACATGCAACGTCTATAAATGTTGCATTGTCATCTGGTGTCTCTTTAGACATTCCATTGGTCGCACAATCAAAACTTCAACCAGCCCAATGGTAGGTGTAAATTCTTTATTGGAGTATGACCTCCTATATGAGTGGTTGAGAATTTCTATATACAAGTGCCTTCAGTGGTATGTAGTCAGGAAGCCGACAGTCAAAATGCCAACCGACGGTTTCCCGACTGCCAAATCCAGAAAGGGGTCTAATCATAGGCGTCGAAATCCTGACATCTATCATTAGCCCTACGCCATGAGACTGACGCCTGGCATACCAAACGAAGATAGGGTATGGTTAGGTGCTCCCGGGGGGGCCTTAGGGTTAGGAATCCCCCGGGAGGGTTAGGGTTAGGCTAAGGGAAGGGGGGGTTAGGTTTAGGCACTTACATGGGGGAGGTTAGGGTTAAGCACTAGATGGGAGGTTAGGGTTAGGCACCTCTAAAGGAGGGTTAGAGTTAGGGGGGAGAGGGTTAGGGTTAGTTAATATACTTACCCCATCAGGATCTTCACTTTCAGTTTCTGGCATCGGGATTTGACTCCCCATACTGATTCCTTTTCAGCAACTAGTCTGTGATACTTTCATAAGATGTTATAGTGATGTTACTTTATTTAGAAACTACTATAAATTATATCTGTATAAACAATGTGTTATGTTCACAATGCTTATCCTCACCGAGATCTGATTTAATCAATTCAGTAATCATTTGCAGAACTTGTGTCCATTTGTGTATTATAAAGTAAAATGTAACCTATACTGTAAATTATTATATAGGAGAACTCACATTAAGTTACTGTAACCTGTTAAATAGTGTATATAAACATATTTAAGGGTGATTTAATTAGCCATGGTAATTTACAGTGGCTAATTCATCCCCTAGGGGCCATTCAATTAGCCCCAAAGCCAGCAGTTATTGAGGCAGGTTAAAAAAAATTACCTGATAATGAACCCGTTAAAACACATAGGTCACAGATTCTATGTATTTTTTGGTCAAATCCAATTTTTTTCACACAAAAAATGGGATGCAATTGAATTGCGCAAAAAAGTTGAAAACTCACATTTTTCTCATGTGAAAAATTAACGAGGCTAATTGAATTCCCCCCCCCATAGTATATGTATTTCAATGTGTGGGGTATTGCAAAAAATACAGATATTCTGGGGATGTAACAGGTATTATTATTATTATTATTATTATTAATTTTATTATTATTAGAAAATTATTTTTTTTCCAACTGGAAGATCTTTATACACAATATATGATTAAAAAGTAATGAGACTGCCTCTGTTTTTCTGTCCCATAGGCAGACGTGGCAGCAATATGCTGGTTATTGTGAAGCTCATACAGTACATCAATGTGTCTGAACTTGCGGTTGGACTGGCATGGTTTTCTTTGTTTGGTCACAGCAAGTGGAAAATCTTCATATGTTTCGTCATGGCAGATGAGGAAGACATGTCTGTGAAATTACTTCAGAGATATGTGATTGAATTTTGTGTTAAACTTGGAAAAAGCAGAAATGAAACTCATAAATGTTACGGCAAGCATTCGGAAGAGAAACAACTAGCCATGCTGCAGTATTTCGGTAGCAGAAGCACTTCAAAGAGGGTAATACGTGAGTGACTGACAAAGTGCATTCTGGGAGACCATCCACCATGGTTACAGATATCAACATTGCCAAAGCTGTGGAGATGTTGCAAAATGGCAGAAGGTTAACTTTACGTGAATTTTGGCTTAATTTGGAAACTCCTTCAAATGGATTCAGCATATTGTGACAAAGGTAAAGAGATGATGGGGTGAACCATGTTTCATAGGTGTGGTGAGGGGGTGGGGGGGGAAGAGCTATAATGTATGGGAGGCAAAGGGGGATGGGCTGGGTAGGCAGGTGCAGCACCGTATAGAAGGGGTACCGAGTCCTACTAAAGTAAGTCTACATAATGATTGGTACATGTGATCCAGGTAGGTGTGGGTGCAGGAATGGGAAAGTGGGGATGGTGTAATGGGGTGTGTGAAATGAGGTTTGGTGGGGAATGTTGTGGTGATAGCTAAAACCATGTATGTATGTCTGTAGGTGTTAGGTTATGCTGTGTATAGTGGGGTATATGCAGTGGTGTGTGTTGGGTGGGTGACTAAGGATATGTGTTGTCTCAATATGTGTGATGGAAGTGATAGGCTTACACCAAAAATGCAGGACCAATCCTTTTATTGAATAGACCCAGTGCTTCTCTAGGACAGTGGAGAAGGTGTGGGGATCTGTCTCATACAATCTTTTCCAGGGCAGTAATGGTTACTGACCCCTGTCAACAAATATGTTGCATTGTTGACTGGGTGGGGAGGTGGATGAACTATTTCATGGGGCTCCTAACTATTCAGTTCTAGACCTGAACATTACCCCTGCTGGGCCTATGCTCTAAAGTCTTGGGGACAGAGTGTGATGTAACTGGAGTTCTGGTGTCCTCCTGTGCCCTCAATTTCCTTTATGGTCCACTACTGTATGTGGTCTTATGCGTGCAGCCTCCAGGTTACAGTGGTGCTGACCTCACGGTCCCGTACTAGGTTTTACATGGACAGACAATTACTACTATGCAAATGTTCAGAAAACCCATTTGCATGGAGTCATGAAGAAGAAAAGACCACATTTGCTGAAGAAACAGTGGTGTTTGGTACAAGACATTGTCAATAAATTGTATACAATGCCCCTGAGCACTGAGCTAGATGATTAATAGTGTAATCAGTGAGCTGCTGTATAGGATAGCTGACTCTATCAATGTTAATTAAGAAAAAGGTATATACTGCGCTCATCTTAAATAATGTGTGAACACAGTGTAATTAGCATAAATCTTTAATTATATAGATTTACATAAACAAATAAAACAGCAAATAAATTAAAATAAACAAATAAAACAGCATAGACATTCCAACTATATGAAGTAGACTATATGGCAGTATGTGCATACAACAAATAAATATATACAAACAATGACGCCTCAACAGATTAATGTAGTAACAACTAGGATTAAGGTTGCTGTGCATCAGAAGAAGGACAACCAAGTGTTAATAGCCATAAAAATCATTCATCCCAATGAATGGGGATAAGCTGATATGATAAGGTCCCAATATAATGTAAAATCGATGAGTGAATGAATGGTTACCAGGAGGGTGTAGGAGTTAAGAATTGCGGCATCCTGCTCATCTTAACCAAGTCAGTAGGTGAGCACTGATGTCTTTGCCCGGAGTGATCTTCATGGGGAAAGGAGTATGGCAATGAAGTGACAAGGGGGTTCTGTCCTAGTCCGAGCACATGTGCTAGCAGTGTGCCTGAGATACCAGATGACCACTGGCACTATACAGCACATCAGAGGGGACAACTCCTGTCTGGGGAGGGGATGTTACAGTTATGGCTCCAGGGAATCAGTCACCGTGCACCCCCTCAAAGATATAGACTTGCATCCCTGCTTCCCATCATCTCACCGCTCTTTCCCCTTGCTGGATAAGTGTTCTCCACGTGTATCTCTCTTCCTGTTGGGGACTTCAGGGTGGTTCATGTGATTGCAGCTGTTAAATCACCACTCACAATGTTATAGGTTGTGGAAGTATAAGTCTTTCAGTCACCTTGTATGGTATTTAGTAAAATCCTGTTCCCCAATGCATTTCAGCAGTTACAGCCTTCGTCTGGGAGTATATGTGTCTCTCTGTATTGATCTTTCAAGATTATAAAGGGATAAGCCTTTTCACTGATTGGTGTTATGCAAATTAGCCCAATATGATTGGTCCTTCAATTCTTGTGTCCTCATTGGCTACCAAGCTTGTCTGTCTTGTCTTGTAAACAAAGGTCTGCTGTATATATTAGTTCTTTTTTTTCTAGTTGTTGTTTTAATTTTCACTTACAGTATATGATAAAAACATTTGGCTTTATCACGTGTTATGGAATCTAAAAATATTGTGGCAAACATTAAGTTTTGATTTTGTTTTCTGGACACTCAGTAGCAATGCCTGCTCACAGGGGTTGTTTATAAACATTCCAATAATTGTTCTAAATTGGTCACGTTGAGTAAGCACATGTACTTCAAATTGGTGTGCTTAATCTGAAAAGGCTATTCTTTTTACTATGGACAAAACATTGTTTTTATAACCGCATACAATTTGCGACAACATTTACATTCAAAATTAAGATGCATATATAATAACTAATAATAAATATACATTTCAGTTACCACTTCTATAAATATAATAAAATAATAAATATTGGGGGGATGGGGGTGTAATAGGATACAAGTTTTTAGAAGTGCAGCATATTTGGTGATTTTGCCATGGGATTTAAAGTGTAAAATTTTTAAAGGCAATAAAATTAAACACTTTTGAAAAATTCATACCCTATTACTATACACTCTTTTTTTTCACTTACTAAGTTATTGTTAGAAAATCTCCCAATTAGCGGTCAGGAAAATTTATTTTTATATTGTATTTATTGCATAAAATAATTTGTGTTAGAATAGTAGAATATATATATATATATTAGATAGATGATGGAAATTGTAGGAGGACAATAAAAATAGGAACAAAATCTGGTTTTCCTTAACTCTTTACCTAAATGCTTAAAACATAAATCAAATAGTTACTCCAATATATAATTAACTAGCTCTCCCGAATGTAAGTATAGAAGATATATATGCCTTCTACACCATTATATGGTTCAGAGGGCTTGATTCAGCTTAGATAGCAGTTGCCAATACACACGCAATCAGCTGATTGTTGCATACTGCACATGCATAAGCATCGCAGTGCGTGTGCGTGAACCGGCCA
Source organism: Taudactylus pleione (assembly GCA_031769625.1). NCBI lineage: Eukaryota > Metazoa > Chordata > Amphibia > Anura > Myobatrachidae > Taudactylus > Taudactylus pleione. Next base: position 5,222,933 of record JAUIMM010000916.1, on the reverse strand, counting down.
CTGCAATTGGGGCTCCGATCGAAGCAATTATGCAGACCCATCACAAAGTGCTTGACAGGAAGTGCCATTTGTGGGTGGTGATGGAGGGTGGTGGTCGGAGAAGCACAGGTGTGCCAGTGCATTTGAACGCCGTTGCATGGGAACTGAGATGCCCTACACAACCTTAGAACACATAGCATGCGCTGAAGTTAGACATTTCAGTGGAAGGTCAGAGCTTGTGCAAGTGTGCGTGAGGCTGTACTCGATTGTACTGATGGTTTGTCAGTCCTGCTAAACATTACAGATGTGTGTAAGGTAAAGTGGGCGTCCTTATGTAGTGTAGTGGTGGCATAGCAATCGCATGGAATTAGCATACTATTGCAGTTGAACTGCGTGCGTAATTGCTATTGCAATCGTAGATGCAAACGGTAGTGAATCAGGCCTCATATCACAAGAACTATGTACACATGTACACTGAAAATTATGCAGGCAATGTGAGGTGGAAAATTTTTTAAAATACTGTACACTTGTCTCAACAAACTCTTAGGTTGGAAGTAATGGGACATAAACTCAGATTTGTAGCATAAATATTGGGGGATCCTTTTCATTCATATTTACTTTGAGAATGATAGAGATTAGTTTGACAATGATTCAGTAAACACCTACCATACCCACAAAGATGAAAACACAACTGTTTTTTTCACATTCTATTTTTTTTATTATTTTTAGATATGATAGTTATGACTTTCCAAAAAATATTTAGATTTTTTTTCTAATTTGGAGACCTTTTAGAGCAGGGGTTCTCAACCACGGTCCTCAAGGCACACTAAAGCTGGCCACACACTAAACCAACTTTCATCCAACCAGCCAACTAATTGATTGGTTGGAATGAAAATCTGGTAATGTATGAAAGCAAATGACAATCAGCAATTTGCTCCCAAACACCAGAAAATGGCCAAAAACTGTTGTTTGAACAATTGTTTAGAAACTTTAGATCAAACATTTAACAAACTAGTCTGACGACCATTTTCATCTGTTTTCTGCCATCTAAGAGCAAATTGCTGATCATCAGTTACTCCCATGCATTACCAGATTTTCATTCCAACCAATCAACTAGTTGGCTGGTTGGACAGATAATCTTTAGATGTGTGGCCTGCTTAACAGTCAAGGTTTTTTGAATAGCCATACTTTAACACAGGTGACTTAATTTGTTCCTAAGTTATTATTTTTTTAACCATCTGTGCTCAAGCATGGATATTACTAGTACCAGGACTGTTGGTGTGCGTTGAGGACCGAGGTTGGGAATCACTGTCTTAGAGTAGTGGTTCTTAACTTCAGTCCTTTAGAACCATCAACAGGTAGAGATGTGCGCTGGGCCATTTTTGCTGGTTTTGGTTCTAATTCATTGTCTGGTTTTTGGTTTTGCCGAAACACTATGACTTGTTTTGGGATTGGTTTTGAATTTTTTCCCAAAAATTACAAAAAAACAAAAATCACATAATGTGTGCCTTTTTTTGTTCCTAGAGTATTATTAACATCAATAACATTAATTTCCAGTTATTTCCACTGAATTTTGACCACCTCACAGCTCACAATATTGTTAACCAATATAAGCCAAAGGCTGGCTGACTAAACTAAGAAACAGAGCAGCGGCACAAATACACAGTAGTTATTTCTGTTTAAAAATGTTTTGCAAATCAGTAATGTGATCAATCATCCTTTTTGGTAAGCAGTTCCCCAAAATCTTCCCAACCATAAAAACAGCATTCTGTACCTGCGGGTTGGATACAGTGCAGGTTATAGTGTGGGTCGCATTCAGTGTGGGATACAGTGTAGGTTGGATACAGTGTGGGTTGGATACAGTGTGGGAAACATTGTGGGTTGCATACAGTGTGGTTCGGATACAGCACAGATCGCATACAGTGTAGGTCACATACAGTCCTAGTCACATACAGTGCAGCATACAGTGTTATTTGGATGCAGTGTGGGTCGCATACAGTTCTGGTCACATACAGTGTGGGATACAGAGGATGTAGTTAATATCCCAGCAGACTAGATGCTGGCTATCAATATACCAACACCAGCATCCTGCTGCCGAGCGAAATGCCAATGCCGCTATCTCTTTTATGATCTAGATACTGGGATCAGAATCCCAACAGCCAGCATCCTGACTGTAAGAGACTGGACCCAGGTAAGTGTTAGCTGTGGAGGGTGGATTAGGTTTAGGCACCCCCTGGGGGGACTTATGGTTAGGCACCCCCCACAGAGGGTTAGGAGTAGGAGGGAAAGGGGGGGAGGTTAGGGTTAGGCAGTCAGGGGCGGTTAGGTTTAGATGCCCATGGGGGACTTAGTGTTAGGCACCACCCCAGAAGTTTTAGGGTTAGGCACCACTAAGGGAAGGTTAATGGGTGGACAGGGGAGGGTTAAGATACTTACCACCTGGCATCGGGATCTCCTCCTGTCAGGCTTCCACCGAAGCTGCCGGTAACTCAATCCCATTACGGATATAGTGTCTGCTGGATACAGTGCAGGTCAGATACAGTGTGGGTTGGATACAGTGCAGAGAGGATATAGTGTGGGTTACAATGCAGGTCAAATACAGTGTTGGTTGGATACAGTGCAGGTTGGATACACCAAGATTGCACTTACTGTGACAGAGGGTGCCGGCATTGTCCATCAAATGGTGCCGGTGTGTTGGCGGTTTTGGCAGTTTGGGGGTGCAGGTGATGTCCTCATTGTGGGAGTGCTGGTGATGTTGGCAGTGCAGGAGTGCCGGAAGTGTTCTGAGTGTGAAAGTCTCAGCAGTATTCTGAGTGCAGATGTGTCAGCAGTGCAGGGGTGTCAGCAGTTCAGGGGTGCCGGTGGTGTCTTCAGTGCAGGGGTGTCAGCATTGTTGGCAGTGCCGGAGTTCCAGTAGTGTTCTGAGTGTGGAATTGCCGGATGTGTCAGCAGTCCTGGGGCGAGGCAATGTTGACACTGCGGTGGGTGTCTGTGGTGTCAGCACTATGGGTAGCGGAATCTTTGATGCGATGGGGGCTGTAATCTTGCATCTGTTTGCCCCATTGAAGTCTATGGGTAAGCACGGATTGGCTGAGAGTTGTGACCATCGACTCTCTCATCCAATCAGCGGTCAGCCCATTGATTTCATTTGTACTTTTAAAAATGGTGCCCCAAGTTAAAACCACGAGATTGAACAGCGTGATTGCAAGGTTTTGGCTCAGGTAGGGATCCAAGGCAGACAGGGAGATCTGAGCTGCCGCTCAGATTGCCTTGGATCCCAGAAGTTTGGGCATGTTCAGATTCCAAGGAATTTGAACCGCTCATCTCTTTCAACAGCTCATGTTTTGTGTATTTCATTACTTATGCATAGGTGAGAGAATGTATTTAGCTGGATCAGTAAATTATACCATACTTACCACCAGAAGTGCCCCAGGACCAGCCGGAAGTCATCAGCACATCACTGACAGACCTGGAAGATATCACTGGAGCAGCCATACTTGGTAATTCACCTCTAAAACACATGGACATTTTATCAACATTCTAATTATGTCATGACATGATGATTGTCAACAAAATATACCAGAGAATGACATCATATGAGGTAGAGGTTACAAAATTATGACTCTGTGGGCCTAATTTAATTCAGTGCGATGTTGAATAGCCTTGGGAGGGAGCTCCCACAGCTATTCAGAGAATGCCGGTACTCATGACTTAACCTGGGTGTTAAGGCATGGTAACCACCATTTTCTGACTAAAGTGTTGGGAGCGTAGCTGGTAGCGCCACGCTAAGCCAGTAAACAGCTGTGCACCTGCCACTTTTGTCAGATTTCAACCTCGGGGTGCCAGAAGAAATCCTTTTGTTTGCCACCCAAACAGCGCAGTGTATTGAATAGCTGCGGGAACTCCCTCCCACGGCTATTCATCATCGCACTGAATTGAATTTGGCCCTGTGATAGTACAAATGTTCAACTTGACATTGTTTTTTATCTACAGTTCAACCCCTTGAATAAGGAGTTGGAAATGAACCATCACCAGAAACATTTATCTTTTAATTTTACTTATACTGTTCTTAGTTGGTTACTCTAATGGGGATGCAGATGCACATTATTTTTTCTTTTAAATTATCCATTCACTAGCATAAACCAGCAATGCTTCACAAGAAAATCATTATACTGTAGTCATTGTAGAATATCTATAACAGGAATATGAGTATATGCTAACATTAAACAATTGCTATTGTAATTTAGCTAGAACTGCCAGAACTTTTCTGGCTAATAAAACATATGATGAATGTTAAAAAACATAAGCAAAATCCATATCATAATGAATGGAAAGCTGCACAGCTGCACAGCGTGCAAGTATAAATCGACCCCTTAGACTTGTTCAGGCTACCATCAGCCTGTTGTATCTATGTATTAGTTCCACCTAGGTTCCTACTTACGCTGCTTTGGAACAAGACATAATAATTTTGAAAGAAAAATAACTGGGGCACCCATGTGACCTGAAATATTGAACGCTACATGAAGTAAGATGGTTACAGTATATATCAACTTGTTACTTTAATGTACTGACAATGGCATCAGCATGGTTTGCAAAGCTATTATTTGTTTGTGTCTGAGTATTTAATTTTTATTAAACAAAGAAATATAAATTCACTCTAAATCTATTGTAAATAAACTGCAATTTAGAATTGCTAGGGATACCCAAATATATTTATAAATAAACAAAAAAATATAGTCATGTCCTGATTGTGATATCAACATAGTGATGCAGTATACGGTTACATGTGTTTGAAAAGTTCATTATGGTAGGTTGTTATAGAACATTTCATGCTGCAAGTGCATCTTAAAGAAACAATAAAGCTTAAGTGATTATGGGCTCTATTTATTAACATTATTTTTACTAAAATAAAGTGAAAAAGGGTGTTTTCACACCCTTTTCACATTATTTTAGTATCACCTGTAGTTATTACAGGACAATTGGAGTAGAATTAGTAAAATTCTACTCCAACCCCTAAGTATCACTTATTTTTAGTAAAGCAGATCGCATTTCCCATAATTGTAATGGGAAATGTGATCCGACCAGAGTTACTAAAAATAAATTGTAAAAAAATATCGGGGAAAGCCCTGTGATAATAACGCCACATGGAGGTGGCGTTATCCAGGGTCTCCCCCGGTTACCGGGCTCCCACTCTGCTCTAACGGGGAGAGCAGAGCCGGGAGCCGGTACCAGTAATCAGCTATGTGGTCTAAACAGACCGCAAGCTGATTGCTGTAAAAAAAAAAGAAAAAAAAAATGAAACAATTTTTTTTTACTTACCTGAATCCAGGGACCGGTGATCGGGCCTCCGGTGATGGCTCCTCTCCGGTCAGCTGGTCTCCCATAGTGCCCTGCTGCCCGGTCATCAGGTGATCGGGTCCCAGTGCAGTATGGGAGATCACCTGATCGGGAAGCCCGGAGAAGATCACCGGAGGCCAGGAGGATGCAGGTAAGTGTAATGAAGGGGGGGTCGTGGGGGGGAGGAGGGGTCACGGGGGTCTGCGATCGCAGGGGCTGGGCTTAGCGTCGGTGGGGGGTAGCAGCGACGGTGGGTCGGCGCATGCGTGGGCTCTTAGTCGCGGTATTTTTTCCGAAAATACCGCGACTAGAGTGTGGATGGGATCCGCAGGGACAGAGCCTTATCACAAGCTCTGTCCCTGCAAGGGATTTATAGTAAATCCCTGTGATATTGCCTGAATTCGCAATGCGAATTCACTCGGTAATATCACACTACAATCCGCATTCAATATGCGGATTGTAGTAAATAGAGCCCTATATACTGAATCCAAATCTGCTTTTTTGACAATTTGCAACTATTGTTCCTTGAGGGATTACTGAGGTTGAATCTCCTGCTCTATGATATTTCCTTCATTCTCTTTGTTTGTGAAAACTGCTCAGTTACCACACATCAATAAATCAGACTTCCTGTCTTTAAGGGTATTTCTCTAACATTCGATTTGTGGGTTTTTGCTCACTCAGAAATGTTTAGTCAGAAAAAGTATACTGAGTAAAAGATTGCATCCTAGTCTGCAGAAGTGCAGTATTAAGAGATAGTAGATGGAAATGTGTGTGGTAGGGTGCGAGGAAGCTTCTGATAATGGGAGGAGACCTAGGGAAAGAACCCTTACCTGTATCTGCTACTTTAATCTTATTGGCAGGGTGGTTCCATCCATAACCACATTCAGTCACTTTTACCCCTTTTACACCAAACAAATAACCCGGGTTATTGCCAGGTTATTGTGTGAACGGCTCCCCAAAAAATAACCCGGGTCGATTTACGGGGCAATCTTATTCGGGTTGAGAGCAGGGTTGAAAACGGGTTATTCCCGTGTCATGCAGCAGTGTGAAAGGGTGCTACCCGGATTATTTGACCCGGCTATATTCTGCTATTAGCTGATTGGAGCTTCTGGGGTGCTGGCAGATGATGTCATTTGTCAGGGCCCTGCAGAGAGACACACACACAGCCATTACTTGCATGCCAAACCTGCACAGAGCCTGCACCACAGCCTGACCAACTCCCACAAAACGCAGGCTGATACAAAAACTGCCACAGTCAGAACTGCAGCCTGCACCACAGCCTGACCAGCAGCTACAAATGCAGGCTGATACACAGGCTTCTACAGTCAGAATTGCAGCCTGCACAACAGCCTGACCAGCAGCTACAAACGCAGGCTGATACACAGGCTGCTACAGTCAGAATTGCAGCCTGCACCACAGCCTGACCAGCAGCTACAAATGCAGGCTGATACACAGGCTGCCACAGTCAGAATTGCAGCCTGCACCACAGCCTGACCAGCAGCTACAAATGCAGGCTAATACACAGCCATAACAGCAGCTTGACCCACACCCTGTTCCTACAGCAGCATGTGTGCTACCACAAACTGGACCGATGCCAATATCAGAGAGCTACTGCTCATCAGGGCAGAGGAAGAAATTAAACACCAGATGACCGGCACAGAGAAAGATGCAGTAGTGTACCACAATATAGCCCAGATGCTGGAGTCCCGAGGGATAAAACGCATGCAGCAGCAAGTGGTAAATAAATTGAAGGACTTGCGTAAGCAGTTCACTAAAGTGCACGATCATAACTGCAACAAAAGTGGTGCAGGCCGCAAATAATGGGTGCATTACCAATTGTGCTACAGCGCTTTTGGAAATAAAGCGCTTTCAAACCCCATAGCATTGTCCTCCTCAATTGCGCCATCCTGCTCCAGCCAGCAGGAGGATAGTCAAGAGGTACCGGCTACACAGGTTACCCTGCCGTCCTCGCAATGCAGACCAACATCACTGCTCCTACTGACCGATGAACCTAGAGAAGGTAGTGGGATGGATTCATCTGTGAATGCTGACAGGATGGATTCATCTGTGAATGCTGACAGTATTGCTTCCACTATAGATGAGGTAGTTGAGACAAGCTCAGAGACTGCGCCCCTAAAAAGACCCCTCTGCTTCGTGCTAATAGTAAGTATTTTAAAAAAGAAAAACACCCACATTACACACACACACTACATTCACTTAAATCCAAATGGTAACTGTTGCAGAGTGCTGCTAGCGTGCAGGTAGATAGAAGGCCACAAGCACATGTACGCAAATACCACTGCTATCTTTAAGTCGGCTCAGAGCATATTATATATATATTTTTTTGTTTCTCCCCTTTGCAGTCTACAATGTGCCACCCAAAAAGAAGAAGCTCAACAGGTCGGAGCAAGCGGCTAGAGCGATGACTTCTGTGATCGTGGAGCATCTCCGCGAATTGGATGCCGATATTCAGAGGCAGGAGGATGCTAGATTGGATCGGTTTCTAGAGTCCGAAAGGCAAATGCAGCAGTCATTTATGAGGCAATTAATGGATATGCAAGACAGAAAGATGTCTTTTTTTGAGCGCACATTTGCTCGTGGTTTTCCCAACCAAACACAGGGCCTGATTCAGAGCCGCTCGTAAGCGGCCGCTCGTTCGTTCCGAGCGATGTTTGCACAACTGCGCATGCATACGGATCGTAATACGCATGCGCGAACCAGTCAGTGCGGCCGAAAAGCGTTTGTTGGCTAAATAGCGAATGCCTGCTATTTTGAGTGACAGGAGGAGGCGTATGTGGGTGGTAACAGGGGAAGGTGCTTGAAAACGGGGAGAGGAGATCCGAACGCAGGCGTGCTTAAAGGTCAAAACGGGCGTTTTATGGGTGTGCATAATTAATACAGCAGCGTCATTGACCACATCACTGGGTTATTTTATAGTCAGAACTGCTCGCAAGATTGCGGTAGGAAAAACCAACCACAAGAATAGCAGGCAGTTCATACGCTGGTCGATGTACTTGATTAATCTAATAAATAGCGGACATGACGTAGGATGCGAGCAGCCAGGGGGCGTAGTTTTAAAAAAAAATGACCACATGTTTGGTTCGCTCGTTCAGACCTAGAGGCATGAACAGACCGCAAAGAGCGAACGGTTCATTGGAATAGCCACCCCTTTTTTCTGAACGAGCGAGCACAAATAGCGTCCAGCTCTGAATGAGGTCCACAGGCATTACCACAGGCCCCAGTGAACCCAGAACACAGATTTGGCCAGTGCAATATGGGGTCCAATTGTTACAACCCTAGCACTAACCCTAACACAACACAAACAAACCAAGAGTCACCACAGTATACAGTGTATAGGCAATTGCCGTAAACATGGCCATTTTAAATATTTTATCGTTGTACCAACCAGAACATTTGCACATGTTTATTGTGTGAAGGCACTTTTCATTTTTTTATCACTTTTATAGCAGTGGCGTAACTAGGGCAGGGCGAGCGGGGTGCGTGCCCACGGTCTGGCCTGCCCTAGTTAGCCACCAGTGTAGCACCGACCGCAGTGAGTGCGGTCAGTGCTACACATTTACACAGGACCGGCGCTAGGCTTCAAGCGCCGGTCCTGTGCTGCACAGCTGAGCCCGTTCCCTCCCCCTGAGCGCTTGCCCAATAGTCCCAGGAGGCGAGCTTAGGCTGTGCATAACAAATGCATCGCTGCCAGCGCTGGTGGCGATGCGTGTGTTAAACAGCAGACAATGTGAGTCAGATAGACTCTCATTGACTGCTGCAGCACCCACTGCAAGAGGGTACTCCTACAGTGGGTAATGGGACAGACATCATGACGTCTCTCCCATAATGCTGAGCGCGCCAGCCCGGGAGGACTAGCGGGCGGCGGCGGGAGCGGTGTCGCGGACCGGAGCAGCAGCGTGGATTCAGGTAAGTATATTTTTATATATATTTTTTTAAAACCTCCCTGCACTACTGGGGCACAAAGGGGGAGGGGGGTGGCTACTACTGGGGGGACCTCTACTGGGGGTGGGGGCACAACGGGGGGGTGGCTACTACTGGGGGCACCATTATTGGGAGGACCTCTACTGGTGGGGGCTATTACTGGGGGCACCATTATTGGGAGGACCTCTACTGGTGGGGGCTATTACTGGGGGCACCATTATTGGGAGGACCTCTTCTGGGGGGGGCTATTACTGGGGGCACTTAATCGGGAGGGGGAACCTCAACTGGGGACCACTACTTGGGGTTGGGGGGACTACTACTGGGGGCATTATAATAGGGGCCTACTACTAGGGGCACTGCACGGGGGGGACCACAACTGGGGGCAATAATAGGAAGGACCACTACAGGGGGCACTGGATAGGGGGGATCACTACTGGGGACCTGCATCCGGGGGACCACTACTTCGGGCACTGCATAGGAGGGGGGGGAATTACTACTGGGGCATTATAAAAGGGGCCTACTACTAGGGGCACTGCACTGGAGGGAGCACTACTGGGGGCAATAACAGGAAGGACGACTACAGGGACCACTGGATAGGGGGGGTCACTACTGGGGGCCTGCATCAGGGGGACCACTACTGGGGGCACTGCATGGGATGGGGGGGTACTACTGCTGGGGGCACTATATAAGGGACTTACTGCTAGGGGCACTGCACTGGGGGGACCACTACAGGGGGCACTAGATAGAGGGGATCACTACTGGGTGCCTGCATAAGTGGGACCACTACTGGGAAAACTGCATTGGGCGGACTACTGCTGGGAGCACTATATAAAGGGCACTGCATAGGGGGGGACTACTACTGGGGGCACTATATAAAGGGCACTGTATAAGGGGATACCACTACTGGGTACACTGCATTAAGGGGACTGCTACTGTGGGCACTGCATAAGGGGGAACACAACATAGGGCACTGCATTTGGGGGGACCACTACTGGGGGCACTGAGTAAGGGGAACTAATTGGGGGCTGTATAAGGGGGACCACTACTGGGGATACTGTATAAGGGGCACTACTATGGGCCTACATAAGAGGGACCACAACTGCATACTGGGGATACTGTATAAGGGGTACTACTGGGGTTAAGGTGCATATGGATAGGAATGTTCAGCATGAAAATAAAGGGGTGTGTCATGTTGACACGCCCCATTTTTAAGTGACCACGCCCATTTTTTCTGCGCATGCCTAAGGCGCGCACACATATCGGGGTGATGTGGGGGGAGCTCCTTTTTCAAATTTGCCCTGGGCTCCAAATACCCTAGTTATGCCACTGTTTTATGTATTGTTTTGACTGCACGGATAAGGGACTTTACTTTTATACTGGGCATACGATGCTTGACATATGTTTATACTGTTTTTATACTTTTGCAATAATCTGAGATTATGTTAAAACTGTTCTATTAAAAAACACAATATATGCACATGGCTAAAGTAAAAAAAAAAACATTTCAAACAAATAAACCAAAAACATGTTTGGAATTTGAAATTTTGCTTTTTATTTTAAACCAATAAGGGAAGGTTTGTTGCAATGGTGACCCGGATGAGCTCAGCACTGTTCTTATGCTCCCCCACGTAGCTTACTGCATCACTTGTAATGCCCCCCACCTCAGTGTCCTGCACATTCCACTCGGGAAGGAAGTGGTCCTTTTGAATTTCACAAATATTATGGAGTATGCAGCAGGCTGCTACTACATGGGGCATGATTTTTAGGTCCACATCATTCCTCTTCATGAGACAGCGCCAACGTCCTTTTAAATGTCCGAAAGCATTTTCCACAGCCATCCAGGCAGAGCTAAGGATGTGAGTGTAGGTGACCTTTTCCGGGGACAACTGTACGTGTTGGGTATAACCCTTCATTAACCAATGCTTCAACGGATATGCCGCATCACCAATGATGTGGACTGGGACCTCCACCCCATCTACAGTCACTGATTTCTGTAAAAAAAAAATATGGTCACTATATATGTATTCACATGGTGGTCAAGTAGTTTCAGAAATGTTATGTATTTTACAGCACAATATGTTGACAAATACTTTGGAATATCATGCATTCCGTACCATTACACACTTAATATTTTGTTAAAGCACATAAGTATAGTGGACATAAACAGTAAAAGGACCATATATTCTTACCTCTATAGGGAAAAGCCATCCACCCCGCTTTTCCTCTGCTATGTTGTACAAGTCAGAGTTGGCTAGGACTCTGGCGTCATGTGCCCGTCCAGGCCAGCCTATGAAAACATCTGTAAATCTAAAAAAAAAATAAAAATTAGTATTCTACCAATAAAAAACATAAAATAAAAGTAGATATGAAAGAATAATTCGTGAAACTTTACTTACCAGTATCAGTGGTCCACAACAGCTTGAAGAATAATGGAATGCAACCCTTTTCGATTATAATAATCCACAGGATTTTCATGGGGGGCGATGATGGGAATGTGGGTCCCGTCTATGGCAACAGCACACTGCGGATACTCATGCCTGAGGAAGCCTTGGATGGTTTCATCTAGGCGCTGTCCTTTTGGCAAGGAGATAAAGCGCTGGTACAGGGTATCCACTAATGCCCGCGTCACCTGGTACATGCTCTTGCAGACTGTGCCAATACCAACACCAAATAGACAGGAGAGTGTGCGGTACTCTCCGGGGGTAGCATACCACCAGAGTGCAATGGCTAATCTCCTGATTGGGGTGATGGGCTTTCGGTAGTTGGTGGTCTGCATCATCAGTGCTGGTGCCAGTAATTCCAATATATAATAAACGGTGGCATGCGACATCCGAAAGTGTTCCAGCCACTGCTCCCCTTGGAAAGCTTCTACAGTCAGCATGAAAGCTTCTCCATGGTGGCGGTCTCTGGCCCACAATCTTCTATTTCTTAAGGATGGTCAATCTCATCATGGTGGTGATGTTGGCTGATATCAATGCTCTCGTCCTGCGCAAATATTGCCATGGAAATCTGGCCCTCTCAGCCAAGAATTTCGCTCTCCTCCTCGAACCCTGCACAAGGTGCCACATCAGAAAAAGCTGCATCCAATTCTCTGTTGCTGAAATCAACAGAAAGCTGAAAACAGTGAGGACATCGGGAATACCCACATGTGTTCCATCTGCCATCATTGCTGCAATGCTGTAAGCAGTCCCCACCCCTCTTTTTTGTTGCCTTTTGTGACCTCATCTTTGTCAGCCCTTAAAAAAGACCATTTTTAATGACATCTATAGGGAAAAGCAGGAAAAAGCAGGGATTACCCGGGTTCAGTGTAAACGGGGCAAACCCGGGAATAACCCGGGTTGAGTTGCAGTGTAAACGGGGTCTGAAGCCGAGTTCGACCCGGGATTGACCAGTGTTCATATTCCAGGGTCGGACCAGGGATTTTGGTGTAAAAGGGGTATTTGTCACTCATATCCCATTCACACTACAAGCAATAACCCAGGTTATTCCACATGAATGTGCAGCAAGCTGGGTTACTGTGCAGTGTGAAAGGACCAGGTTAAAATACCCAGCATTTCAACCATGGTAATGAGCAGGGTTGAACACACAGCATAGGAAGAGCCGGTGCTTGGAGATGATCTCATCTCCAATTGCAGACTCAGCCCGTGATGGCACTGATGTCATAGACCCAGCAATAAGCTGGGTCAGGCCACCAGTCTGAAAGGAGTCTCAGCCAGGTCGCACCCGGGATGGACATGTGAACAAATTCACAGGTGCGACCCAGGGTATGAAAGGGGTATGAAATGCCTTTCAATTACAGAGGCGGAATGGGGAGGGAAGGAATTAAAACAATAATGGTGTGTAAATGTCAGACCTAGACATCTTTTGTTCTTGCAAGTGTTGACCCCTGGTGCAAAATATGAATGAATGGTGATGTTGATCAGTAACATCATCTAGATGCTTCTCATTTAATGTTTTCTTATTGGATGACTGCAGATTACATTCTCCTGCTAACTGTGCGAATTACATTTTTAATCTTATTGTAATTAATTAATTTGTGTTGTGGCAATATGGTATGTGACCTAGCACCTACTTAGCACCTAATGCAAATGGGCTTATGCTCAGTTGTACAGTATGTTAGGTAATTACTGATGTAGCTTTTCCCAATCCCCTGTGCAACATTGTCTATGCAAATGCTAAGTACAGTACATAAGGTACAATACTGCACCAACCGTGAACTATATTCTATAAACAATCTTCATTGAAAAATGAGGCATGCATTCATTGCTGGACCAATAAATAAAGGTGGGCACAAGTATGCAACCTGTCAGTGGTTGAAGGAGGCGCCTCCTCGAGTACAGAATTGGAAAGGTCAGCCTTACACATGGCACCTGCTGACACACTTAGACTCACATCAGGTTTTTGTGACATTTCTGAGCACACAGTTGGTTCTTGTGCCTTAATGATTTTAATTTTTTTGAAACATCTACAGGGAGAAGGGCTTATATCATCATAATAGGCAGAACCACCAGTCATAAATAAAGGCCAAGGCCTTAGCCATTCCATGCCACTTTGTGTGGTGAAAGGCATATTGCCAATTTTATGTCTTTCTGCAGCTAACTTTCCCTTTGATGTTTATTCTTTACCACTGTAAAGATTTTAGATGCCCTGACTTAAGCCCTGTGTGCCCTTGGCTTGGCTTTTGTAGACGATGTAGACAGACTAGTAATGTCATGACTGGTGGCACTGGTAGCAGCTCCAGCACTAGTATGTGGTTCCTGCTCTCCTCTCAACTGTTTATTCAGCATATCAACAAACACGAATGAACTGGGGTACAACACACATGTCAATTTGCACCAATTTTAAATATTACACTATGGTATCAATGACCTACAGTGTCACAATATTTTATATGAATGAGAAAATAATAACACACTGTGCTACCATTTACAGTGTCACAAGATTTTTTATGAGTAAAAAGCAGCGTTACCACACAGTGTGTCAATATTTTTTATGAATAAGAAAAGAATAACACACTGCGCTACCACTTACAGTGTCACAATATTTTTTATGAATAAAAATAACACACTGCACTACGATTTATAGTGTCACAATACTTGGATGATAAACTGCGGTCTGGCCGGCAGTGTCACCGAACAATAATTTTTCTTACACTGGGAAAAGCACCTCTGGACGAGGCAGTCGCCCCTTGATGAACAACACAGCACCCCTTTATGGACAACAAAGCACCACTGCATAGTGCAGACGGACCACCTGCAAGTCACAAATACGTGGATGATAAACTGCGATCTGCCCGGCAGAGTCACCTAACAATAATAGCGTAGCTAGCACACACACAAAAAATAAAATAAAATATATTTGTTTTCATTTTTTGTGGAATGATAATTATTAATTTTAACTTTTATTTTTTTTACACTGGGGAAGAGCACCCCTGGATTGACAGAGCACCCCTGGATGACACAGCACCCCTTTATAAACTGCAGCCCTATCCCCTTGATTGACAGGACAACTGTACTGCAGCCCGACAACACTGCACTCTTGAACAATTATAAAACTGCACCCTTGAACAACAGAGAGAACAGAGGGCCTGATTCAGAGCCGGACGCTATTTGCGGACGGTCGTTCTAAAAAAGGGGCCGGATATTTAAATTGAGCACACGCTCTTTGCGGTGTGTTGACGCCTCTATGTCTGAGCGAGTGTTCGAAAAATGCGCTCGCTATTTTGTAAAGACGCCCCTTTGCCGTTTGCATCACACGTCATCTCCGGTATTTATTAGATTAATCAGGAACATCGAAAGGCATCTGAACTGCTCGCAGTGCTTGTGGTAGGTTTTTCTTACCGCTATCACTGCGAGCAGTTCAGGCTAAAAGACATCCAAGTGACATGGTCAATGACGCTCCTTTACTAATTATGCACTCCCATTAAACGCCCTATTGACCGTTAGGCACGCCTGCGTTCGGATCTCCATCCCCCCCCGTTTTCAAGCACCTTCCCCTGTTACCACCAACAAACGGTACATTCTGTCAATCAAATTAGCAGCCCCTCGCTGTTTTACGATTTTCGACAGCAATGACTGGTTTGCGCATGCACATTACGACCCATACGCATGCGCAGTTGTGCGAACATTGCTCAGAGCGAACGAGCAGCCGCTTACAAGCGGCTCTGAATCAGGCCCAGAGCCCCTTGATTAACAGAACAAGAGTGACACCGCAGAACCCCCCAGTTTATGTACTGTAGCCCCAGCCTGACAACACTGCACCCTTGAACAACTACTGTAGAACTCTGCACCCTTGAACAAGAGAGAAGAACTGGGCACATTTGTTCTGTACACTCTCCACAGCTGGATTGAAAATTGCGCTGATCACTGGGACCTTTTTAGAATCCAAAATCCACGAGAATCCATCAGTGGGATGATGAATTTTTGCCTCGTTTTGGATTCCGAGTTACGCGGGAAAACCTGAGCCGGGCTCGGATCCTACTCGGATCGCCTATGTTCAGGTGGGTCGGGTTCTCGGAGAACAGGACCCGCTCATCTCTACTCCTAACTGTCCTTTTTCAAACACAGCCTGTAAGATGACAAATAGGAGCTGAGTGGCTGGTAATTTATCACTTTCCAATTTATCACTTCCCAAAGATTAGTACATCTCCAAAAGGGAGAGATACCTGCCAAAGCATACCACTTTTACTGTAAATGCACTGCTACCCACATACATCACCGGCTGGTGATTTGCTTGTTCCCCCCAAGTGCTACTCCATCCAAATACCAAGTGTATGTAACTGTGAGTACAGCTTTACATTAGGGGTGAGCGGGTTCGGATTTCTGAAATCCGAACCCCCCCAATCCGAGGCAGATCCGAGTCAGGCTCGACTTTTCCCGCCTGACTCGGATCTGAAATTGAGGCAAAACGTCATCATCCCGCCTTCCGAGTCTCGTGGGTTTTGGAACCTATATAAGGTACCCACGTCGGCGCCATTTTCTCACTCGGCTGTGGACAGTGAAGAGGGAGGGTGGGAGTTAGGGCTGGCTGGGGTGTGTAGTGTAGTGTAGTGTAGTGTTGTGCTGTGCTGCGCTGTGCTGCTGTTGTCCACTACTTCAAAGTCCATAGGGGCTGGCTGTGTTGTGCTGTGCTGCTGTTGTTAATAGGGGCTGTGTCCACTACTTCAAAGTCCACAGGGGCTGGCTGGACTGTGTTGTGCAGTCAGTTCTCCATAGGGGCTGTGTCCACTCCAAAGTCCTGTGCAGTGTCCCAGTCCTAAAGGGGTGCTGTAGTGTTGTCCAGGGGGTGCTCTGTCCATCAGGGGTGCTCCCCCCAAGTGCTAAAAAAAAATAAAAAATTTTGTGTGTTTGTGAATTGTGTGCGCAGTAGCCGCACGTGCATCAACAAAGTAGTGCCAAGCGTGCGCCTGTGTCATAAGTAAAGGGCCGGCTGGCTTCACCGTTAAAGGGTGCTGTAACCCCCAAAGTACACTCCAGTCCAAACCAAAAAAAAAATTATTTTCTGTGTTTGTGAATTGTGTGCGCAGTAGCCGCACGTGCATCAACAAAGTTGTGCCAAGCGTGCGCCTGTGTCATAAGTAAAGGGCCGGCTGGCTTGACCATTAAAGGGTGCTGTAACCCCCAAAGTACACTCCAGTCCAAACCAAAAAAAAAATGATTTTCTGTGTTTGTGACTTGTGTGCACTGTGGCTGCACGCGCATCAACAAAGGAGCAGCGCCAAGCATGCGCCTGTGTCCCATAAGTAAAGAGCCGGCTGGCTCATTTCTTAAAGGGTGGTGTAACCCACAAAGTGCACTACTCCAGCAAAAATAAAAAAATATTTTCTGTGTTTGTGTGCACTTTAGCCGCACGTATATATCTATATAACATAAATGGAGGACCAAACTTTTTCCGATAAAAATAAAATAGGGAAAGATCAAGAACCACTTCCTTCTAGTGCTGTTGCTGCTGCTGGGAGTTGTTCATCATCCCAGAGAGGAAGTAGGAACATCACTACTTTTACTAAACAATTGACCATCCAACAGTCCCTAGCGATGAGGATGAAGTACGACAGCAGTCATCCTGAAGCAAAATGTATAACTGAGGCCTTGACTGCTATGTTGGTGTTAGACGTGCGTCCGGTATCCGCCATTAGTGCAGTGGGATTTAGACAATTGATGGAGGTAGTGTGTCCCCGGTTCCAAATCCAGTCTAGATTCCACCTGCATCCTCAAAGCAGCAGCGACAAGCGTGCGTCTGTCTGTTAAAGGGTGGTGACACCCTCAAAGTGTGCTACACAAACAATAAAAATATTCTTCTTCTTTTTTCTGTCTTTGTGAATTGTGTGGGCTGTAGCCGCACTTGCATCCTCAAAGCAGCAGCGACAAGCGTGCGTCTGTCTGTTAAAGGGTGGTGTAACCCTCAAAGTGCGCTCCACAAACAATAAAAATATTCTTCTTCTTTTTTCTGTCTTTGTGAATTGTGTGGGCTGTAGCCAGACTTGCATCCTCAAAGCAGCAGCGACAAGCGTGCATCTGTCTGTTAAAGGATTACATCGGTGACAGCATCCAAGTAGGCATGTCAGACAGTCCGTACCAGTACTGGCAGGAAAAAGAAGCAATTTGGAGGTCCCTGTACAAACTGGCTCTATTTTACCTGAGTTGCCCCCCCTCCAGTGTGTACTCCGAAAGAGTGTTTAGTGCAGCCGGGAACCTTGTCAGCGAAAGGCGTAGGAGGTTGCTTCCACAAAATGTGGAGAAGATGATGTTCATAAAATGAATTATCAACTCTTCCAGGGAGACCAGCCTCCTGAACGTACAGAGGGACCTGTGGTTGTGGATTCCAGCGGGGACGAATTAATACTCTGTGAGGATGAGGATGTACACAACACTGAAGAGGGTGAGGAATCGGTGGATGAGGAGGATGAGGATGACATCTTGCCTCCGTAGAGCCAGTTTGTGCAGGGACAGATTAATTGCCAGCTTGTTTTGTGGGGGCCCAAACGAACCAATCATTTCAGCCACAGTCGTGTGGCAGACCCTGGCGCTGAAATGTTTGGTTTGTTAAAGTGTGCATGTCCTGTTTATACAACATAAGGGTGGGTGGCAGGGCCCAAGGACAATTCCATCTTGCACCTCTTTTTTTTCTTTGCATTATGTATAGTTTGGGGCCTAGTTTTTCAAACTGCCATCCTGTCTGCTACTGCAGTGTCAATCCTAGATGGACCACGTGTTTGTGCCGCCCACTCGTATCTCTTAGCATAGTCATCCAGCTACCTCGGTGCAACCTTTTGGACATAAAAACACTATTGTGAGGTGTGAGGTGTTCAGAATAGACTGGAAATGAGTGGAAATTAAGGTTATTGAGGTTAATAATAGCATAGGAGCAGAAAAACCCACAAATTCTGTGATTTTAGCTGTTTTTATGCTTTTTTTCCAAAAAATACAGATCCAAAACACAAAACCCAGAACCCAAAACACGGAAGGTGGTTTTGGCAAAACCAATCCAGATCCAAAACACGAAGAAAGATCCAGATCCAAAACCAAAACACAAAACACGAAAAGTGGCCGGTGCACACCCCTACTTTACATACATACTGCTGCACAATAAACCGAAGTACTGGTTAGGTCTTGGACTGCCAAGTGTATCTGGTGATTCCGCTGGTGTATACTACATTATTTACTCGGTGTACCACCATCAAATAGTACACACATATCAACTTAAATATAAAATCTGTATGTGAGGATAAAAATGTGAAGTTATTCCCAATAAAAGCATTCCAATGTAAAAAAAATTAGAAAGTGCTTCCCTGCTGCAAATCTGTCACTACCTCCAGCACCTAAAAAATTAAAAGTAGTGTAGGCATAAGGGAGGAGGCCTTGTGATTTTACTATCTGCTTAATAATATACACTCAGACACTCTGATTCCCAGACTTCTAGTCCTGTCCTGTTAGAGAATATGCTGGTAGCTAGTATGAAATTCAATCTTCGATCATGTGTTATGGCCTGTAACATGCTGCTTATGCTGGTTATTTTGACAAAATAAGAAACACAAGATTTCACTTCCAAATCACCAATGAATACTGCAAACCCAGGTAGTGTGAACAAATACCAGGACCTTAAAATATGAATGTGTTTTAAACAATTACTTTTTTGCTTCATTTAACAATTTAATGTTCTTTTAAAAGTATTTGAAAACTTTAAATGATGAAGAGGTTAAAAGGGGAAGAGTAAGTGTCACAGTTCTACTCCTACATCCAATCTGAAATGCATCTCTTTTCATGTGTCAGTAATTTTAAGAAGATTGCAGAGCATAAACATTTTTTATTGGCATTAAATTACCAAGCCCAGTTGAAGAACAGTAAAGTCTAAACACATGCTACAAGAAAATGACAACATTAGTTAACATATTGGCAGATATAAAAGTGCACTGCTGTCAGTGCGATTGTATACATTTGGGACCTATAATCTCCTAGGTCAGCATTAAGATAATGGTCTTGGCAAGAGAGAATTTTTTTTAATCCTGTATTTAAATACTTCCAAAACAGAATGTATTGTTCTGGGTCTCTGTTAAAATATAATTTGGGGCCTATTTATTATTGGGGGCCCTCTTACCTCTATGTCTGTCTGTTATTACCCAGTTTTGTTCTATCGATGTTTCCAATTGTAAAGCGCAACGGAATATGCTGCGCTATATAAGAAACTGTTAATAAATAAATAAATAAATAAATAAATATTGGTCACTGATAAGTAAGAATCCAACTCTCCACGAGTTGCAGCAATGGATTTTTAACTACCAAAGTGATTCAGTATTGCTCCAGTGCAGACCCAGCTGCTCCAAAAAGCAGTTACTCCCACGATCCCTAACACTGCTTCTGAAGTGCAGTGTTATGTACCCCTGCCGATCGGTCTAACTGCGCATGTGTGACCAGAGTACACGCATGTGCTTGGACACAGTACTCTTTACAAGACAGTAATCCTTCTCATCGGAAGGTGCAAGGCTCTGGGAACCAATACAATTTGAAGATGCCATTAGGTCCTGCAGGAAAACTATGTTTACTGAGCTTGTTGATTATTTGGCAGCCCCATCATACCCCTAATAGTGACTGGGCTCATTGCAAAAAATGGGCCCATAAGGGATCATGATTACGGTATGACTCTTAGTGAACATGGCTCATTTGTAAGGGGTTTGTGCTTTAAAATTAGAGTGCTTTGCTGAAATGAATAATCGGTGACTAGTTTTTCCCATGGAGCTTTTTGAAGCATTTAAAGGGGAAAATATAGAACTGTAGTTATTATTTTGAGAAGCTATGTGAATAGGCTTGATGGTAGGCCTGAAGGGTTACAATGACATGGTATGGGTTATTATACCCTGGTTTTATTGATGGTCACCAGGAAAGAGGATAAGGCAGGCAGTTGGGGTGAACATGGCTGAGCAGGCACTGACTATTTGGTAGTACTTGGTTGCCTGACTATGGCCCTGATTCAGAGCCAGATGCTCTGACAGAGTGCTCGCTTTGAATCAGAGCCGGTCTTTTTTTTTTCTAGAACGGCCTCCTGGCCGCTCGCATAGTTATAGCGAGCGGCCAGGAAGATGGTCGCAATGGTCAAGACCATCACGACCATCGGGCTTGCGACAAGATGCTTGTGGTAGGGTCTCGTAGCCACAAGCCCCAGAGAGCTTTCGGCTGAAACAGAGCCGAAAGTTCTCCCACTGACATTACTTGTGATGTCAGTTGGGCTGCCCCCAGATGGTAGGCGTTCTCATGGGAACACCTCCGTCTGAGCAGCCACCCCCCCGGCCCGCCCACCAAAGGGGTCGTGCTGTCACTCAACATCGACAGCACGCCCCCTTTGGTGCGAGACCCGGAGCGATGGCTTGCCCACCGCTATCTGGGTCTCGCGCATGCGCATGACGGAGCCGGCTCTGTCGTGCGCATGCGCTCTGGGCCACCATCGACCCAGTTGCGAGCGATCAGCGCTTGTGACCGGGTCTGAATCAGGCCCTATGTCCCTCAATTTAATATAAGATATGGTCCCCACTGCTTGGTGTTGTGTTATTTATTTTGAGTGTCATTGCGGTAGGAAGTAAGTGACAGAGAGACAGATAGCTTCCTGTATATATTAATCAAATTATATGTTCTTTTTACTAATGCAATATCATTAAATAAAACAGATTATGGCAAAACACAAATGATAAAAAACAAATAATTCTAATTCAGAAGTTTTACAAACATATATTGAAACTAGGTTTCAAATGATCAACTACGCTCTACAATAACTACAAGGAAACCAATACAGTTTGGAAATGACTATTTGTGTCAGTAAAAACATAAAATAAAAAAGCTCATTGCTAATGACAGCAAAACAATCCTAAATGGATTACAGCATATAACTAGCAAAGAACATGATGAAGACTATTGACTCTTTGAAAAATGAGGGACATGCTCTGATTAACAGGAATAAAGATAAAATGGGCAAATTATTTTTTCTAGGTAACAGAGTAACAGAGAATGGTACAAAGAATGCTAGAAAACAAGCAACAACTGTAAATATAACATGTTGACTTCATGCATTCTATTGTGTACATTTACAAGATGTAAATCTTTATATCAATAATGCTTTAAAAGAACTGCACTGGTAGGTATCAAAAATATGAAATAGGACAGGTGCAGTATATTAAGAATCACAATGTATTAACTAAGGGCCTGATTCAGCATGGATCACAAATGCAACCGCATACACAGGTTGACCAATGGTTGCGTACTGCATATGCATATGCACTGCATTGCCCGCGATCACACTGCAATTGTGGATGCGCTGTGGAATCCATCACAAAGTGAGTGACAGGCCATGACTGTTTGGGGGTGGTGTTGGGGAAGCGGTTGCCAAAATGCAGGCGTCAGGGGTTAAAGTGGGCAGGAACAGGGTAGAACTGAGTTCCGTCACCTCTAATGGTAGGTGGAACTAGTTTCACCTCCACCAAGTCCCTGCAGAGAAGTCCCACAGAGAGCCACTTACTGTTTGCCTAGTGAGGCTCAATTTCTTCAGAGGTCCCTTATTTCAGATAAACTAGCATATAGATAAGGAAAGAATCAAGCGAAGGCAATACATAGGGGTTGCAAAAAAACATTGGGCAACCAAATGACATAGACTAGTTTGTGGGGACCGCATAAAAAAACTCAGAGGCAGGGCAGAAAAATAACACTGATGATATAGTGCCTAGGCAGCCCCCAGCCATTTCACTTTAGCGTTTCCTATACACAACAGTGTGTGTGTGTGTGTGTGTGTGTGTGTGTGTGTGTGTGTGTGTGTGTGTGTGTGTAAAGAACAGTTTTCACACTTGTTTTGGCCTGACAGATAGTGTGGCAGGGGGGTGGGAAGTAGACGGTGGGAGAGATGAGTTCCACCACCTCTCCAGGACCACTTTAATCCCTGGCAGGCATGCCTGTCCGATGGAATGCTGTTGTACGGGCACGCATAAATTAGCCACTGCGATTGCCTGATTGCTCACTGTGTGCGACGACACTTGCAAATTCTGAGGCAGGTTAGAGCTGCTGAAATTGTACAAGAGGGTTTGGTGTTCCCTGAAGTTACAGATGTATATGCAGGACTGCGAGGTATTACGGATGTGAGAAGGCAGTAGTGGGTGACTCTGTGCTGGCTGAGCGGTGGCAGACATTAGCATATTTTTGCAAATTCATTGCGTTCAATTACGCAGCTGCGATCAAAATTGCGACCCGTGATGAATCAGACCGTAAGTCCTAATTAGTGTCACAAATGACAATCTGGTATTGGAAAATAGGGGGAAAATGGCATGGGGATACCCCTATTTTCTAATAACCAGCATGGGGCATATACTGTAACAAATGGCAAGCCACACTGGACCTGATTCAGACCTGCTCGCTAGGCTGCATTCGCACGTAGTCTGCCGATGTTTGCAATGTGCGCATGCATATAAGTTGCACTGCGCAAACTAGTCCATGCGATCAGGAAGCGATGACTTGCTGCGCATAGCTAGCTCTCTAGAATGAGTGACAGGACAAGCTGTTTTTGGGTGGTGACAGGGGATGATTGATGGAAACGGGGGTGTGGTGGTGCGAACGCAGGCATGTCTGAGCATCTTAACACCGTTTCATAGGTGTGCATAATTAAGAGGCAGCATCATAATACACGTGACATGGCTGAATTAAACAATGAAGCACTCGCAGTGTTTGCGGTAGGATATGGTCAGCAAGTGCTGTGTATGGGTCCGATGTTACTCGATGTTAACGATTGTTGCATACACTTCCTGGAGATTATGTGGGAAAGTGGGCATCTTAAGACAGGCAGGTGGGCATCTAGTTACACACCGCAATCGCACACCAAGTGTGTGCTAATGCCTTGCTGTGTGATCGCGGGATTTGCATACATTGGCTGCATGTGAACGCATCTAGTGAGTGGGTCTGAATCTGCTCACTGTTAAAAGATCTGTGAAAATCAGTAGTGCATATACCTTGTGCAATTATTTAGCATTCACATTTATTTAAATGAGCTGTTACAATGTTAGCAACATGAAAAGGCAGAAACTCACAGGACTAGATTCAAAATGTCCATTTTGTTTGTTTTGTTATTCAGGGTGTAGTTTGTGCTGAATATGAGCTGCTGTCAATGACTGGAATTGACCTACATCATCACCCGGATAGATAAAGCCATTTGTCAATCATATGGAACAAGCAGAAAGAGTCACACTTGCCTGGAGCTCTGGAACATTACGAAGTATAGGCAAGAGAGAGTGACATTTCCATAGATGTAGAAACTCTGCTGCTTTTTTGCAGTTGTGATAACTTTTGCTAATGCTTAGCACACACTATACATTATTGGCGGATCGCCCTGATAATTGTACTGTGTGTGTTGGCTGACTGATTCAAAAATATTGATTGGTCAACATACCAGATCGTCCAGCATGTCTGTCTGATGCAATACTTTGTAAGTTAAAAGTCGGCCACCTCAGCCAACCAACAGCCATTTCCCCTGTACAGAGTTTGGGACCAATACACTATGAGATATCACCAGGGGCTGGCTGGCAACTTTTAGCCTGGGGGGCAAATGCATGCAGGCGGCCCTGGCAGAGGAGTAACGTGTAGCCAGGGTATCTGAAGAATATGCGTGCTATGGCGCCCCCCCCTCAAGTGTTCCAGGGAGGAGGCGGGTCCATATGGGATTAATGTAAGGTAAAAATAAAGATTAGGACAGCCCCCTGTGCCCATATGCAGTGCCCCCGTGTGCCACAGGAGAGAACACCCTTATGCAGGCCTCCAGTAGTGCCCCCAGTAGTAGTCCCCCCCTTGTAGTGCCCCCAGTAGTAGTAGTCCCCCCCTTTGTAGTTCCCCCAGTAGTAGTAGTCCCCCCCTTTGCAGTGCCCCCAGTAGTAGTAGTCCCCCCCTTTGTAGTGCCCCCATTAGTAGTAGTCCCCCCTTGTAGTGCCCCCCAGGAGTAGTAGTCCCCCCCTGTAGTGCCCCCAGTAGTAGTAGTCCCCAGTAGTAGTAGTCCCCCACCCCCCTTGTAGTGCCCCCAGTAGTAGTAATAGTCCCCTTATAGTGACCCCAGTAGTAGTAGTCCCCAGTAGTAATAGTCACCTCCCCCTTGTAGTGCCCCCAGTAGTAGTAGTCCCCCCTTGTAGTGTCCCCAGTAGTAGTCCCCCACCCCCCTTGTAGTGCCACCAGTAGTAGTAGTCCCCCACCCCCCTTGTAGTGCCCCCAGTAGTAGTAGTAGTAGTCCCCTTATAGTGCCCCCAGTAGTAGTAGTAGTCCCCAGTAGTAGTAGTCCCCTCCTCCTTGTAGTGCCCCCAGTAGTAGTAGTCCCCCACCCCTCTTGTAATGCCCCCAGTAGTAGTAGTCTAGTATAGTATAAGAAAGCTGTAAGTACCCTAAAATATGTGTTTTCTTAATCTAGAGGTTCCCAAACGCGGTCATCAATGCACCCCAACAGTTCAGGTTTATCTATGGTTGAGCACAGGTTGTTAAATCAAATTGACTGAGTTACTAATTATGTCACCTGTGCTCAATCAAGGATATCTCTAAAAATTGAACTGTTGGGGAGACTTGAGGACCACGTTTGGGAACCTCTGGCTTAATCAATGTAAAGAGGAAAAACACACGCAATACACAGAACGCTTGTCCTTAAGGTCATGAATTGTAAAATACCTCTGATCATAAAGGATTTAAGACAACTAATATGCAAGAAAATAAATGACACTGTACGATGGCAATGATCAGATAACAATCAGACGATCGTCTGATCGTCCTCCATGTGCTGGAATGTTCTTCCAACACATGCAGTAACCCTTAACGACTATAACAACCCGTGAACTATGTTCGCGGGTCCCTATAGTAAGCAGGCTAACCTGGTCAATAACGACCAGGTCTGACTGCTTGCACAGATGATGGTAGTTGGTCAATAACGACCATACATGGCCAAGCATCGACCATCGTATGGTCGTTTGCAGGGGCCAGAAACTGTCAAATTTTAACGATAATGATAGGATTGTTATCGTTATCATTAAAATCTGACAGCTTATCGTACCGTGTGTATGCACCATAACTGTGTAAAATTAAATGCACTTCATGTAAAATGATGATTGCCAAAAATGGAGCATATACCTTAATCATCTACTGTATGCATCGTTCTTTTGATTTTATCTTCCTGCTCTATAGCTGAATGTATAGTTCAGTATGTGTCTTTTTTGGTGAAAAAAAATGATTTGCTCCCTCCAAGCATCATAATCAAACACATATTGTTTCAGATATATTGAAGATTTAACAGTTTTGTTTTTCATGCTTCATCTTCACAGCAAGTGCAAAAAACCCACAACTGACTTCTTTTGTTGCAGACATTTAGCTTCCAGTACAAAATACTGAAGCATCCTGTTAAATAATAGTGTCCCAGAAGATTTCTTCTATCAATCACAGTACTGCTGAGCACTGTTTTTAAAGTAATTCTAGGCCAGGTCACATAGTGAGATTTGAACATGATAACAATGCATTAATGCAGAACCGCCAAGAGGTGGGAATGATAATGTAATGATCCGTGTGTACTGAAGGATTATGTTTCACAGGATTTCGATGAATGTTAGGATTTAGATCAAATATAGAAGTATATTTCGGGGATGAGTAGGAATTTTATTCATGAAAAGTAAAATTCAGTAAATGAACGTGTTTGATATTATGATGAGACAGCAATGAGGTTTGTACAGTGTAAGATACTTGCTAATGGATCATCAAAGTGATCCTCATTATTGAAACTACTTTTCAGCTTTCTGACTTTGTAACAGTACTATGCAGCTTCAGACTAGATTAAGCTTTAGCAGCTTTGGCCAGCCACAGGCATACATTACTGATGACAGACAGCAATGAACAGGAGACCCATTAATGGACTGAAGTCTAACTAACATTTAGTGTTGCTAATGATATATATACAGCAAAACACCTTACTTATGCTAAAGTTTTCAATAAATATTCACTGCTTGCATTGCTTCTTGATGGGAACAGGATATAAAATGGAGTGTCCAAAGCTGGACACCTTCCTGCTACTCGATGTAATTGTCGAGAGCTGATTGCTGTTAATTAAGAACTGGCACAGAACGATTCCATATAATTCTTGCCTATTTTCCCAAAATGTCCTAAAGACTCCTGAAATTCTGAGAAAGGCCCAGCCATTCCGAGAGTAGATCAGCCTCTCAAAGCCACTCACTTCTCCTAAGAATTGGGTGGATCAGAAGCTCAATGATGTGTTTTATGGTGAATCATGTTATCATTGTCCAGCCTCCACTGCACAACAGTATGCTTGTGGCATTGAGCATCAGAGGGTAGGACGACAGTGACAACATTTACTGCATCAATTTATACATTGAAATGGGCTCTATTATAGGTAAGTCCTGGATAAATTGATATCATTTGTCATGAGGAAAAGCCCATAGAAGTGATGCAGGTGGTTACTTCAGGGGGCAGGGCCAGGCTTTCATGTCATTAGACCCCGACCCTGTCATGGCCAAATGCGGCCAAAATTGGATCTGTAGGAAGTGGATGGGGCTAAAATTATGCAATTGTTTCATTTTGGCCCTGCCCCCTCCATATGGATTGTGATTCCTTAGGTGTTCTCTCCCCATCCTGCCCACTTCACTTGGATGTGGGTAAAATGCAGGAGATCTGGTCACTCTTCCATGGGTGTGGTGGACTACCCCCAAAAATTGGGAGCCTCCCACACCTTATGGCAGAGTAGGCAAGCATGCGAGGAATAGTAAAGAGGTGCTGGGCCTTAGAACTACTGCTGAAAAACTAACACTATGACATTTCCCCAATATTTACTTTTGGTGTTGCAGAGAAGAAAGTAAGCCTGCCTGCAGTGCATAGCTTTCATGTTTTCATACTGCATTTGCTCTGGAACCAGGTGTACACAAGTCATATGTCTGAGTGCATCTCCACTAGATACTGTAGAGGCAGAACTGGTCCGGAACATGACACTCTCTCCTAGGCGAAATTCAGTGAGGTCATGTTGCTGAAACTGGGGGTCATGCAGAGCAGAATAGAAGACAAAATATTGCAGGTGCATCATTTGTACAAAGAATGGGCTGGTATAAGTGCACCCTAATTATGGTGACAGATACAGTGCCATATATGGTGAAAAACATACTGATTGGGGGCAAGTGCACTCAATGAT